>CM076575.1:2014609618-2015156530 GCA_034641835.2 Pinus albicaulis | reverse complement strand
AGTTATTTTTGTCAAATATTTGCGTGTATTATGTCGAAAATGGATTTTACGCTTGTTGGGTATGTGCAGCGGCAGGTTTTTGCGACTTAAAAGGTGGAGACGAGTTGTATTTTATACTTTTTCGGACTCGGTAAATACACGAAAAAGTCACCCTGGAGTCATCTTTCAGCTCTTTTCTGACTCTCTAAATATGAAAAGATCGCCGAGGCCCTTGTCGTTTCGATCTCGTTAAAATGGACACGAATCGACATTCACCCGGTATAAGTTTAACCCTTTTTCGGGCTGGGCTGGATCGATTACGAAAAAGGAATACCCTAGCCTATCGCGACTAGGAGGTTTTCCCGGATATTGTTTTCTACCTTTTCGGATCTGGGGAACTATTTACGAAAAGGGACCTGTGGAGTTTTCTTTTCCGCTGTCTTTTCAAACTCCCTAAACATGAAAAGACGCCGAGTTCTTCCTTTGTCAGACTCGTTAAACCCTGATGACATTGGATTTCGTCGAAATGACGTTCTCCGAGTTTCTCCTTCCTAGGACTCGTTAAATGCACTAGGATGGATTCGCCCGAAGGGCGGACTTATATCACAAGCATATGCTATCCCCTTCAAACTTGTTATCAAAAATAATTGGGGTACTCGCCAGAAATGGTGGGGGAAAAATGGAACCATTGTCGTTGTCGTCGGCAGTATGTCGCTCTTGAACATGGCACTTGTCTGCATTCGTGTCGGGTTGAGGACATCTCATCTCGTTGTTTCACTTTGCTTCCATGGGTTTGGGTAATCTCTTTTGACCTCTCATCTGTTCACTGCCTCGTCGCCATGACCTTTGATCCGTTGATGTCAAATACTGCCAAGTCCATTGTCGTGCCGTTTATATGTTCAAGAGAAGTTGGCCTCTGCGAATATCAACCTTCCTCTGTTTCTCATATGATCCTGATTCACAACAAAACATTATGTTCCTCTGTCTCGTGTCGATGATGTGGGGATCATTATGGCCCACCTTCGATCAAGGTCACTTCCTGTCGACTTCAACTCATTATCCAGGAAGTTGGTCTAGAGACTCCTGATGGTACCTTGGAGCCTGCATGCCTCAATGGCAGGTTCGTCGCATTCGACGTGAAGTTTACATCATTGACTTCAGATCGAATGATTCTGCGGGTGTTCGAGCATAATCATTTCATTCACATGTGATTATTTACTGTAGTACATAAGGACCATGTGTCATTATTGGTGAGACTCTAAGCTATTCATGACTTCCATCATTGGTGGTAATCGAGACGATGTTCTCGCATGTTCGACTTCAGCTCACATACTCACATGCTTGAACTTGTACTCTGTTGGGTCGAGATGGAGCGCGAGACCCTGGATTGTGTCTGTTGTAATCCAGGCTGCGATTGTGGATTATTATCATTATGTACATGACTCACTGATTGGATGGCTGCGACCATACCTGAGTCTATTTGTTTGATCTTAGTTGGATGGCTGCGCCCATACCCTGGATCCGGATTATAGCATACTCTGTTCGGATGGTTGCGTCCATACCATATATATACATCATGTACTTGAGATATCAGTTGTATCTTTCTGCGCGGGTTTTCCGACGGCGGGCCTTCAGTTGGACATGTTCTCGTAAAGCATTTCACCCCTCTCTCTCTCGGGCCTCATGCTTTAGGGGGCATCTGTTACACAATAATTTGTCACCGTCCCTACCATTCCCCGTCCCGCACAATGGAGGACCCATTATGTGACCTGTGAACACTGTCATGCCTTGAAAACATCATCAATGCATCCCTATGAGTATGAGCTTCATTTCCCCTTGAGACATCTCCTTGCAAAATCCATGAAAAACAACTCTTTTTGCATTGGCGCGGGTAGACAGTTCAGTGCTCACGCCAATCAGGGAAATCCTGTAAAGAGGTCGCGCCACTTGGCGCTCTGTCATAGAGCAGCAATCGCGCCACCCATTTTAGGGACTGTTTTTAAATATGGATGGCGGAAGTTGAGTTCAAACAAACTCACAACCATTGCCTATCTTGAGTTGGGAGGTTTGGCTGCGGGAGTTCTATGGAAGGGAAGTAGTTTTGCCACCTTCTATGGAACCTTCCTTGTTGATAGGGCCAATCCCATAATAATAGGGATCCCAACTCCCTCCTTCCCCCATCTATAAAAGCTTGCTCAGATCCATGGCAAGCTAGTCTTGAAGTGCTGAAGCTTTGCATCTCCCTATTCCCAAGTGCCTTTGTGCTGTAAAGAATCCCTTCTTTCCCTTAAGGCCCATTCAAGCGAGGAGACCATTGTTACGAGACTCTGGAGAGGTTTCCCTTTCCTTGGCGAGCTTTACGAGACGTGGACGACCGGAGACCCGTTCGAAGGAAGCTGCGACGTCAGAACTTGGTTGTAACTTCTATTCGTTTATCATTTTAATAGATGACTATGATTATGGTTCCACTCCTTTTTCCATCATGTTAATGCGAGTTATATCTTTTCTGACTGATGTTTAGTTACGTATGTTGGTTCCTATGCTTGTATCTGTTCGTTTCTTCTATGTGCAGGTGTTCATCCGCGGAGATCGTGGAAGGATTGTGATCTGCCAGGGCTGAAGGACGGGGACACTTCTTCTTCAGATCATAGCGTTGGAATCCAGGTGGGCTTCTATCCCAAGTCTTTCATTCGTAATTAGGAGCTTGCGTCATAGCATTGTTTGTTTGTTGCTGGGCCTGGGCTAGTAGGGATCGCCTCTGTCCGCAGAGGATTTACCTCATCAACAATAACTGTGGAAAAACAAGACAAAACTACTCAAACTACAGTTACTAAAGAAGAGTTAATTCAAATTAGTAAATCCAACATTCATTCAATATACAAATTGAAATTGCAAAGTTAAAAATACCAATTCCTTTGATAGAATTGGTAAAACATGATTTTTATAAAACAACTATCACTAAACTCTTAAACATGAATGATGACGAAGACTCTATAAATTTGAATGATGATCAACCAGAGTTGATTTTTGGTTCTGATGTTAATGGAAAACACCAATATGGAGTAGTTCCACCATTTTATATTATCCTAACTGTTCATGACCAAATATTACACAACGCAATGTTAGATTCATGGGCTTCACACAATCTAATGCCCAAAGCAATAATGGAAACCATGAACTTAGACATCACAAGGCCTTACAAAGATTTATTTTCATTTGATTCAAGCAAAGTGAAATTCCTAGGATTAATTAAATATTTGTGTGTCACATTAGTTCAATATCCTGGTAAAAGTATACTCATGGACATTGTAGTAGCTGATATTCCACCCAAGTATGGAATGTTATTATCTTGCTCATGGGGAGAAAAATTATAGGGATCTCTACAATTGGACATTTCTTATGCTACTATATCAGTTTTTGGTCAACCAAACTAACTCTATAGGGAAACATTGATGAAATATATGGTGAGTAGTGCAAGAAGATCAATAAATTACCCAATTTACTCTACACCTACTAACCTAGATTCATTCATCTTATGTAACTTTGAAACTAATAATGAAATCAAAACTGAACTAAAAGACAAAAATAAAACACAGAACAATGTAAATGTCTTTCATGAATCTTCATGGCATTTATATTTTGATGGATCAGTTAACAAAATAGGAGAAGGAGCAGGAGTTTGGATAACTAATATGAAAAAAAATCATACAGAAGGCCATGCTTTCATACTGAATTTTAAATGCACCAACAATATGGATGAGTTTGAAGCCCTCATTTTAGGACTCCAGATTATCCGAAACATAGGAGGTAAAAGAATATCAATAATGGGAGATTCAGAGTTGATTGTAAAACAGATAAAAGGAGAATATTCTGTTTATAATCCTAGACTAGGCCAATATAGAGAAACTATATTAGATTTGATAGATGAACTGTTGGAATGTAATTTTTTTGCAATACCAAGAAAGAAAAACATACAGGCACACTCCTTAGCAACTTTTGCTAGTACATATAATTTACCCTTTCAACCCAATCATAAGTATACTACAGAAGTAAGACACAAAGAAAGAGGCCCTAGCTTTAGTAAAGGCCATTAAATATTTCAGAGTGTACAATCTGTATTCTCACATCATTGCCTATGTTCCAAATGCAGTAGTAAAAGACATTCTAACTCAGGATGGTCCTGGTGGAAGAAGGGAAAATGGATTGCCACAATTTTGGAATTTGACATAGAGATAAAACCCCCTAAACTTATAAAAGGTCAAGGTTTAGCCAAACTCATGGCTGAATCAAATTGTCATGCCCTAGACATACATTTTATTGCCCAAGTAGATGATCAGGAAGAGATGGAAACTCCACAGATCAGTGAAGCCTTCTCAGACTCACCATGGTATGCAGATATCATATTTGTATTACTAAACTTACAGACTCCTCCTGGATTATCAAGAACAAAATCTAGATTCTTAAAACTAAAGGGAGTAAGATTTTTTATATTAGATAATGTAATTTTTTGGAAGGATCATAGTGGAATTTTACTGAATTGTTTGCTAAAAGAAGAAGCTGACAAAATCTTAGAAGAATTTCATGCAGGTGACTGTGGAGGACATCTCTATTGGAAGACTACTGTAGAAAAAATCCTGAGAGTTGGTTTTTACTGGCCTACTTTGTTTGCAGATGTAAAAAGGTATGTGACCTCCTATCACAAGTGTCAAATATTTAAGGGAGAGAAAAAGCTCTTACCATTGCCCTTAAAACCTATCTCAACAGAAATGCCATTTCAACAATGGGGTCTTGACTTCATTGGTGAAATTCACCCTCCATCAACAACCCAAAACAAGTGGATTCTGACAGCCACTGATTATTTTACTAAGTGGATTGAAGCCATACCCTCTAGGAAAGCCACTGACATTGTCATTATATCCTTTTTATAGAGAAATGTACTTTCAATATTTGGATGTCCCCAAAATATTATTAACAATAATGCAGCTGTATTCAAATCCAAAAAGATTATTTACTTTTTCCATAAATACCACATTACCCTAGGCCATTCTACTGCATATTGCCCTCAAGGTAATGGCCTAGTTAAATCTTCCAATAAGAGCCTTGTAAACATCATCAAGAAGTTACTAGAAGATAAAAAAAAGACTTGGAACAAGAAGTTAGTCAATGCCTTATGGGCAGATAGAATTACTACAAAAAAATCTATTGGTACATCCCCTTACCAGCTTGTCTATGGAATGGATGATGTTTTTCCATAGACAAGCTGAGACAAATGACATTCAAAGAAGGATTAATCAAACCATTCACTTGCAAAAAACAAGAGAAGAGGTTTATCTTAAGTCTCAAGTTATCCAGGATAAGATAAAGAAAATTTTGACAAAAAGAGTAAAGAAGATGATTTCTACATTGGAGACAAAGTGTTAAAATGGGATTCAAGAAGAGAAGAGAAAGGTAAACATGGAAAATTTGATTTTCTATGGAAAGGACCTTATGTTATTTATGGTTACAGAGGTAACATTGCTTTCTTTCTGAAATAAATGGATGGATCAGATCTTCTAGGTGGACCAGTCAATGGCAGAATGCTGAAGCAATACTACTCCTCAGAGATAACAAATAGTTAGTTTTATTTACTTTGACCATTGTACATATAGATTGAAGATTTTAGATTGGATTGGATGTTTTCTTAACATATTTGAAGCCCGGAGAGAAGGCTCTAAGCTTTGAGAGGTAAAATATCATAAGTATGAAATAACTACAGAGATCAGAAGACACTTACAAGTTAATCTCAGTCAAAATTCAAAGGCTACAAGTCCAAAAATTCTTGACATTTCACCAAGAAATGCCATCCCCATGTGGAGCCATTGTTAGGGTCCTATAATAATAGGGTTAATAATTTTTTAATTGACTTTGATAGTCTTGTAAATATGTACATAACTTGCTTTCTGCAAGTTTTTTTCCCATATTTGAAAATAATAAAAAATTTAAAGATTGTAAAAGTCCTAAAACAAATATTAAAGGACTTAGAAAATCCAGATAAAAAAGAATAAAAAATGGACCCCAAAAGAAAAAAGAGATAAAAATAAGACTTGAAAGTGAGCAAGTCAAAATTCCACTACTATTTACATTTACTGCAAAAATAATGATTATGTGCAGATTTTTCAAAATGCCATAATCCATGATCAGTTAAATAGCTTAGTGTTAACTTTTTATGCTTTGAATTTCATGTTTTAGATAGAGAATAAATATATGTCAAACAATTTAAACTTGACAAATTAGTAGATAGTTAGAGAATAAATAAGGAGCTCTACAGTTTAATTTGAGCCCTCAGATGAAATAAGGTTAGACTTAGATAGATTTATGCTTTAAAAGAAAAATGGATTTAGGGTTGCAAGCTTAAATGCACCCATGCAAATGAAGTAAAAAATGTTAGAATAATGATGGGTAGGTAGAAAGAAGTTGTGCAAGGCATGTAGTAAGGCATCATCAGGCAAATTACTAATTTCCCTTCCCCCACAATGATCCATTATTCTAAATCTTCAGTTAAAGTGGCTCAGAGCATTTCTCTAACACTTGTTGGGACCAGACCCAAGGCTTAGTAACTGATTGGTTAAAAATATTGGATTCCCTTCATAAAATCCATTTCCTAAGCATATTTACCCTCTTCAAAAATACAAACCCTTTTCCTAAGTAAAACATCTTTTTTTTCTTAGAAAAGTAAAACCCCTCTTAATTAATTTCATTTCATCCAAAAACACTAAAAAACCCATAAAATAAATCTTATCCTAAGTATTATGTGTAAATATTAAAATGAGGTCATTATTATGCTCAAAATGTCTATTTTACACATTACTTAGGTTAATTCTATGTATTTTCATTCATCACATTTCATTTCATATTAACTTTTAACATAAAGTATTAAATCCATTTAAATTACCCTTCCGGTATATTTATTAAATCCTTTATTTTAATATCCAAAAAAACCCATTTCTTAAACATTAACCTATGGTTTTATATTACCCATGTGTCGGAATAAACCCTGCCCTTTCCCCATAGGTTAAAACATTAAAATCCCGCTCCAATAGTCATAAAGCATTTGTTAATGTTTTATACACCATGTCAATACATCCTGCCATATCATAAATAAAACATTAGTTTTATATTAAAACATATGTTTTAATATTAAAACTAACCCCGCCATATAAAAAGTTTGAGCCCCATGTCCCACCGCCGAGCAACTCCTTATTTTAATTGCAACCATTTGCATGCCTGTCCTTAGATCTGACGACCAAAAAGCAATATCGCATTTTCACTTGCATAGTCAATAACCATTTTAAACTTTTCAAAATGGATGGTTTTGAGCTCTTATCTCCCCTCCACGTAGTAGCATATCACTGGATTGCATTCGATCCAAGAAAACCATTTACCGCCCAAAACCCATGTGATAACCACCTCTGGTTTTCTACCTCTAGCGCCAAACCACCTCCACTCTGATATGACTGCCATTAAATGCATACTCTTTAAACCTAAAACGTTATATAAACCTTCCATATGCACCCATTAAACCCTTTTCTGCATTTTCAGTGCGTTTATCCATCCCGACTAAAGGAGGGGCTCTATACATAGTTTTTCATGCCCAAAGAGCTAGATAAAGCCACTGTATTTGCTATCAAGACCACTAAAAGCATCCAGTTTGCTTCCAGAGACCTTCAAAAACCATCATAACCTATCCACCGCCTCAAAACCTGTTTCAAAGACCAAAATAGCTACACAAACATGTATTCTTCACAAAAAAAAACCTGTTTACCATTTTGAAAGGAATTTTCTGAAGGAATTAAACCTAGTAAAATCTATTTATCCATAGAAAGACGCTGTAGTTTCCCGAAAAGAACAAATTCTCTGTAAAAACCCTGATAAACCCTGTTTCGATACTGCAAACTGCTTTTTAAATTAATATTTAATATATTAACCTTTACAGATCTGGAAAAAGCTCCTATTCTATTGAGAAATCCTTTTCAGGTAACCCCAACCCTTCTGTGCCCAATTTTAACCAAATTCCATCCAATTTGTCTGAAAAAAGTAAAGGAAACCCTTGTCTATCATTTCCGAAACCTGCAAGAGTCTGAAGTCCAATTTAAATCCAAAATTGAAGAACTAAATCCAAGAAAAATCCATTTATGCCTATTTCTATTTAAAGAACCTTTTTTAGAGTCAAAAACACTTCTGTAAAAAATTCAATCTTACAGAAGAGTCCAAAAAAGCCAAATACAGAGATTCAAGTACCCATAAATTCTAAAAAATGTCAAAATCAAATCCAGCAGTGTCTTCCAAGATTGCAATTATTTTAAATCCTTTACAACCTCTTGTTGTAGACATTGAACATACACCCTTAGCAGATGTGGATTATAAAATAGCAGATCCAGTAATAGAGTTTAATTTGTTAGACCTCCACTTCTGGAGTCTTGAAAAGTTATTGGATCAAGTTAAAGAAGTCCAAATTTGGGAGTTAAACCTACCCAAATATGTTGTTCCACTCACCCATCAGTGTCCAGAGGTTATTAGGATGTGTTAGACCTATTATTCTCCTGAACATAGAGCAATGGTAAATGCAAATAAAGATGTGTTGTTCACAATTACTGTTGAGTCAATAAAGCAGATGCTATAGCTCAAACCATATCCCAATGCAGTTCCCTTATCAATAGAAGCAATCACCAAGCTTTACACTGGTCTTGATTTTCCCAAAAGGTTTCAATTTTTCCAATTGTTCATGCCTTTACATGTTGAAATTCCACAAATCAACCCTCCTTACTCTACTTCAAAATTTCCTAAAGGGTCTAGGCATGTCATATCCATGTTGTCCTTTATCCTAGGGTATTTTAGAAATGAGTCAATCCTAGGTTTTCTATCTACCTTTGCATCAGGACAACCTCCTTCTATCATTTTAAATTATGTTGAATACATAGCTGATAATATCCATGATCAGCTTGTCAAATTGCCAACTGAAGGGGTATTTTGGAATACATCCTTTCTTTTCCATATGTTCTTATATTTCCAAGCAAACAAGTTCCAATTAACACTCTAGAAGCTTGATATTGAAGAGAACCCACTTTTAGTCATCTTTTGGACTTCTTTAATAAGAAAAGAATCCACCGAGTTTAGTTATGCAGTGTTTACAGATTACTTTATTCACTGTTGGCTGGATAAATCGATCTTGCAGACAAAACCGATCTCCCTAGTATCATAAGATAGTCTAGCAACAAACAGACAATTAAATCTATCTTTCTCTAGATATACCACGATTTATAAGTAAATTCTACAAAGGTGTTAAGATCCAACCTTAGATCTAATGCTTGTTCAAAGTAGTCGTCCTTCAATCGCCTAAAAGAGTTATCTTTGAAGATCTGCACTCACAAACAAGAAAACATCAAATAGCACCTGCATAGCATGTATTCAAAAATCATATCTATTATGGTGATCAAGGAATCCATAAAATAAACAATCAATTGACAGTTTATTGAGAAAAACAAACTTATTTGTATTAACTTTGAAATAGTAGAAGAACCTTACAACCTTTTCAGCCTTGATGTTGAACAGGTCTTCCTGGGGTCCGAAGCAGGAATTTCGTTTACTCTGACAAGCCTTGCACTCTTCCAACCGAGATACATACAGGTATGTAATCTTTCCTCATAAAATCTCAGCTAAATGAGTCTAAGTTCCAACAGGACTTTACCTCAAATAATACTAAAGCTTGAACTCCCCTTGATACTGCCCAATGCCTCTTTTTATAGTGAAAAAGAGGAGGTTTTAGTTCCAACTATGAAGGGATATAATCCTCCTTCAAAGGGATAAGCTCCTCACATCAAGGGGTTAGCTCCTTAAGGCATGGGATACATGAATATAAAAAGAGCGAACTTTCCACCTCAAAATTTCTTCCAGAAGCTTCTAAAAATGACTGAAAGTGAGCTTTTCAATTTACTTTGTGCCTTTTTAATATTTTACAGGAGTCCGCACCCTCAACACAGAGAAAGTGCGATCAGGTACACAGGAGACATGACCATTAGGTGCGGGACCGCAGGTAAGACAAAGAGAAAGTGTGATACCAGAGTTTTAGAGAATTTTTAGAGCTTTTCTCTTATTTTTAAGGCTTGACATGAGGAACTAATGTTTTAAGACTTGTAGAGGAGAAAAGTATGAGTGATAATGAGCTCATACAGATAGCAGAATGTCAAGGTGACAATTTTCAGTGCAACAGATTGCCCCCTAAAGTGCGAAGTCTGTAATAGATGAAGATAGAGTCTGTCATGTATGAAGAGTGAAGTACTTTATCATTTCAAGGATCATCATGCAGACACCCCAGTCGGAACCTGTAAAAAAATTCAATGCAATATATATATACTTAGACATATCATCGCTGAGGTAGGCATTCCCATACTGAGATCAAAACTAACTAGAAAACTAACTAAACTGTTCTGATACAGGAATGATTTTATAAAAAACCAATAGTATAGACATCTGTAGACACAATATGGACGCAGCCATCTGTTTATGAATAGTCCACTGTATAAATGAATAACAAAATTCCTCACAGCCTGGATGGTAGAAACTAGATCCAGGGTCTTGATTTCCGCTTTCCGAATTAGTACGATTCTATCCATGTGAATGAATGTGTCGAAGTCAAACATGGTAGAAACCAATTGATTACCAGTCAATGATGTGAACTGTTAACAAGTGTGAAAGAAACCACCAGTAATGTTAATGGCTCTCAAAGTACTTAGTAAAATCCATGAAATGTGAATGAATGAGCTGAAGTCGAACATGTCACGGAATCATTCGATCGAAGGTCAATGATGCAACCTGTCGTCGAAGGCAAGAAACCTGCCATTGAGGCATGCAGATTCCAAAGTACTGATGATTTCTTGGCAAGCCCACAACAAGAAATCATAGATCAAGTTTTGAAGAAATATCTTGGCAAGGACTGACTCAGGGATGGTCAAAATGGAAGACAAATATTTTGCAGATGAAAGGTTTGTTTGAACTGTCTTCTTGAACACATAACAACACTGCAGATGGCTTGGTGACAATTGATCCAAAGCTAATACCCAAAAACTGGCTGAAGACTTTTAATATGGTTTGATTAACTGTTAGGCAAAGGATTTTCCCAACCCAGGTGAATAAAGTGTCATGTGTTCAAGAGTGGTTAACGACTTTTCGAATAATCAAAATGTAACAAACAGGTTCATTTTTCTCTCTTTTCCCCCACCATTTCTGGCAAGTACCTCTTTATTTTTGTCAAGCTTGAGGAGGATAACATTTTCTTTTTTATAAGCTCATCCTTCGGATGAGTCCAACTTAGTTTAAAATTTGAACCCTAAGAAGGAGTGGTTCGTTCCTACTTAAAATTGAACAGGTGCTTTACTGTCAAATTTTAACGAGTCCAGTATAGGAGAAACTCGGTGTTTTTCAATTTTAGGGAGTCAGAAAAAAAAAACTTAAGAAAACTCCATGGGTGTACTTTTTCGTAAATTTAGTCTCTCAAGCCCAAAAAAGGATAAAATAATGTGGGAGAGAACTCTATTGACTGTAATTAGTCAACGTATACCTTTTTCGTAAATAGTCCATTTCAGTCCGTAAAAGGGGTAAACTTATACTGAAGGGATGATCATTCATTTATTTTAATGAGTTTGAATAACCAAGTGCTCGGCAATCTTTTCAATTTTTGAGAGTCTGAAAAGGGCTTAAAAGAGGACTCCAAGGTTTCGCTTTTTCGTAAAATTTAAAGAGCCTGAAAAAGTGATAAAAGTTTACTCTTCATTTTCTTTTTTTCATAAGTTTTAATGAGTTCGAAAAAGTGATAAAAATTGTACTCATATGACCAACTATCAATTTAATTTACGAGCAGGAAAATACGGAAAGAACTCGGCATTTCATGTGTTTTACGAGAATGAAAGATAGAAAAATAATCTAGGGATTTTCATGAGTTTAACGAGTCTTGAAAATAATAACCGAAATTGACTCAAGATAGGTTTCATTTTTACAAAAGCTTGAAATAGAGAAAAAATATGCTTCAAATAGGTTTGTTTCATTTTTACACAAGCTTGAAACAAAGAGAAAACTCTGCTTGATATAAGTTTTGAATGCCCCCCAAGCGTAACTGCTAGAGTGCATGCCCCCCCAACTTCATTTCATTCAACTAAATAGACTACTGGTTACTAAAAGTTGGATGGAATGAAGGTTCATTTACGAGATCAAATGAAAGAACTGACCTAAAAATATAAGAAAATTATGCAAAAACTGAAATAACTAACCTAAATATACAACTTAACATTTACGAGATCTAGTCAAAGACTCGACTCAATTAGGGAAGGATTTGTTTCATTTTTTAACGAGGTTGACACAGGAAAAGAACTATGCTCATGGCAACGTGTTTCATTTTTTAACGAGGTTGACACAGTAACAGGAACTATACTCACCCACATGTTTCATTTTTTAACAAGGTTGACACAGTTAAAGAACTGTCCTCAAATCTACTCTCTACAATATACCTATATAACCTATTGATTCAGTTTTTAATGAGGTTGACACAGGAAAATAATTGTCCTCATGGCGCACTGATTCATTTTTTAACGAGGTTGACACAATAAAAGGAACTTTCCTCTTGATCCACTGATTCATTTTTAACGAGGTTGACATAGTAAAAGGAACTTTCCTCATGATCCACTGATTCATTTTTAACGAGGTTGACATAGTAAAAGGAACTTTCCTCATGATCCACTGACTCATTTTTAATGAGGTTGACACAGTAAAAGGAAATTTCCTCATACTTGATTCATTTTTTTACGTGTTTGACTCAGTAACAGGAACCATCCTCAGAAACTACGTATTTCTAATCTACCTACATAACCTACTGATTCATTTTTTAATGAGGTTGACACAGGAAAAGAACTGTCCTCATACCTGATTCATTTTTTAACGAGGTTGACTCAGTAACAGGAACTATCCTCTGACCAAATGATTCATTTTTTAACGAGGTTGACATAGTAAAAGGAACTATCCTCGTCAGTGACCTTGTCATGGCTTCCAACTAGAAGAAAGACATGTCAAGGGACACTCCTCGATCATGGCTTCCAAAAGGTCTTCATCAGATGGAAGAATAGTTCTCTGAGAGGAACACATGTCAAGGGACTAAAAAGGGATAAGAACATCACATTCAAATAATCCCATTGAGTTTTCCATGTCAATTACCAGATCTAAGTCAGAGGAAGTCGAGCAAATAGTGAGAGGCTCGCTTGCATCGGTAACTGAAAACATGGGACTGGTTGCCACATAATTAACCCGTGGTGGGGTAGATACCACTACCGTATGAGGAACATTTAAGGATGTCGGATTATTGGTAGTCGAATCAAGACTAGGGAACGAAAGCTGGTCTACAGTCACAATATTTCCATTGTGAGGGAAAGACATCACGCGAAAGAGTGTCGATATGACAGCTTTCATTGCATAGACATAGTCTCGCTCAAGGAGTAAATTGAAATCCAAGGGGCCTCGAACTACCATAATATTAATACAGATAGTTTTACCTTCCAAATTAATAGAAAACTTAGGAAGGATCCCTAAAGGTTCACTAATGGTTTTGTTAAAAGCTTTCAGATTCTGCGTAACAGGCACAAGCTGAGGGGAACCCAAAGCTTTCCAAGAAGTTGAGGATAAAATACTAACAGAAGCACCTTCATCTACATGTGTGCGGTGCATGCTCCTACCACCAGCCTTCACCATGGAAAATTTTAGGGGCTAATATTCACAGGTGGGCTAATTTTTCATGATTTTTCAAAAAAAAAGATTCGCCAATTTCCATTTTTTTGTAAACATGATTCACCCAAATTTTACAATATAAAATTATTTTACCTTAAAAATAGCCAACACTATATAGATACTATATATAAATTCATTATAAATATGTATAATTTTACAAACATATCAATAAAAGTTTATAGTTCAAATATTAGGGACTAGTGAAATTCGTCAGCATTTTAAACTTCAAGATAATTTTCCATCCTTAAAATTATCCCTGGCCTTCACAATGATTTGGAAAGGGATGGAGGAAGGAAGACGAGGTTCTGTCAGTCTATTCCAATCAAAGGAAAAGACCTCAGTACTTGGAGGGGGTTCTGTAGGAACATGTGAAATTCCCTCAGGCGTAGAAGAATCTGATGTAACAAGAAGAACATGAGTGGTATGAAGTTCACTCTCTTCAGGGAGAGTGGGATTGACCGAATGTGAAATTGAATTGACCACTTGATCAACTAATGGATCATCAACCTAAGTGATATGAGTTTCACTCTCCAATGGAAGAGTGAGATTGACTGTACTTGGAATTAGATCAATCCCTCCGTCAGTTGACAATAGGTTGGGAGAAAGTTGACGGTAACCAATTAGAAGTTCTTGCTGTGGAACAGTAAGATTTTCCAACAATTTTGAGGCTCCATCCATGTGAGGGCAAATGTGAGTTTGATGACTCCCTTTGCATAACTTACAAGGAAACCTAACTTTACCCTTTTTCTAGGAACCTGACTATCACTGGTTGATGGATCAACGGAAAGTTGATGGGATTTTTCTGACCATACTTCCAAGACCTTTGGAATACCGGGACAATTGATAAGGAAGTGGTCACCCTTACAAAGCCTGCAAGGGTATTTGGGTTTACGATGCATGTTGGAGGTTTCATCAACACTACTAACATTTAAAACCATGGTTGGTTGGTTGACTTCTTTCTTATATTGCTTCTTCTTCTTCTTCTTCTTCTTCCCTTTCTTTTTCTTCTTAGTCACCTGGTTACTAGCGTCAAGGCTTTTACCAAGCGAAGAGGAAGGAATGGAGGAAGAAATATTGGGCGAAGAAGGTAAAGGGTCAACATAAGGTTGGTGATGTTGAGATGGTGAACTATGTTGAGGTGAAGCATCCAGTTGAGGTGGAACAATTGGAGTATTTGAGGCCAACAAAGTTGAAAATAACCATACCGGTAAACCTATTGTAAATCCAGGTAATGAAAATGTAGCCATATAAGGAGGACCAACATTTCCAAAGCAAGGAAAAGTACTAGGATTTTCGTTAAGAGGGGTTCCTTGGTTGGTAAATTCCAGAATAGTTGCAATTATATTCAACTTCAGTGAATTTTATTAACAAATTAAAACTAAAATTAACAATTCACAATTCACACCTAACAATTAAAATTCACAAATTACACCTATGGTCTCTAAAAGTAAAAACAAACAAATGAACACGCGCTATCAAATCTAGGAATCAAATCACACACAAACAGTAGATTCCCACACTAAAAACACTAGTTGGTGATGAAATCCAACATCGTAGAATTTTAATACAGAAATGGCGGTTGGAACAATTACCCCGACAACCTACTTAATGAAACAGACCGGTGCAATTTTCTCCACTATGCCATCTCGAGTGAAGATAACCCTCTGGAGAGTCCAAGTGAGTCTAGCCGACGTCTATTCTAGGTACAGTGGGATCTTCCCTCCACCATCACCTTGGGAAAGAATCCTATAGATTATGGCCACTAAGGTTACCAACAGAAACAAATATACCTGGGGGAACATTCTACGATCTGATACACACGAAAGGGCATAGTAACAAAGCTCAATCCCCTTGAAGGCTCCTTGACATAATCCAAGGTTTACCGACAAGTGACCCCAGGCTCCTCTACAATGGTCAATCCGAGTTTTACCGTTGTTAATACGTGTATATCTTCTATCGTTCCCAATGAGGAAGGATTGATTACCTCACTAGTTCAGATATGATCTCGTGCTTGACTCCTATAAGAGGAGCTTCCCAGAGCATACATGCAACAATTGGAATTTTTCCTACCACAAGATCGACTACTTGTTTTTTTTACTGTCTTGGAGAGTTAACTAAAACCTATTCCAAGACACTAGCCTAAGCTATATTGGTGGAAAGATCACTAAAAATGTAAAAATTACTAGATGAATTTTAATTAAGCGCTGTGTTATTTAGGCTTTTATTACTCAAAGGGTAAATGGATACGAAACCAATGGTGTTATGACCCGACCCAAAACTGAATGCAATCGAATATGATAATGTAATATTTTCAATTCGATGAATCCTAATTAAAGTAGGGAGAGAGTTTCCATTCACTTCCAACAATGCAAAAAATTGATCAATAAGAGAAAATATAACAAATTCTCTAATGCACTAATTTCATCAAGAAAAACTAATGCTAATCAATTCCATATTTTTTTGTTTTTCTGTTTTTAAAACAAGCATAAAAACATATAAATTCAAATTAAAGAAACTGATCTAAATCTACGTTTGATTTTTCAGAATGTAAACTATGCAGTTGTAATCTATGCACAATTCACTTGAAAAGTATGCAAATGTAATCTATGCACATTTTTCATTCATATTATGAAAATGAGAATTCTAATTATGCAAATGTGATTTATGCAAAAGAATACTCAAACACAAGATGATTCTAATGTAATCTAGGAACCAAACAAGTGTAAGTAAAGAAAATTGGGTGAGAGTTCCAAAGATCAAAAAATAAAAACACTCAAAGGCGATTAACACTCAAATTTTTTTTTTTGCAAAAACAAAAGCAAAAAGATGCAAAATTGTTAAGAGACTAAGACAAACCTTGAAGTAATGACCAAAGGAATCAAATTAATAATTTCTCAAAAAAGAGACTCAAAACACCCAAATAACTTAACGGAGATTGATGAGATGAAAAATTTGCTGAAATAAACTCATAAACAAGGCTTTTTGACAGAAAAATACAGATCTAGGTAGATGCTAAGAATCCTAAATTAAATCTAAACTCAAACTGGAAGGAGAAATCTTAAGTTTTTTCAAAAATTGACAGGGTCCGCAGGCTCCAGAGAAAACAGGTGTGGTCTCACACTGGTTACTCAAGGAAAGTGCGGAGATGCCCGCACTATGTGTGAAGACAAAGTGCGGTCCCCACAAAACTTCAAGAAAAACAAAAAAGTTCTTAAAACTTTTGAAAGCAAAGTAAAACTAAGCTACCCAAGCCAATATACATCAATCAAAAACTAGAAAAAACCATTTTCTCATTTCAAAATAAAAGAAAAACCAAAAATCAAATTCTTTCCCCAGCGGAGTCGCCAATTTGTTGGTCGGATAAATCGATCTTGCGGAAAAGACCGATCTCCCTAGTATCAGAAGATAGTCTAGAAACAAACAGAAAATTAAATCTATTTTTCTCTAGATATATCACGATTTATAAGTAAATGCTACAAAGGTGTAAAGATCTAACCTGAGATCCAATGCTTGTTCGAAGTAGTCGCCCTTCAGTCGCCTGAAAGAGTTATCTTTGAAAATCTGCACTCACAAACAAGCAAACATCAAATAGCACCTGCATAGAATGTATTCATAAATCATATCTATTATGGTGATCAAGGAATCCACAAAATAAACAATCAATTGACAGTTTATTGAGAAAAACAAACTTATTTGTATTAACTTTGAAATAGTAGAAGAACCTTACAACCTTTTCAGCCTTGATGTTGAACAGGTCTTCCTGGGGTCCGAAGCAGGAATTTCCTTTACTCTGACAAGCCTTTCACTCTTCCAACTGAGATACATACAGGTATGTAATCTTTCCTCATAAAATCTCAGCTAAATGAGTCTAAGTTACAACAGAACTTTACCTCAAATAATACTAAATCTTGAACTCCCCTTGAGGCTGCCCAATGCCTCTTTTTATAGTGCAAAAGAGGAGGTTTCAGTTCCAACTATGAAGGGATATAATCCTCCTTCAAAGGGATAAGCTCCTCACATCAAGGGGTTAGCTCCTTAAGGCATGGGATACATGAATGTAAAAAGAGCGAACTTGCCATTGTAAGATTTCTTCCAAAAGCTTCTAAAAATGACTGAAAGTGAGCTTTTGAGTTTACTTTGCGCCTTTTTAATATTTTATAGGGTTTCACACCCTTAACACAGAAAAGTGCGATCAGGTATGCAGGAGACATGACCATTAGGCGCGAGACCGCAGGTAAGACAAAGAGAAAGTGTGATACTAGAGTTTTAAAGACTTTTGAGAGCTTTTCTCTTAATTTTAAGGCTTGACATGAGGAACTAATGTTTTAATACTTGTAGAGGAGGAAATTATGACTGATAATGAGCTCATACAGATAGCAGAATGTCAAGGTGATAATTTTCAGTGCAACATTCACCCATTGATAAACATGTTGACCAACACAGTCCAACCAATAATCAATGATGAAATAAATAAAGTTCTACAGATATCATAGCAAACTAAAACTAGAGATTGGTACTTATATTAGAACCATACAGAAATCATAGTTTTTGGGTCCAATCGTTTACCCTATAAACTACCTAAGTATGTGCCAATGAGAATTTTTGCCTTGGAGTATATCAGGAAAATCCTAAATTCATATTCTATCAACTTCCTAGTAGCCAAAAAGAAGACCCAATTTAAGTTGAAGAATCAGGTGTGATATTTTATTTGTAATCATAGAGATGTAGAACAAGAAGTAGCAAAACAGCTACTTGAATAAAAATTTAAGAAAGATTCTCATGGAATTATGATCCACAAGGAATATTAATAAATATGAGGGTGAAGTGCAAACTGACACCTTATATTCATGAGAAAAAACTGGAGATTGAACAATATATCAATCAAATAGAGTGGCTAGAAAATACCTTGGTAGAATCAGTTAAACAGGGTGATACTAGTCACATCTTACAAACTTCAAATCAAGGAGATAAAGCTACTAAGAGAGGTAGAGAAGAAGGAACTTACACTGCTGAGACAACTACTAAGACTAGGTTTAAAATTAGATACAATGAAAAGCCTAATATCAATTCAGTTGATAAAGAAAAAGTGACCATAGAAGTGGAAGATACAGATGTTCCAAAGACAAACACAGATGTTGCTACAATCATTACAAATGAGCCAGCCACAAGGACTCTAAATGAAGATCATAGTAATAATTCAAACACACAGGTAATAGAGAAACAAATAAGTATGGAGGCATCCTCCTCACAACCAACAAAAGATAAAGATCTTGACATCAAGGAAAAATATAAGCAAATAAAGAAAAATAATGAAGAAATAAAAAATGAGATCTATTCTTAGTATTTGAAACAAACACCAGGTATCCAAAATAGACTTCTATCAGCTTTTGATTATTCAAACAAGAAGTTGATTATGTGAGTGCTTCAACCAATAATCAAGACCCCCAAAACAATGGCAGATTACAAAAAAGTTGATCTTGAAGTGCCTACAGAAAGTATCCATGCACTAGATCAAATTTAATTTCACAGGCAAACTTTTGAGATGATTTATTCTACCATTACTACAAAGGCCATGAGTATCCACAAGCTCTAGAATACAATAATAAATATTAGAGATCAAATGAAAGTTGACAAGGCTTCCTCATATGCTAAAGATCTTAGGATGAAGTATTTAGAAGATTTGGTTATTCAAGTAGGATATGATCCTACCAATGTCAAAGCAATAGAAGAGTTAGTGAAGAAAAATAATGATGATATTGTAGCACTGAGGAAACAAATCAATCTTCCACCAACTGAACATCCACAAACCAAAGAAATAGTGCAAGAGAAAATCCAGAAAGATGATATCATGAACATAATTTTACAATCGATAACACAAATAAAAGAAATGAAAATCCAAATGGATAAGCTTGTCCGTGAAAGAGAAACTAAACAAGCACAGGAAGTTCCTACAGTAATTCCCATGGAAACTAAAACTATGCCTTCAACTCTGACAGAAGAGTTGGCACAAAAATTACCACTGGCTACTGCAGTGCTAGTGACCTCATCCACTACTTCAGCTACATAGTCATCTACATCAACAATGCAGCCAACAAATGAGGTTAGTAAACTAGTTAAGGCCATGGAAAAAATGTCACTTCAAACCAATGAAATAAATAGGTTGAAGAAAGTGATTGACAATCTTGAAGACACTAAGAAGCTAGCCCAAATTAATGCCAAAACTCATGAAAAAAGGGAAAACAGGTTAAATGTTGAATTGAAGAATCTACAAAAGGATTTTGCTTTGAAAGAGCCAATATCTTATGTTAAGAACCAACTATGGAGTAAAATCATTGAATCCATAAATGATGTGTGGCCATCAATACAGGTGATTTATGAGCAAAGGGATTTATTGAAAACATCCCAAGCAGAGATTCATAAAACAAAGGAAGACCTAGGATCTAAACCTTAGCAAGCTCTAGAACTAATCAAATTTCTTAACAGCAAGAACAAGCAAGAACTAGAAGAGATAGAAATTACTGATAGAACAGAGACAATCCTTGAAATAAGGAAAGTGATTTCAAAAAATAATTTAATGAAGCAGCTAGAAGAAAAATGTGAAAACATGAACATAGCTTTAACCAAATTCATGGTCAAATTTGAGACCTTGAGGCAAAGAAGACTATAACAAGAAGATAAGAGATCATGCAAAAGAGCAGGTGGACAAAAGATAAGGACAAGGAATTCCTACAGGAAAGGTTTTACATAGAAGTTTTGAAGACTTGTTTTATCTTCAGCATGAGATAAAACACTTATTTGCTATAAAACCAACATTTTCTAGATATACTGAGGTAGATGAGAACTTTAGAAAGCTGAAAAATATTAAAATTCTTGATGAAAAATCTTGGGAATCACTCACTGACTTACTGTAAAAAGTCAAATTTGCATACAAGAAGATAAAATATTTTTCTGATTTTTTACATTCAAAACAGAAAATTAAAGCAGTAAGGCAGTTTAACAGTGGTTAAAGTGTATAATATATTAAAGAGTATCAGAGATAAAGAGTATCAGAAAGAAGATAATACTTCAAAACAGATTTCAAATATCTTGTGCCAGCATTGAAGACAGCAAAGCAGCCAGCTAAACCCAATCCACAACAACATTTTCTATTTTATTTGGATAAATAGGACAACTTGCTAAGTTGTTAAGCAGCTGTCACTATTTTGTTGTAAAATATATTTTATTTCCTTCGAAAAAATCCTATAAATATTCTAAGATATTTTGTAAACATTTTTTCATATATACTTCATCTTTTGAAGTATTAGTGTGGAATAAATTGCTGAAGATTTCTATAGTCATTTTTGTTGTATCTGAAGGTTTTTTGTGGCAAGTTCAAGTAGCAGATTGGATCAAATCATCTAGCATCATATTTTAGGATTCATGCGATGAACCATTGAAGTTAAGTACTTTCTACTGTCATTGTTTAATCTTCTTATGTTTTACATGCATCCATATATCTGTCCCAAATTTGAATGATGAACTAGGAGTATTATTACAGGATTTGTTAAAGCACATTGTTTTTAACTAGTTATCATTTCTATGTTTTATTCCGATTTCCATAGTATGGAACCCTTAATTTCTCCCTCTTTCGAATGATCCCTGTCTACTCCTTATTTATCCGGATTAAAGAATCCTTGATTGCTCTTTATCTCGATTAAACCACTTCACCAATCAGCCTTCCTATATCTTCAATGACTTGTCTATCTTGCCCTGAAAAAATTTGAACTTTTGACCTTAATCCTAGTCTTGTCTACTTGACATTTGACTCCTTAGCCCAATGGACAAACAAATCTCTCACTCTTCATCTCATTAAGTGATTTTTCCCACCAAACCAAACCAAACCAAACCAAATTTTCACATCACAATTAGCTTAATATCATATAATAAAAACAAAGTTAAACCTTATAGAGAGATCCCTCTCTGAACCCTAAGAAGGCTAGATCTTAGAGTTTAAAAGTTGGTCTATGGTTACCTCTAATGTTCTTGGACTTTAAATCAAAATCTCACAACTTTAGAATTATTAGAGTGATAACAGGTTCAAATATCTCTTCCAGAGAGATTTGATGCTAAAGTCTTTGTGCTACTAGAAGGATATGAGTTAGAAAAACTCACCATGGACCAGCTCCATGGAATACTTATGGCATACGAAATGAGGAAAGAATAAGATAGTCCATATAACCAAGAAGAGACATTCACAACATCTAATAAGACCAAGAAATACAAACAAGAATGAAAACAAAGCTCTAGTTTCTCTGAAGAAGAAGAATGCTAAGATGAATAAATTTCTAACTTTATAAGAAAGATTAAAGGATAAAAAGGTAATTTCAAAGGTAAAATTCAATTAATATGTTTTAATTGTGGTGATTTTGGTTGATTTGCAGCTAAATGTCCTATAAGGACTCAGGTAATGAATATGAAGCACCCAGGCAAGGGAAAAAGGACCGAAGAAGATTAAATAAGCAAGGAAAATGGAAAGGATTAAAGAAAATAATTTTCTCCATAGTTAAGCATGCTTGAGCCAGATGAGTTCTGGGATGGGTGAACTCCCAGGAAGTTCTGGTTACCAGGTGCAAGCCCCGGAAGTGATGATTGACGCTATGTGATTCATTTCACTAGTTTCAATCCCACTTCTTCACCCCTGTGAGCATCACCCGATGCAATGAGTGCTAAGTGGACTATTCAAAAATCATGATAAATTAGTTAGTTACAACTACCTCTCATGGAAATGGTCATAGATGAATGACTTACTTAACGCAGTTGAATCCCAAAAATGATATCTAATATAATGCAATGCGAAAACCCCTCATACTTAAAACAACTTGTTATCTGAAGAAGAAAGCGACAGTGACAAAGAAAATGACATGAGAAGAGTACTACTCATGGAAAAGGACAACAGAAAGGAAGCTCCAAAAGAAGAAGGAGATGAGTAAGAGATGAATAAGATTGAATTTCAAAATTAAATGGTCATAGTTATAAAAGAGCTTAAGGTTGAAATATGAAATGTCAAATATCTTGAATTCGAACTGAAGAGAGCAAGAAAACATGCCAGAAGCCTTAATAAGAATAGAGAGGAATCAAAGGAAGCCATTATTAGCCTTAAAGTACAATTGGAAGAAGCCATAAAAACTAAAGACTCACTTAGAAGAGAACATGAAGAAAGTGACAAATTAAGGGAAGATTTAGAAGCAGGGATAGTCTACCTACATGTTAGGGTCCTATATTTTATAGGATATCAAGGTCATGATGTATTTCATATTTGTAATTTTACATTGTAAAGTATTTTCAGTTTTGTTAGTAACCTATAAATATAGGATTCATAATTTTGACTTGACTGATGGTAGTCTTGTAAATATGTACAAACTTTTCTTTCTGCAAATTATTTTCCCATATTTTGTAAAAAATCAAAAAATCAAAAAGAGGGTAAAAAGTCCTAAAAGAAAAATCAAAGGACATAGAAAAAATAATATACCCCAAAAGAAAAAAGATGAATAAAACATGAAAGTGCACAATTCTAAATGCCACTACTATTACTTTTTGCAGTTGATTATGGCAGAGTGTCAATAAATGCCATAACCTGTGATGATTTGAGCAATTTAATCTTGACTCGTCATTTTTTCAATTTCAAATGTTGTAGATAGAGAATAAACAATTGTCATACAGTTTAATCATGAAAATTCATTAGTTAGGTAGAGAATAAAAGAATCCAACAGTTTAATCTGGATTCTTGGATGCAATAAGTGTAGAATTAGATAGTTTACTTCTTTCAAAAAGAATAAAATGTTGTAAGGTTGCTAGTTCAAATGCACCTTATTAAAATAGAAGGAAAAATGTTAGAAGATAATGACTGGATAGGTATAAGAAGGTGGGAGACATCAATGCAAATATATTTCACCGGGCTACAAATAACTAATTTCCCCTCCCCGTAGCAATTTTATATTCTAGACTGTTAGTCAAAGAGGCTCAAGGCATTTCCTTGACTTCTATTGGGACCGGACCCAAGGCTCAAAGACTGATTAGTTGAAAATGTTAAGTTTCTATATTAATCCCAGAAATTTTCATCATTTACCCCTTCATGCACTCATCACCATTTAACTTCATAAGTGGGAACTATTTTCTTACTTAAATGTTACATAAATACCCATTTGATTAACTTCCTCCATTTTACAAGACATAAAAACCCTCAAAAACACGATATTCTAAGTAAAAGTGATTAAGTTATGATAATGAAGCTTTGCTTTACTTTTCACTTTCCTTAGTTTTATTTATGAATTTTGAGTATTCATTATCCCTTTTCATATTAACACTTAACATATTTTATTAACTCCCTATCAATTATCCTACTCCTATTAATATAGCTCCCTTTTATTTAATATCCCTAAAACGCTCTTATTATATACTTTTTATGTCAAAGATATTAAACACATGTTGAAAAACATCTTGAAATTACCCCTAGACATGAAACTTATCCATAATAAAATATCCCCTCTCCCCTATAGTTTTAGACCTTTGATAAATCTAAAACCATATAATATAAATAAAAATATGCAATTTATTTACACATTGTGTATATAAAACAACGAAGAAAAAGAGTTTATTCGCCTTTCCCCTCATAAGCTTTACCCATGGTTAAAGATTTAACCTTATCCCATTTTCCCAATACATATCATTTTATCATAGTCTAAACCCTAGTTTGATAGACCTTTAATAACCTGCCCATTCTATGTATAAACCCCTTTTATACATAAATTTCATTAAAAAAGACGAAGCATCCTCGCATTTTTTCCCTACCCTCCGATCATCCTAATCCCTTTAATCCCATGGTCTAAACTAAACCCGATAAATCATTCCCCTGCCCCCACCATTTCCATCGCATTATCATGTAACCGTTGATTATCCCTATTAGATCGAAAAATAATATTTAAATCCCATCCCACCTTTCCATATCCCCGCAGCTTCCTGAGATATCTTGACCATTTGCACCGGGCGGTCAAATTTGACGACGCGTATTCAATATCACATTATAAAAATGATCGGGCAAAGTTGGCAAAAAATTTTGCGATAAAAGTTGTTTCTCCAAACCACCATCTGCTACGTGTCTTATTTTTATTGGATCGCATTGCAAAAGCAAAAAACCATTTATCGCCCAGGAGCAATGCGATAACCACTAATGGTTTCACCTTCAAATGCAAAAACCACTCTCACCATTAATTCCGACCTGTAACTAATGTCATGTGTATTGATAAAACTTAAGGTTTCAACCTTAGTTTTTATTGTTTGCATGCATTTACGCTTTCACCCTTTCATAAATCACTCACAGACACCATTTCTAGAGCTGTTTTCGAACTAGTTAATAATTCTAAAAGTCATTTCTCTTCTTAATTTCGCCTCCGAAAACTCCCAGTGCCTTCTACCAAACATCTGCAACCAGTTTGAAGACTGGTACCACCTGAAACCCTCTTCGAGCACAATCATACCTATTCAAAGGTATTTTTCAGTAATCCAAACCTGCAAGTTCTTAATTTTCAAGAAAAAATTAAACCAATTTGAATTTAAAAGCCAAAAGTACTCATCTGAGAGTACTCAAACCTTGAAGAAACAGGGGAAACCCTATCAAAATTTTCCCAGAAGTTGCCACTTCCACCTGAAGAATTTTGACTATCCAAAAGCTATTCCTATAGTGAAAATTCATTTGAATTACTGAAGAAACCATTGAAATCCCTTTCCAGTCCTCTGTATATTCAAAATATGCATTTTCATCTTAAAACCCTCGCCTAGATTCTGAATTTTTCCCAAAATCAGCTTAATTGACCTTATGTTTCCAGAAAGAGTTGAGCAAATAGTCTAATCTTGCTCAGTTTCATTAAAAATGACTAAAAATCAGATCACCCCTAGGACTGGAGGTCCCAAACCACAAAAGCCTGCCTCTAGCAAGCTTCCAAACCCCAAAACTTCTAAAATTGATAAACCTATTCCTGTCCTAACTGCAGATTCTACTGAGGTAGTTAGACCATTGCAACCACCTGTCACCTCTGAAGAAAACAATCCCTTGATTGACTTAGACTATAGAATTTCTGATGCTACCTTAGAATTTGATCTACTTGAAGTACATAGCTGGTGTCAGGAAAAATTTGAGAAGAAAGTGGCCAATGATATACCTCTATGGGACTCCAAATTGCCCAAATATGTGGTTCTCATCACCCACCAGGCTCAGGATTTCATTAGGTTGTGTCAGTTGCACTATATTTCTGACCAGAGATGCATGGTAAACAAAGCTAGCGAGATCCTGTTTTACATAACTGCTGAAACCATCAATGATATGCTCCAACTAAGCCATGATCCACGAGCAGTATCATTGTCAATTGAAGATTTGACTCAGATGTATTTGGATTTGGATTTTCCTAGGAAGTTTGAGATCCTTCAAAATTTCATGCCTAATCATGTCAACCTTCCTAAGGTAAATCCACCTTATGATACTTTTAACTTCCCTGAGGGCTCCAGGAAAATCATTTCCATGTTGTCATTCATTCTAGGCTATGCTAATGATGAGTTTACAGATTCCTCCATCCTAGGTTTCCTTTCTACCTTGTCTCCAGGACAACAGCCAGAATTGGTCTTCAACTTTGCCAAATTCATTGCTGATAATATGCATTATCAGTTAATAAAATTACCTAATGAAGGAGTGTTCAAATATACATCATATCTATTACATCTCTTCCTATTTTCTCAAGAAGATAATTTTCCAATTGAATTACAGAAGATGGATATGGAGGGTAAACCTCTTTCAATGATATTCTGGATTTCTCTTCTCAGGAAAAACAGTAGTGAGTACAGCTACAGGGATTTCAATGATTTGTTTATCATACCTACCATGAGTTTGTTGAAAAAAGCAGAGCCACCAAGGATCAATGAAGAAATCAAAATAATTTTACAGTTGTCTGAAAATTGTAAAGTTGGAGAATGGTATTTGTATAAAAATCACACAGAAATCAGAGTATATGGTGCAATCTTGGCTCCTTACAAATTACCAAAGTTTCTAACTACCAGGATTTTTTCTTTGGAATACTTGAGACATATTTTGAATGTAGATGCAGTGAATTTCATAGCCTCCAAAAAGAAAGCACAATTCAAGTTAAAAAGTCAAATTGGCCCCTTCATAGTCAACAACAGAGATGCTTTGAAGGAGGTAATCAAAAAAATGTCAGCATTCAAGTTCCAAGAAAGATTTTACTAGAACTATCACCCTCAAGGTATTTTGAGTAACCTCAAGGTCAAATGTAAGTTAACTCCATTCCTCCATGAGTCAAAGCCACTAATTGAAATGTATGTTAATCAAATGGAATGGGTTGAAAACACTTTAATTGATGATATTCAGGAGATGCTAACAGATAGCCTACAGGAAAATCAGATGGAAAGTACACAGGTGGTTACAGTTAACCAACAAGTAGAGGTATCTAATAAAAGGCCTAGAAAAGAAGAAGGCTATTTGCCAGAGACAATTATTGAAAATAAATTTAAAATAGTCTACAGCAAGAAGGCCAGAATGACTACTCCAGAAAAAGGAGTCATAGATGTAGATGATAATAATGATCAGCAAACAGATGATGAGGCCACAATGATTGTTAATGAAACACTTAGGGAAATTCAGAATGAACAGGTACAAGAACAGGTAAAAGGCAAAGAAATGGTTGAAGCAGAAATAAATACAGAAGCTCCCTCTTCCTCTAAAACAACAAAAGAAACTGATTCTGATATTCAGAAAAGGTTCAAGTAGATCAGGGAAAAGAATGAGGAAATCAAGAATGAAGTTTATTCTAAACTTCTGAAGGAAAAGCCAGGAGATAAATATAGACTTGTGACAGCCTTTGATTACTCAACAAATAAAATGATCATGTCTTTTCTCCAACCAGTAGTAATAGATCTAAAGTCAGCCACAGACTACAGGAAGACATAGTTTGAAGTGAATGTTGATACTATACATGAACTAGATCAGATAGAGTTCCATAGAAGTGCTTCAGAGATGCTATATTCAAAGGTAGTAAGCAAAACCATGAGTTCTACCATGCTTCAAAAGACTGTGTCTAATTTTCAAACTCAAATGAAATTAGATAAGAATCTCTACATGCTAAGGATTTGAGGATCAAGTCCTTAGAATATTTGGTGATAGAAACTGGAGTAGATCTCTCTAATACTAAAGTTTCTAAGAAATTGATAAGGCAGAAGAATGAAGATATTGCTGCCTTGAGAAAGCAACTCAAATTGCCACAGAGTGAGCACCCACAGGGAAAATAAATTCTTCAAGAAAAGACAGAAAAGGATGAAACTATGCAGCTAGTTTTGAAGATGATAGCTCAGATTAAAGAGATGGAAAATCAAATAGAATCTCTAATGCAAGAAAATGAAACATTGAAGAAAGCTCATGAAGTCTCCATTCCCACAGTTATTCCAACTGTAAGTACAGTTGTTCCCTCTACATTGGCAAAACATTTGGCACTGAAAGGAGTATTGGCAACTGCAGTGTCAATTACTTCTAAAGATATCTCTTCCACTTCATCATCTACATCACAGGTAAATCAAACAAGTGAAACAACTGCCATAGTTAAGGCTATGGATGTCCTTAAAAGATAAAGAGATAATCAATTTTAAAGGTACTATCCGAAATCTTGCAACATCAAACAAAGATGCATTAATTACATCCAAAGGACATGAGCAGAGAGCCAAAAGATTGCAGGAACAGGTAAAGATTATACAACAACAGGTTAATCTCACTGAACGGGTATCTTATATCAAGAATTATCTTTGGAACAACATTATTTAAGGCATACATTTACAATGGCATTCAATCCAAATTATTTATGAACAAAAAGAGTTACTCAAAGCAACACAAATAGAAATTCAAAAGACAAAAGAAGAACTGGCTGACAAACCTGCTCAAGATTTAAAGCTTATTACATTTCTAAATAACAAACATAGAGAAGAGCTTGAAGAGCTAAAAATTTAGGATAGAACTGAAATCATACTACAAATCAAGAAAGTCCTAAATAAGAGAAATATGATGAATAATTTGGAGGACAGATGCAAGGACATGAACTTGGCAATCACAAGATTTTGGGCCAAATACAGAGTACTGACACAAGCAGGCCTTCCAGACATTCATGCTTTGAATGAAAAATTAATGGCATAGAAGGATTATGACAACAAAATCAGGGCTTATGCCAAAGAGCAGGTCAACAAACCTTTACCACAAGGGTCTCCTACTGGTAAAGTCATTTTAGAATATTTTGAGAACTTGTTCTTTCTACAAAATGAGATCAAACATATTTTCATTGTTAAGCCCAATTTTTCTAAGTATACAGAGGCAGATGAAAGTTACAGGAAATTGAAGAGTATGAGAATTCCCAGTGTAGAAAAATGGCAAGAATTCACTGACTTAATATAAATATTTGCAGTCAAAGTGTATCAGGGTAAGAAATAGAGTCAAAGAGTATTAGTCAAAACACCTTTTTACTGGAAAACAGTATACTACCGGAAGAGGAAATGAATTCTAGGTACGGTTATGCACGTGGGAACACATTTGTGAAGGAAGACTCCTACTAGGACTGTCTCAGTCCAGATGTCTTTTCTCCTTCACGTAGCCACCTCAAAGACTCCTAAGATGATTCGGATAAGGAAAGACATTATTCCTAAATTGTTGTAATTATTGTTACTTGCATTTACTTTATAAACTCTTGAGTAGGCCGAGAGCTTAGTTAGAGATTTTGTGTTAGATTTGCTGCTAGATTTTGTGTAAACTCTGTGTTACGTCCTTGAAGACACAGAGTGTTATGTTCAAACTATTGCATCGTTAATGGAGCAGACAAAGTTATTTTGAAGGCGTGATTTAATTTGAAGTCGAATGCCGTCAAGTGGTAGAGGGCCCCTGCCTCTTGCACGGATTTCTTTTGCGTAAACTAGATAAGTTTTCCTAGCTGCCTTTACGTTTTGCATTTGAATTGGTAGTTGTTTTGTTTTATCTACTGTAGTCGTATTCGTTCCAGTTCTTCCACAAGAAGACACTCTTCCAACAAACCAAAATGATGAATGATTAATTACTATGGTATTATAGGATAGGAGTTGAATTTGTATTTGTTTGTAACTAGATACTGTAGTTATATTCATTCCAGTTCTTCCACAAGAAGACACTCTTCCAACAGACCAAAATGATGAATGATTAATGACTATGGTATTGTAGGATAGGAGTCGAATTTGTACTTGTTTTTAACTAGATACTGTAGTTATATTCATTCCAGTTCTTTCACAAGAAGACATTCTTCCAACAGATCATAACAATGAATGATGAATAGCTATAGTACTGTAGGAATTAGTTGTAGTTTTTGTTATTCACTATCACAGTTGCACTTGTTCTAATCACTCTTCCGCAAGAAGAAATTCTTCCAAGACATCCTTAAGAATTTCAAGATATGACCGTGATGTGATAACTTAGTCTTTCATTTGCTTTCAGTTCATTTGCTTTCAATTGCATACAAGTCCACAGTCAGAATTGTTCTACCTCTTCCACAAGAAGGAACTCTTCCAAAATATCACTAATGATGAACAAACAGATTGTGTAACTTCATAGATTCATGCATGTTAGTATAGTTAGAACAACTCCGGAGTTTCATTTGCATTTAATTCATGATCAGTTACTTCATTTCAAGTTTGATGATGACTTATAGTTTAACATTGTTCTAGTTTAGAAGCATCTTAGGTTCATGCTTAAATTAACTCATTGAATTTGCATCTCATATTCACATTGTCATCCTTTGCACAATAGATTACTTTAGTTGTTAGAATTCACAAGACAGCCTTCATTATTTACAAATATCTTTTTGTTCTGAAAACTACAAAGTGATCCATAACCATAGGAACAGAAGATAACATCACTATAAGGTCTGAAATATTTCTGCAAATTCCTCATCATTTTATAAACAGAGCTCTTCCTCAAAAGAACTACTTTGAAAAGAAACCAATAACTCTTTGAGTATAGGTTCTGAGACATTCAATTAAAATTGCAGAATAGAACTAGGAATTAGTCATGGAATAAAAGAGCTTAGGACAGAGTATTGCATCATTAGTGTTTAATTGTTTAGTTAGAAGATTTGCATATTTAATGATCATTTCTTAAGTTTAGTTTGTGTCATTTGCCTAAGAAGTCATTATCAAGATTTTGTTTCTATTCAGTCATAGTTCAAATTCTGCTTCATTGTTTTCAATTGCATTTACCATTCCATACATTAGGCTTAACTCTGTTTTTGACCATCAACTTCTTTCCATTAGTTCTTTAGGCATTTTTCATTGTAAACATAAAACACCAAAAGACCAAAACATCATAAATCAACATAAAAGACCAAAAACATCACAAAACACTACACACAACGCATTAGGAAACAAGCACCTAGGTACATATGGTACACTTCACTTCCGCAGTTTACAAATCCTGGTTGACAATTAAATGAGCTCAGTTTAGGAGACTAGATTGAGACCCAACATTTTTGGCGCCGTTGCCGGGGAAGTGAAAACTAGGTAACCTTTGTTTCTTAGCATCCAAAAACAATTTTATGCGTAGGGAGAGAGATTCAAGGGGAAGATTTATAAGCAGCAGAGGCAGAAGTTTGATTTCTAGAACACCACTTGTTTCATCTAGATCCAAAGCTAGTACACCTTCAACTCAAACCCATATTCCATCCTCTTCTGATCCTGGACTTCTAGAAAATCTAAGGTCACCTATTCCATTAGAGAAACCTTCCACTTCATCCACTGAACCTGCCATAGAAGAAGATCTAAAAACTCTTGTTGGGGATACAAACCTTTCTACTTCCACAGGAGAGTCAACCATGGCAGAAGAAGGAGGAGGAGGAGTTGTTAATGGAGAACACACATTATTTGGAGGAGGTAGAGGTAGAGGTAGAGGAGGAAGAGGAGAAGGAGGTAGAGGTGCAGAAGGAGGAAGAGGTAGAATAGGAAGCTCTTTTGGGTTCCCTATACTTGATGAAGAAACCAATACAACCATGAAAAACATTTCACCTTCTGTCCTTTCGAACTTCTATGGACTTAAAACTGAGGATCCTGAAACTTTCTTATTCGAATTTGAAGTGCTGTGTAGGACTTATGACTATCTTCAAGATGCTCAAAAATTGAAATTATTTCCTTCAACTCTGAAAGGAGAAGCATTGAAGTGGTTTATGAGTTTAAACAATAGTTCTATTAGAACATGGGAAGACATGAAACAAGCATTTCTAGAGAGATACTTGGATTATTGTATGCCGGTTAATCATAAGGAAGAAGTGTTCAAGATGTTACAAAAAAAAGATGAAAACTTAGAAGATTTGTTGGAAAGATTTAAATACAACATAAAAAGGGCACAAATGGAAAACCTAGATCAAGACACTTTAAAATCTCTTTTGTTGAAAACCATTAGGGATGAATGGTTGGATATCCTTAACATGATGGGAAAAAGGATATATCACAACTCACATTACCTGAAATATCTGAGTTATGTATCAACCTTTCCAGAGGGAAATCCAAAACTGTCAAAGGTCCAAGAGATCCTGCTCTTGCAAGAGCAAGTAAATCTGCTTCTGGGACAGTAAGTAGATCAGAAATAGGACACATGCTTGATGATTTTAAATATGACATCTTAGGGAGTCTTAGTGAAAAAATAGACACCCTTAAGATACAAAACAAGCAAAAGGCTGAATCTGATGCCTTGGCAATCTTTTGTCCCAAATGTAGGAAGAAACATGCCTTGAGAGAGTGTCCTCTAGATGTAAAAGTTGTAGAAACTTGTGTTATTTGTTCTGAGAAACATGAGACCAAGAATTGTCCTTCTCTTCCTGGTCTCAAGGCTGTTTTTCAGGAAGAAACTCCTACAGACTCCACAGAATCTCTTAACTTTGTATCTAGAAGACCTTGGCAGGGATCTCAGACACAAGGATTCCATGATCAAATGTATAATCAATCTCCACCTTGGAATTCTTGGCAGCAACCTTGGCCCCAATTTCAAAATCAATCTCAAGCTTGGGCACAAGGATCACAAGGTCCCTATGAAAGATACTCTCCATATTATCAGTATCCACCATCCTATCCACCATATCCACATTTTTATCCTCAAAATCCTCAACAAAATTTTCCTCAAAATCTTCAACAAAATTTTCAACAAAATCCTCAACAACATCATCCGAACCAACCTCATCAAAATCAACCACTTCCATTACCATTCCCTCAAAAATCCAATCAATTTCCAGCTCAGCCCATACCAAATCCCAATAATAAGAACCCTCAGAATACATACATGATAGAAGGACAACAATTTCCAACTTATCTAATTACTCCTCTAGACCTTAGTGATGTTCAACTTAGGTCTGGAAGGATACTTGAGAAAAGGAAACCTTCTGTGATCATACAGGAACAAGATAATTCTGAGGAAGACTCCCTACGGGTTAATAAAAGTCTTGAGGAAGGAACATCCTTTCAAGGCCAAAACATTGAAAAACTGAAACAAAAAGATTCAATAAATCCAACTCCAGTATTAGAGCAACCATCCACATCTACTTCTATACCTCCCTTTCCGGAAAGACTACAAATTGATAAAGGTGTAGAAAAACAAATAATGGTGCCTAATTATGATTTCTTAGATGAATTGAGAAATGTTTTCATTAAAATTCCATTATTGCAAGCCATCAAGGAAATCCCAATTTTAGCCAAAACAATAAAGGAGTTGAGTATGAAAACAACAAGAAAAAGAATAAGAGAAACCAAGAAAATTCAACTGGTAGGACAAATAGTAGACATTATGATGGGTAAGATTACCATTCCAAAGTATCTTGACCCAGGAAATCCAGTTGTCAAAATTCACATCAATGGAATTGAAATTCAAAACACACTCATTGACTTAGGAGCAGCAATAAATATCATGAGTAGACAAATCATGGACAAACCGAAACTTCCTAATCTTCTCTTTACACCCACACTATTACAATTAGCAGATAGATATGTGATCAGACCAGATGGGGTAATAGAAGACATTCCAGTGTCCCTAGACTCTTGGGAGTACCATGTGGATTTCATGATCCTGACACCCAAGAATAATCTAGGAGGCCATCCTATTATACTAGGAAGACCTTGGTTGGCTACAGCTGATGCTTTTATTAGTTGTAGGTCCGGTGATATGTATATTTCTGATGGAAGTTCAACAAAGAAATTCACTTTATATCCTCCAGCTAGGACAATTACAGAACTAGATGACACTCAATGGATAGAGGATGAAGAATATTTGCAACCACTCTTCACAATTTTAGAAATTAGTGAAGATAATCAAATTCTGAATACTCTAGAAAACTTTGAATCTTCTCCAGAACACAAACAAGAATCATTTCAAGAGGGATCCAATATTGATTTCTTGTCATCTAGGCAGATGTCTCTTCATTCTATGGACAAATTTGGCAGCTCTACAAGTGAAATTGTTCCAGGCAAAACCTTGAACATAAACAAAAAACCTAGAAAAATCTCAACAAGAAGAGTTAGTCAAAGTATTACAGAGACATTCTTCTGCATATGCATGGGAATACACTGACATGAAAGGGATAAGTCCCAAGACTTGTACTCATCACATCTATATAGAGGCAAATTGCAAACCAATCAGACAACCTCAAAGATGGATGAATCCAAATCTTAGGGAAATTGTTAAGGAAGAATTGCAAAAATTGTTAAATGTTAATTTCATCTATCCTATTTCAGATAGTCATGGGTTTCTCCTTTGGTAATTGTGCCAAAGAAAAATGGAAAATGGAGGGTGTGTGTTGACTACCGAGAACTGAATAAAGCTACTCTTAAAGACCATTTTCCCTTACCTTTCATAGATCAAGTATTAGATACATTAGCGGGCAAAAAGTACTTTTCATTCCTAGATGGGTTTAGTGGTTACAATCAAATCCAAGTAGCACTTGAAGACCAAGATAAAACCACATTTACTTGTCCTTGGGGTACCTATGCCTACCGAGTATTGCCATTTGGATTATGCAATGCACCTGCAACATTCCAAAGGGAAGTATTAGGAATTTTTTCGGATCTAATACATGACTGTGTAGAGGTGTACATGGATGATTTCACAGTTTATGGGGACACATTTGAAGAGGCTTTAGAAAACTTGGAAAAGTCTTAAAAAGATGTCAAGAAGCAAACCTTTCACTTAGTCATGAAAAATGTTTTATGATGTTTACTGAAGGTATTGTTTTAGGGCACCACATTTCAGGGGATGGGATTAGAGTTGATGAGGCAAAAGTTGAAGTCATTTCTAACCTATCCATTCCAAGTTGTCAAAGAGATGTTAGAAGTTTCCTAGGATTTACAGGGTATTATCGGAGATTTATAGAAAACTTCACCAAAATAGCATCTCCTCTCTTCAAATTACTCACCAAAGATTGTGAATTTAAATGGACTTCTGATTTCCAGTTAGCTTTTGAAACCCTGAAAACCAAAATTTCTGAAGCACCTATATTAAGGGGACCTAACTGGAAGTTACCTTTTCATATCTCGACAGATGCTTCCGATACAGCTCTGGGAGCAGTATTGGGACAGAAAGATTTAATTCCCTATGCCATCTACTATATCAGTAAAAATTTGACTCCTGCAGAGTTAAACTATACTGTAACTGAAAAAGAGTTTTTAGTTGTTGTTCATGCCATTAACAAATTTAGACACTATATAACAGGCTATGAAACTTTTGTTCACACTGATCATTCTGCAATTAGATATTTAATGAATAAATCAATTACTAATGGCGGAGTTATAAGATGGTTGTTATTATTGCAAGAATTCAACATTACTATTCTAGATAGGCCTGGAAAACAAAACACTGTGGTTGATTTCCTGTCTAGAATTCAAAATATCAAAGATGACACTCCGGTTGAAGATCAATTTCCTGATGAATATCTTTTTGCAATCTCTACTCAAACTCCATGGTTTGCTGATATTGCCAATTATTTAGTTTCGGGAAAATTTCCTTTAATTATGAATGCAAGGGATAAAAGAAAAATCATTAATGATAGTGCAAGATATTCATGGGTCGCTAATGAGTTGTACAAGACAGGTCCAGATTTGATCATTAGAAGGTGTGTTCGTGAAGATGAGATGCTTGAAATTCTCAAGGCATGTCATGATGAACCTTGTGGCGGACACTTTGCAGATAAGAGGACAGCCTATAAGATCCTTAACTTAGGATATTATTGGCCATCTTTGTTTAAAGATGCAAGGGAATATGTCAAAAGGTGTGACAGTTGCCAAAGGGTAGGGAAACCTTCTCCTTCAGGTGAGATGCCATTACAACCTCGGGTACACATTGAACCTTTTGAAAAATGGGCCTTGGATTTTGTAGGACCTATTAGTCCTCCATCAAGACAAAAGAAATACATATTAGTTTGCACTGATTATGTTGCTAAGTGGGTAGAAGCTAAACCATTACTTGTTGCTAATGAATCATCTGTAGTTACTTTTCTTTTTGAGGATATTTTTACTCGTTTTGGTGTCCCAAGGAAAATTGTTACAGATCAAGGAGCTCAATTTACATCAAGGCTAGTGGAGCAAATGATGGAGAATTACAAAATCAGACATAGAACATCTACTCCTTATCATCCACAAGCAAATGGTCAAGTGGAATCTACTAATAAAGTCATTGAAGGAATCCTAACAAAGACTGTTCATCTACATAGAAGAGATTGGGTAGATAGGCTTCCTGAAGCCTTGTGGGCCTATAGAACTACATGGAGAAACACAACAGGTCATACTCCTTATGAGCTTGTTTATGGAAAGCAAGTTTTGTTTCCTATAGAATTCCAAATCCAAACATTCAAGATGGCAGTTCAGCTAGGACTTGATCTAACGGAGGCACAAAAGCATAGACTGGAGCAAATTAATGAATTGGATGAGATCAGACAAGATGCGGTTCAGAAAACAAGTCTAGTCCAACAGCAAAGGGCTAGATGGCATGACAAGTACATCAAAGAGAAGAAATTCAAAGAGGGTGACTGGGCTCTCTTGTTTGATTCAAAATTCAAGGATTTTCAAGGGAAATTTCAGACACATTGGCTTGGGCCATATGAAATTGTTCGAATTTTTGATAATGGGGCGGTAAAAATCAGAACTATAGATGAAGATGAGGTCACTTTTCTTGTGAATGGTCATATACTGAAGCTATACCACAAGCCACTCTCAAGAGAAGAGTTTGTCAAGAAGTTCCAAGAAGACAATGATGTGAAGTTAATGAAGAAGAGTCTCTCTTCTTCATCAACTTGATTAAATTTTCTGAAGCATTTCTCTTTTGAAAAAAATAATAAAAAAAATAAATAAATAAATAAAGGTATAAGCATGAAAACCAATCATTGATTGGCATGTTTATACAGAAAAGATAGGGTGAAAATCAGAGTCTCTCTGACACTCTAACTTTTCCCATTTTTGTTTTAAGCAGCTGTGATAAAAATCATAAGTTCAGTTCCATAGTGCTTATGATTCATTTCATCTCACTCCATTCACTTATCCATTCATACTCCATTCCATCCATCATTCATTTCATCTGAATCCATTCCACATTTCATTCATTTCATTCCATCTTCCATCCATTTCATTTTCATGTCAAAACACAAAATTTGATATCATGCTGTAAGTGAATAAAATATGTCATGAATTGCAGTACAGCCCTTATGTTCCTTCATTCCATTTAATGGACTGAATCCATTCCATTCCACTTATCCACTTCATACATATCATAATTCATCATCCATTTTCATTCATACCACATAACATTTCATCCATACTCCAAAAACATTCCATTTTCATGATTAAAGTGTTCTACAGGAACATTCTGCAGCTCAGTGGACATTCTGCAGTTGATCAGCCTTTCTGCAGCCCAACAGTCTTTCCGCAGCTATAAACCCTGAAGGCATCAACCAGCAGACATCAGAATTACAACAAAGTGATCTAGTGAATTCATGAATCAAAAACATCAAGAAAATTGTGAAAGTTTCCTCCAAAGATGAGCAGAGACAACAAAGGCTACAAAAACATCAAATAAAGGGCAAAGGTAACAAATTTAAATTACGATGGCATTTCATAAAAGTTTAGCATAGTTTAGTTGTGGATTATTCGAAAAGTGTTTTAATTGTTTTATTGATCAAACACCAAACAAACCCTCTACAGACTTTGTATTAAAATCTTCCATTTCAAATTTCATATCCGATAGCATTTAAGCGGTGAAACAGCCAAAGCATTTGAATTTCCCACGACTCTTAACCAAGTTATTTAATGATGATGATTTTCCCTGCCGTCGTAAATCCTCCGCCGTCTCCTCAATCATTAATACAAGCCCTCCACCTCACTCCACTACTCTATGCCGTGACCATTTTCCATAACTTCATTCCGTAGCCAGTATTCCATTCCGAAGACAGAGGCATTATTATCATCAGGAGCAGATCAGAAGAGGTAAATTTGGAAGTATAACGGTGTGAGAACTCAAAACCACTTGATCCCGTGAACAGATAGCATATCACTGTGAACGAAGTTTAGAGCATTTCCACTGTCAACACAGAATTGTGGCCGTGTAGAGTTTAAAGTCTATTGTTACCAAAAGACAGAGGTGTTAAAATTGAAGTCTTTTGCTACCAAAGACAGAGGTGTGGTAGTGATTGAGTTCGAAAACCATTTGTTACCAGAGACAGAGGTTGAGTTTGAAGTCTGTTGTTACTAGAAACAGAGGTGTTTTTCAGTGATTGAGTTTGAAGTCTTTATGTTACCAAAGACAGAGGTATTACAGTATTAAAACTGAAACCGTTTGCTACTAAGAGCCAGAGGTATTGCACAAAAAGAAACTTGAAGCCATCTACCACTGTCTATCAGAGACATATTAGCTCGAAATTTGAAATTGCTTTCATATCACTCCAAAGTTCAACAGAGGCACATCAGTCCGAGGTTTCGAAGGCATTTTTCATTATCAAACAGAGGCATACCAGCCAGAGGTTTTGAAGCTGTTGCTATTATAAATCAGAGGTATGTCATTCCAAAATTGAAGCCATTTTCATTTAGAGCTTGAAGCCATTTTAATCCGAAAGTAAAAGTCATTGTTTTGTGGGTAGAGAAGAAGTGTTAATTTGATATTGAAAAAATCATGGGTTTCATCGTAAGGACTGAGCCTGTGGGATCAAAATATTTAGAAGGTTACCCACAATGCAAGGAGATGTTACAACAAATAGGATGGCTTCAATTCTTGGAAAAATTTAATGGCTTCCATAAGGAAGTCACCAAAACATTTTCCAGATCATTCCAAGGAACCGAAGTTGAAATAGGGGATGTCAAGTTTACTGTTACTGAAGTTTTTATAGCAGAGGCTACATGATTATCCAGAACTGGGGAAAGATGGTTTAAAAATAGGGAATTCCACAATGACTCCTGGAAACAAATTTTAAAATCACCAAATATGGATGTTAGTGTGTTCAAGAAAGGAATTCCCAGCACTGCATTGAAAAGCAAATGGAGAAATATACTACTTCTTTTACAAAAATTTGTTACATGTGAGGGTAGATATGAGACATTTTATGTCTACCACATTAGACTAATGATGCATTTTCTGGGAGAAGATTTGAATCTACCATATTTCTTGCATCAAAGTCTGAAGAAAATGGCTTCCTGTGTTCAGAGAAGAGTTCAGTTTTTAGAGACAACCCTGTATCATCATGGGTTGGTCAAAATTTTGATTGAGCATCATCTATCTAAAACAAATGATACATGGGATGATTTATTAATAAGAAATCATTTTGAAGAAGCAAAAGAACTATCACCTGAACCACAGCCCACAAAGAGAAGTAGGAAATGGAGGACTTCAAAAGTTGAAATCGAAAAACCAGTCCAAGAGAGCGGTGAAGAAATCATTTTGGAGAAGTTGACTCGAATCAAGAGGCAACTTAAGGAAGAAAATATAATCAAGGAATCTACCACAGAGAAAGGAGAGGGATCCTCTCAGCTTAGGAGAAGCCACAGATTAAAGGGAAAATTGAAGAAAACATCAATCAAACAAACAGGGGTAATCAATATTGAGGATGAAGAAACATCCATTGAAGAGGATGATGAAGAAGATTTTTATGAAGGCACCCCTGAGATTGATCCTACTCAACAGGAAATCTATGATTATGTGGAAACCTTAGAGAGGACAGCTTCAGAAAGCAGAGAAAGAACCCCCAGTCCTCCACTGTCTAAAATTGATATATTAAGGAGGGATAGGTATGAGTTGGAATTGTTGAATAGACACATCAAAAATGAGAATGAAATTCTCAAAGATCAAATCAAGCTCAAAACTGATATGAACTCAACCTTATCCCTGCATATAGACAAAGTGGAAAGGACCAATGAGAAGTTGAAGACAAGGAACAAAAAGCTAATCAGGGCACTCACCAACCTTAGGTTCAAACTTGTTATCAGGAAACCCAGAAGACCTCTAGCTTCCAGACAAAGGAGAAGAAGGGGATTAGATGTCCTTGCAGAAGCCTCTGAATTCATAGGATAATTTGCATGAGGACATGCAAAGAGACAGCAGTGGGGGTATGTTGAGCCTCAAATTTGTTCTTTCCTTCACCTCATTTTACCTCATTCTCCCTTGTCCATTTCTATTTTAAACCCAATTGATCAATAAAAATAGTTAAAATTACTTCTAGAATGGTTTACATGACTGACTTGTTGAATTTTGTGATTGTTGCCATTGTTAAGAATTTTTGACCGGAACTAGCTGCAAAATGCAGACATTCCGTAGCTAACCGGCGATTCTGCAGCTACCTTTATGTTTGAGTATGTTCCAGGTGGCCTCTTGAGGAAAAACGCATATGGGCATGATCCACGTCGTGCCTACATGGTTTTTTGCTCATCATGGAAGAGGAAATGAATTCTGGGTACGGTTATGCACGTGGGAACACATTTGTGAAGGAAGACTCCTACTAGGACTGTCTCAGTCCAGGTGTCTTTTCTCCTTCACGTAGCTACCTCAAAGACTCCTAAGATGATTCGGATAAGGAAAGACATTATTCCTAAATTGTTGTAATTATTGTTACTTGCATTTACTTTATAAACTCTTGAGTAGACCGAGAGCTTAGTTAGAAAATTTTGTGTTAGATTTTCTGCTAGATTTTGTGTAAACTCTGTGTTACGTCCTTGAAGACACAGAGTGTTATGTTCGAACTATTGCATTGTTAATGGAGCAGACAAAGTTATTCTGAAGGCGTGATTTGATTTGAAGTTGAATGCCGTCAAGTGGTAGAGGGCCCCTGCCTCTTGCACGGATTTCTTTTGCGTAAACTAGATAAGTTTTTCCTAGCTGCCTTTACATTTTGCATTTGAATTGGTAGTTGTTTTGTTTTATCTACTATAGTCGTATTCGTTCCAGTTCTTCCACAAGAAGACACTCTTCCAACAAACCAAAATGATGAATGATTAATGACTATGGTATTATAGGATAGGAGTTGAATTTGTATTTGTTTTTAACTAAATACTGTAGTTATATTCATTCCAGTTCTTCCACAAGAAGACACTCTTCCAACAGACCAAAATGATGAATTATTAATGACTATGGTATTGTAGGATAGGAGTTGAATTTGTACTTGTTTTTAACTAGATACTGTAGTTATATTCATTCTAGTTCTTTCACAAGAAGACATTCTTCCAACAGATCATAACAATGAATGATGAATAGCTATAGTACTGTAGGAATTAGTTGTAGTTTTTGTTATTCACTATCACAGTTGCACTTGTTCTAATCACTCTTCCACAAGAAGAAATTATTCCAAGACATCCTTACGAAGTTCAAGATATGACCGTGATGTGATAACTTAGTCTTTCATTTGCTTTCAATTCATTTGCTTTCAATTGCATACAAGTCCACAGTCAGAATTGTTCTACCTCTTCCACAAGAAGGAACTCTTCCAAAATATCACTAATGATGAACAAACAGATTGTGTAACTTCATAGATTAATGCATGTTAGTATAGTCAGAACAACTCCGGAGTTTCATTTGCATTTAATTCATGTTCAGTCACTTCGTTTCAAGTTTGATGATGACTTATAGATCAACATTGTTCTAGTTTTAGGTTCATTCTTAGATTAACTCATTGCATTTACATCTCATAGTCACACTGTCATCCTTTGCACAATAGATTACTTTAGTTGTTAGGATTCACAAGACAACCTTCATTATTTACAAACATCTTTTTGTTCTGAAAACTACAAAGTGATCCATAACCATAGGAACAGAAGATAACATCACTATAAGGTCTGAAGTATCTCTGCAATCTCCTCATCATTTTATAAACAGAGCTCTTCCTCAAAAGAACTACTTTGAACTGGAATCCAATAACTTCTTGAGTATAAGTTCTGTGACATTCAATTAAATTGCAGAATAGAACTAGGAATTAATCATAGAATAAAAGAGCTTAGGACAGAGTATTGCATCATTAGTGTTTAATTGTTTAGTTAGAGGATTTGCATATTTAATGATCATTTCTCAAGTTTAGTTTGTGTCATCTGCCTAAAAAGTCATTATCAAGCTTTTGCTTTCATTCAGTCATAGTTTAGATTCTGCTTCATTGTTTTCAATTGCATTTACCATTCCATACATTAGGCTTAACTCTGTTTTTGACCATCAACTTCTTTCCATTAGTTTTCTAGGCATTTTCATTGTGAGCATAAAACATCAAAAGACCAAAAACATCACTAGTGATCATTTCTCAAGTTTAGTTTGTGTCATTTGCCTAAGAGGTCATTATCAAGCTTTTGTTTCTATTTAGTCATAGTTCAGATTTTGTTTCCAACTGCATTTGCCAATCCATACATTAGGCTCAACTGTGTTTTTGATCACCAATCCCTTCCCATTAGTTTTCTAGGCACTTTCATTGTAAACATAAAACACCAAAAGACCAAAACATCATAAATCAACATAAAAGACCAAAAACATCACAAAACACTACACACAACGCATTAGGAAACAAGCACCTAGGTACATATGGTACACTTCACTTCAGCAGTTTACAAATCCTGGTTGACAATTAAATGAACTCAGTTTAGGAGACTAGATTGAGACCCAACACATGTCTCTCAGATATTTTGTAATATTTTTTTTATAAATACTTCTCTTTTTGAAGTATTAAGTGTGGAATAAAATTTTTCAAGACTACTATAGACATTTTTGCTGAATACATTGGAGTTTGTGTGAGTCGATTTGTAAAGCAGCAGATTGGAACTAAGTCAAACAGAAATCATAACTCAGGATTCTTGTGCTGATCAGATAAGTAAAGTATTTTCTTGTTTTCATTGTTTATATTTCAAAGTTCCATACATACATTTTAATGTTTTCTATCTTTCGTGATTAACTAGGAAAGCTTAAATAGGATTAGTGATTAAAAAGCTCCCTGTTTTTTACTAGTTATTCATTGATATGTTTTATGCTGATAATCGGACTTAAGAATTCTTAAATTCTCTTAGTCCCTGTTTGACCCCTTTCTTTCATCTTCATTTATGTAACTTAAGGATTATTAATTTCCCTTTTGTTCAGATTTCACCCATTTCATCAAAAAGCCTATTTCAAAACCCTTTGAACGTCATCTACCCTGCCCTTAGTACATTTTCTCTTTTGACCTTATTTCCTAGCTCTGCTTGCCAAGAAGTTGACTCCATAGCCCAATGATCTGGTAGATCCCTCTGTGGTTTACCTTGAAGTACCTTTTATTCCCACCAAACTTTCAAAACAAACCAATTGTCCAATCATACCTAGCCTAAAATCTAATAACAAAAATCAAGCTAAATATTGAGGAGAGATCTCTCTCCGGAATTTAGGAAGGCTAGATCTTAGATTTCAAAAGAGGTTCTTGGTTACCCTTGGTTTTCTTTAACTATAAAACAAAATCCCATGACATAAGAATTACTAGGGTGATAACAGTTCCGAGTATCTTTTATGGTTTTGAATGAATGATTTTGCAAGCTCCTTTTAATTTTTTTTTTACTGTAACTCTGAATTCTTTCATGAGAGGTATATGTTATGGAACGTTGTGTTATGGATGTTTAGACTTTTAGCTTAGATTTGGTTCAATTTTATTGATGTTGTTGGGATGCTACTGATCGACTCCCTAACACAGTAGGGTCGCGGCACGCCTCGGGTGAGACTCTTTGCCTTTCGGAGTAGAGTGCAAATGCCGACGTGAAACTAGACTAGGGCAGAAAACCTTGTTGGCCCTTTAACCCTAAACCCGGGGCTTCTCTACGAGATCTGTTCTCTCTCCAAAAAATTCAAACTTTTTCTTCTGTCCGGCAGAAGAAATCAACTCCAGTTGTAGCCTTTCAGTTGGATGCTCCCGCATCAGCATTACAAGCGAAATATTTGATGGAAAACCTCAGTGTAATAGCTTGTTCGAATTGAAATGAAAATATCTACAGGATGGGATATTGAGAAGTGACTCCCAGTGGTTGGAGAGAGTATGGTGAGATATTTACCATTTTTCCTGGTTAAAATTTGCTTTCATTAGACATTTAATTAAGGAAAAATAATTAATTGGAGGAAAAAAGTCAAAAGTGACTTAAGTGAAATAAAATAAAATTAAAAGGTCACTTAGATAAAGTCAATGGAGGATCTTCTAAAATAATAATAAAATAATAAAATGAGATGCTTCTAGAGACTTGGGGATCTATCTATGGATATTTATAAAAGAGCAAGTAACCATTTGGATACATCTGGGATTTTAGTATTTTCTATGGAGAGGTTTTGCGAACGAGGTTATCAACTTCAGTAGCCATAGGATGAAAAATCTCGGATGATTTAGCGAGAGTGGGCGAGAATCCATCTCTCTCCTTGGTAAATTCATCCAAAATTCGCAAGTTCCAGCTATTTTTTTCAGTTTCATATTTTGGATACCCAGTTTTTGCTTGTAGCATATATTTGTGGGGGCCATTCTCTCAGCCATTTCCAAAATTTACATTTACTATCTATAATTAATAAAATAAGGTTGGGATATTCTGCATATTTATTCATGTTTTTTATTTAGTTGCAGATCATATATTCCAATTTTGACATTAAATTTATGGTTGAATGTGTCAAAATTGTTATTTACATTAACGACTTAATTTTCATAGTAATTTTCTGCAAAAATTATATTGGGGATATTTCAGTGGTATCAAAGTTGTTTTTTCTTTCCAATATGAGGGTTTTAATTGTAGATTGTTTGAGGGTTTGTATTGGAGGTTCCAAAATAAATTTATTTCTCGAGGAAGCAAGATTAAATTATTCTATTTGTCAAAGTTGTGATTTCGTTGCAATAAAATATATTTTGTTGTAGAAATAAGCTATTATTGTTTGTCGAAGAGTAATTGTTGTAGGTGATTTATCATAGTGTTGAAGAGAACATATTGGATGGAGTAATATTGGTTTGTAGTGCGAAAATTGTTTTTTTCGGCCAAAATTATTTTATTCGGCAAAATTTATCTTTCTGGACCGAGATTATTTTACTCAGTCAAATTCTCTTATCGCATTGAATTTATTTTGTTGGGTTGAATTATTTTGCGGTAGTTGAATTTATTGGAGCCCATTTTATTTATCGAAGCTAGATTAATCTATTGGAGCCAAGTTTATTTTCCGAATCCAAATTTATTTGTTGGAACCGAACTCATTTTCCGAAACTTGAATTTATCTACTAGGCTGAGATTATCTATTGGGGTTGATTTCATTTGCAGGAGCTAATCTATTTATTGGGGTTGAGTTTAATCATCAATTTTTTAAGGCCAAATTAGTTATTCCTGGTAGGAGGCTTGGATTATCATTTCATAGGTTGAATCAAAGCTGATTTATTTATTGTTGGGGTCACAATTTTATGTGTTGAGGAGCCACTATTTCTTGAGTAATCTTCAATAGAATATCAAGGTTCTTGATCTGATATATTTCCTATATTCTTTTTTATTAGATTAATATTTCCCTTTAATTTTATATTTTTCTCTCAAAGTATTCTAAGAAATGTTTACTCATAAACTGTTTGAAAAATGCATCAAAGAAAATTTTAAATTTTGTTGGACTGGAAAAGTCGCACTGAATTGAGGCTTTTTGGATCAGCTGGAATTTTCCCAAGATTTTTCTAGGTTTCCTAAGAGGAGTTTGTGGTTAAAATTTCAAAAAAAATTGGCCAGTGTTTGGGTTGTAAATCAACATTCCTTCAGTATTTCATTTTGTTGGTCAACTGGGTAGTTCACAACACTTAGTGTGATTGATCTTGCCTTGGATTTAAGTCAAACATTTTTGGGTTTTTATGGGTTTGATGCGAGCAGCACCAGGTTAAATTTAGAATTTTCAGAGCAGTGTTGAGGGAAAAAACACCAGTTCTTCTTCAGCAGTATCAACAATAGTAGTATCAGCATGTACTACTTTTAGGTCATTTCTGTAATTTGAGTTTACACGAGGTGTTCATATTATATTTGGAACTCTAGGTAATTGTTAAATGAGAATTGTGATGGATGAGTATGTCTTGATGTGAGAGGTTTATGTATTGAGTCAGTTGGGCATGTAACCAAATTTTATTGTTATCTTGTTGATTGAACTAAAAAATGGATCAAACCTTCATAGATTCTCTTAATAAATTAGCAACAATAAACAATAGACCCTTCTCAAAAGGGGTTTCTACCATTCTTCAGAAAGAATAACTGAGAGATGTGTAGAAGGGACAGGAAATAAGACACAAAATATTTTCACTTGGGACAGATTTGAAACACATGAGGGTGACAGTGAAATCCCTTTTCAAACTAGAAGAATTGGATTAACTGCTTTTTGAAGTAAACTAGTTAGAGGGGAAGAAACTAGTTTAAGCTTTAAAACCAACCATGTTTTCCCTATGTTGGCTTAAGGGGTTCTGACCCAAGTTCAAAGTGTTCTGCGCAACCAACAAATCCCCCCAACTACCATCCCTTTCTCCAGTGATATTCTTGCGTAGACCAAAGTCTCACCCGAAGCAGTATGGGGAGGTGTTGGAACCCGGTTTGTGCACCCTGCGGGAGAAATATGTTGTGGATCTAACCCTTCCTGATCTGATCTAATCAATATTGTTCTGCATAAGTTATTTTTAAACTAATTCATATCTAGCTTTAATAAACCCTTAACACAAATGCAGATATCGTGCAGACACAGAGATACATTCTCATTCAGATTTACTTGACAGAAACCCTTAATAGAAACTGATATAAATATTGCGCAATTATATAATTAACTCAGAAAAATATCCATCAATAATATAAATTGTGGCAGATATATAAGAAATCAACACATTAACACATAAACAGAGATCATGCAAATCAACCATTAATTCCTTCAAAACTTCTCTTTATTAGCAGATTCAATGATTACAATTCTTCTCTTGCGTTGTAATATTCCCAAATGGGGAAATCAGAAATATAGCTCACAATAATGGAAAATAGCAGCAAATAATTATAAATAAATCATGATCCAAAGATAGATCTAGGGTACTATGTATAACAAAAATAAAATAAGTACAATATCTTGGGGATCAAATCCCTCAAGCTAGGCAAGAGAAGCCTCCAATGCCTAAAATCACTAATACATGAAATACCACTGCTACACAATACACTGAAGCCAAGACAATGCAGTTTTAATGGCTAATACTATAGCTGAACAATATAAATAAATTGATCTGATAATACATGCTCAAACAAGGCTAAAAAATGGAGATCTATGCTCCTCAACACTCTTCCTAGATAACACAGGAAGGGTTTCTAGAAATACACAAAATATCAGAATGTTGGAATGTAGCCCTAGGGCTGAATAAACTCTGCAACTGGGCACTTGAAAGGAGGTGGCTGAATCTAATGTAGATATGAAATAAATCCTCCAAATGACTCTTCAAGTGTAGGGTTGATCCCCCCACTGAAAAGAAAACACTCCAAATGGAGTATTGAACTCACCCCTGCAACTGCTCACTGAAATTACATAGTCATGGACTAGAACTGCACTGTAGGGGACAATGATGACTTGGCTTGATGCCAAAATATAACATGAAGCACAGGGACCTTTCTTACCGATATCCCAAACGGAAGAAAGCTTCCTCTACTGAAGACAAGCTCATAAACGATCCAAAGAAACCCTCCACTGTTGCACCCTACAACTCAGCACACATCTAAACAAAATATGCGTTGTAGAAGAAATTTGTAGCTTGGCCAAATGCTAGAATGTGGAAATAATGCTCAATAAATTCTCCTGAGTAGGCACTCTAAGTCCCCCGAGGATGAAGGTGGGATTCCCGCTGGAGAACACCCTTGTGCTAAACAACAGTTCAACATTAGCTAAACAGCTGAAGAGAGCCACAAGTCATAACAGACCATAAAAAAATAACAATCCAAACATCCTCACAATGGCTACCATCCCCTTCCTTATATTCTTGGTGATCTTCCTCACCCTTGGCCCCACTCATTAAAGGCACTACTTCCATGCAAAGGATCTCCCTCCAAAACTGCATTGTCCCTTATTGAATGTCCACTACTTCCATACCAACGCTATTGATTTGGTCAAAGTTGACCTAGCCCGCATGCTTCATCCCTTGTTCATACATAGGGGAGCTTTATCCAACTCTTTTGATGCCCTCCATTCACATTTGGACTGTTTTTATTCCTACTAAGGAGATTTATGGGTCTCCCTACCCTCTTATTCTTCTTACTAAGAAGAAAAATAAAAATTTAATATTCCAATTAGCAGTATGCTAATTTAGGAATATTACAATCCTCCCCTCCCAAATGTTACTTGTCCTCAAGCAACTGCAAGGATATATCTAAAAAAATGTAGGGAACCTTCATCCCCATGTGAAGCTCCAATCTCCAAGCTATCACCCATATAAAATGAATCACCCTCCAGAATGGTAATTCATAGAAAAACTACTCTCACATGCTCATGAGAGGCTCCTCCCAAAGGCTCAAGTCAACCATATGGCTCACCTCATAAGGAAACAAGTGATGTATGTTGGAAATATTGTCATTGATGGCAAAGGAGCACAAAGGAGTAGTACTTGAACTATCACTAAGGAAAAGGAGCAGAGAAGAACTAGAAATAAGGCAAAGGAGAAAATTAGGCAATAATGTAGTAAGAAAGCATAAAAGAGAGGTAGAGGAGTAGCATTAGACTATCAGCAGAGGCAGCAAAGAAGTGAATGCAGCTAAGAATCAAGGCAGACAAGGAGCAGAGGCACAAAGGTAATCGCGAAGCTACAAAAGCAGGGAGGCAGAAAATGAAGCTAAGCAGCAAGGCAGAGGAGCAACAAAAGAAGAGAGGCAGCAAATGCAGCTAAGAAATAAAGGCAAAGAAGTAGTGAAAGCAGAGAGGCAGTGAATGTAGAGAGGCAGCAAATATAGCAGAGGCAACGAATGCAGCTAAGAAGGAAGCAAAGGCAATAAAGGTAGCAAAAAGAAGCAGAGGTAGCAGAGAAAGAGTTATGGAAGAAAAGGAGCAAAGGCAGCAAAATAAGCTCAGCATAGATTGACGTGTTTAAGGCATGCAGCAAGGGAAAGAATCCCAAGTTGGAGTGAATAGCAAATAGAAAAACAAGCTCAAGAGATATCAGTGGACTTAGAAACTGAATAAATCTCAGAAGGAGTAGCATGGAGGACCCGATGAACAGAAGTGGAAACATGAATCGATGGCTTGCTCGAACGTTTTACCAAATATGCGGAGAAGTGCATTGAAGAGTTGAAAGCGGAACCATGAGTCAACGGCAAAGACAGAACAGGGAAAGTGGTTTCGAAAACCACCAGAAGGTTTTCGCACCGCTTTTGGAGGTTAAGTGGTTTTAAGTGAGATGGACATGATACAGTTAGGAGGGTGACGCGTGGCATACTAAAACCACCTATTTTGCATAGGTTCAAAAACAATTACCCATTAGGCTAGTTGGCACGCGATAACGCGATCAATCTGATTTAATAATTCGAGCGCCTTTTGAGGTCCGGTGCTATGTATATTGTGGGGCCAATATATTTTGTTGAAGTTTTTTGTTTTAAATCAAAAGGTATATAAAGAGAGCGGAATGATAAAAGGTGTGGGACTGGTGTCATAGAACTGGGACCCTCTTTTCTAAAGCCCAAAAGCACAGGCATGGACCAGCGCGATCAACGGATGAGAATTAAGGGAGATTAACGGCAGAGATTAAATCGCAATCAGGGCAATAGGAATATCACAATCAAGTGGGACCCGATCGCATATCGGACATCGCAAGCGGATGTGATGGATGCGATGCAATGCGATCACATATCGCAATCGGAGCAGGAGAGATATCGCACAAAATTAGAAATTGCAGAAAATGTGAAGTGCGATATGATGACGTGGTAGTGATGTGACAATGACGTAGGTAGTGACATGGCAAGTGATGTGGAAACTGACATGGACCTGACCACACAAATTGCCAATAAATCAAGTTGACATGGACCTGGCCCGCATATTGCATATCGCAATCGGCGATGCTTATGTGATAAGAATTCACAAGTTATAGAAGTTGGGATGTGAAGTAGCGATAAAGTTAAGTGGGACCTGATCGCACATTGCTCATCGCAAGCTTAGGAGATATGTCTATTGCAAATAATTAAAACTTGTGGGCAAGCGAAATGCGATGTGCTATGATTGGTCAATGTGGTGTGGGACCCTGTAAGCCCTTGTTTCGTATATGTTAAATGTGCCATAGTATAATGTTTACATTGTTGATCATTTTAAACGTATGTATGATGACTAAATCCCGGATTTGTAATCCATCGCGGGCATAAAGGAAATAGTATGTGGGCCATACTCTACAGGTCACAAAGGAATGGAATGAATGCATAACAAGAACTCATGCAAGACAGTGGTGCGGTAGCACGGGCAGATGAAAAGGGTGAACACAACACAAAATACACAGGTAACGGAAGAAACAGGGCAGTTATGCAGTAGAGATGGAATATAACGAAATAACAGAAAAGACAAAAGGATATCAAGCAGAAGAGGATGAACGCTCAGCATAAGAAACTGAAAGTGCTAATTAAATGTTTGATTGTAACTGTAAATGTATTATTGAATTTATATTGTTTGTGATGCAAAGGCAAGTCTCCATAGGCATAAGAAAAAATCCATGAGTGTTGTAATGATTATTTCTCATGTAATAACTTGAACTGAAGAATGAGGAATCGAATGGGTGGAAGGCATAGGGTCAGGCCTGTTCACTTCATATTCCCTATAGAATGCAATCAGCCAGGAGTTATCTGTGTAAGATATGTAATATTAGTGGAAAAAGTGACATTAGAGAACTGTAGAATGGATTAGAGAGGAAGAAGAATGTAAGAGAGCTGCAGGAGTTTAGAGAGTGTAAGAAGAAGGAGGAGCAGATAGAGAAGCTGTGAAGATTCAAAGATGATATAAGGCATATATGAAGGCTAGAGGACAACAGTGAAGAAGGAATAGAACAGAGCTGATATCCAGGTAAATCAGCATGTGTTTTCATTGTAGTGTGAGGAAGTTGGCGCTTCCATATCAAGTTGTAGCTTGATAGATGTCCAGCTGTAGCTGGCTGAGGTAAGAGCCTCCTGTAGGTTGTAGCCTGCAGAAAATAGATGGGAGTTGGAGCTTCCTTGCAAGTTGTAGCTTGCAGAATTGAGGTAGTAGCCTCCTGTAGGTTGGAGCCTACAGAAAATCAGTGGTGAGAGGGAGTTGGAGCTTGCCTTTGCATCAAAACAATAATAAGATGTGGTTTTCTCCCTTGTGGGTTTCCACTTATATATGTTTTCTATGTGCATGATGATTATGTGTTGATATTCTATATTTAATCTGCTTAATACCTGCTGCTCACTTATTAAGATTGTTGTTCCATTGTATATTAAGTTGATCATGAAATGAAGAAGTAAATAAGTGTAAAAGAAATTTTTACAAGACCATGACTGCATTAAAGTGATTCAACCCCTCTCTCAGTTTAACCAAGGGTTCAACAATTGGTATCAGAGCAGGTTCCTTCTGTATCAGTTTAACAACTGGAAGGAGATCTTAGGTCCCCAAGATGGCTAGTATAGAAGGATGCTCAACAAATAAAGCCCCTTTGTTTACTGGTACAAATTATGCCTTCTGGAAAATAAGAATGAGGACGTACATAATGTCTCTAGGAATAGAAGTTTGGGTTGCTGTGGATTTGGGATATGCCCCAAAGGATTCTGACACAGAGAAAGAAGCCAAACAAGATTTTATAGCTAATTCCAAAGCCATGAATGCTCTCTTAAGTGGCATGTGTGAGGCAGAATTTATCAAAGTAATGCACAATAAGACTGCCAAAGAAATATGGGATACATTAGAAAGTATCCGTGAGGGAGATAAAAAGGTGAATATGGCCAAAATACAAGTCTATTGAGCTCAATTTGAAAATATAAAAATGAATGAAGAAGAAGATGTTGCCAGCTTATTCTTAAGGGTTGCAGAAATTGTGAATAACATGAAAGCTCTAGGAGAAACCATTAGAGAATGTGTAATTGTTCAAAATATATTGAGATCTTTACCATCCAATTTTAACCCCAAGGTTTCTGCCATAGAAGAAACACCTAATTGGGAAACATTGACCATGAACCAATTACTTGGAAACTTAACAGCCTATGAGATGAGACTTCCACAGAGGAAGTCAAATGTGAGGGAGGCAGCCTTTAAGACAGAGAAGAGCAAAGAAGAAAAAGAAGATACATGCTCCTGCTCTAATGAAGAAGAGGCCAAATTTGTCAGAAGATTGGATAGAGGCTCAGGAAAGTATAATGGTAAACTTCGATTTAAATGCTTTAACTGTGGAAGAGTTGGGCACTATGCATCTAAGTGTCCTCTTAAGAAAACAAAGAATCAGACTCAAGAGACAGAGAAAACCAAAACAAATAACTGGCAGAAAGGGAAGAGATTCAATAGAAGATCATTTTATGCTCAGCAAGATAGCAGTGCATCTGAAAACTCAGATGAATCCTCAAATGAAGAAGGAACCTCTGAATTTGTGTTGATGGCCAAGGAAGATTCTGAAGGATTCCTTCTAGAAGATGAGGAAGAAGGTGAGGTGGATCTTGAGGGGGAGCTAAGAAGTGCCCTGGAGGAAATAGACAGACTTAAACTCAAGTGCAGAAAACAAAAAGACATTCTCCTCAAATGTGTAAAAGAGGTACCAAATTCAGAAGACCTCATTCAATTGAAAGTAGAACTTGAAGAAGCTAAGAAGGTGGAAGACATTCTGCTAAAGCAAATTAAAGATAAACATCAGGAGCAAGAGAAATTGGAAGAATAAGTGGTATGCCTGAGAAAGAAACTAGAAAACACCCAAAGGGAATTGTCAATGAACACTCCTCGAATGACAAGCACTAAACAGTTGGACAAGATTCTAAATGCTCAAAGGTCTCCTCTCATAAAGGCTGGGATAGGATATGAAGGAGAAATCAGTAAGTCCAAGGTAGAAGATAACAAGAATATCATTTTTGTAAAAGTTGTAAAGGATAATGAAGCAGCTCAAAAAGGAGCTACAGAAGCAGAAGCCAGCAAGAACTTGATGTGTGATGAAACAAACAGAAACAAGCAGCAACATCAAGAGACAAAGAATTAGAGGAAGAAACAAGCAGTTGCAAAAAGCTCAATTGTTCCTGAAGATCAAATGAACAAGTTCAAAAGATCTCAAAGGAGATTCTTTCCTCCTATGAGAAATGTCACTTGTTTTGCCTGCCACAAACTGGGACATATTGCTGCATACTATCAGACAAAGATAATCAATTTCAACCAGCAAAGGATGCAAAAATTGAAAATACTACCTCAAGCAAACAAATGGAGAGGACAACCCTTCACCAGGTACACTAATCGTTTCCATGGGTATTGTTTTTGTTGTAAGGGTTTCGGCCATAAAGCCATGGAGTGCAGAATGTATGGAAAAAGACTGATGTTTAAAACCCCAAGGAGATTTTTGAACAATGGAGAGTTCACTCGTACACATAATCCTTTTAAAAATATAATCAACTGCTTTGTATGCCATCAAATTGGACACATGTCGTCCAAATGTCCTCTCAAAGAATGTGGTCCATCTTCTCAGAAAAGGTGCCAAACAAATAGCTGCCTGCAGTGGAAAAATAAGTTGAATAAGTGTGACCTGGCTCTAATAGCTCAAGATTAGAAAAGCCAATGGTATATGGACAGTGGATGCTCAAAGCATATGACTGGAGATCAAAGCAAGTTTGTAACCTTTGATGAAAAGAAATTTGGAAATGTAACATTCGAAAATGATAAAGCAGGGAAAATCAAAGGAAAAGGCTCAGTCAGTCTGAATAATGGAAGAGGAGAGGCTCAAGATGTACTATTTGTGGATGGGCTGAAAGAAAATTTGCTAAGTGTCAGTTAAATGTGTGATAAAGGCTGTGAGGTCCTTTTCAGAGCCCAAGATTGTGAGGTAAGATCGAGCACCACAGGAAAGACCTTGATCAAAGGTGTTAGAACATAAAGTAATGTCTATATAGTGAAAGATGAGAATGAAGCATGCCACATAAGCAAACTTGATGAATCATGGTTATGGCATAGAAGATTGGGACACCTAAACTTTGACCACATCATCAGTATGAGCAACAAGAATGCAGTCAGAGATATGCTTGCAATAAAGAAGCCTCCAAATACCATATGCAAATCCTGCCAATTGGGCAAATAGACCCGCACATCTTTCAAGACCAAAGAGATACTATCTACAAGTCGGCCTCTTCAGCTTGTACACATGGACCTGTGTGGACCTTCAAGAACTAAAGCACCAAGCGGAGAATCTTATTTCATGTTGATAATAGACGATTTTACCAGATTAACGTGGGTAGCATTTCTCAAATATAAATCGGAAGCGCTTGAGAAATTCAAAATATATGAGGCATTGGCAGAAAATCAAACAGGATGCAAGCTAAAGTGCATCAGATCAGACAAAGGAGGTGAATTCACAGAGTCCAGACTATGATTTTGCAGACCTATGCAATGAACATGGGATAAAACAACAATTTACAATTGCCGGTACACCTCAACAGAATGGAGTGGCAGAGAGGCAAAACAGGTCAGTACAACAGATTGCCAGAGCCATGATGCAAGAAAGTAACATTCCCCAAACCTATTGGGCAGAAGCAGTACACACAGCTGTTCACATTCTCAACAAAGCTCATCTAAGACCAAATTGTGATAAGACTCCTTACGAATTATGGCATGGTAAACCAGCATCAATCAAGCACTTTAGAGTCTTTGGAAGCAAGTGTTTCATAAAAAATAATGATGAAAAACTGGGGAAGTTTGATGCAAGAGCTGATGAAGGAATATTTTTAGGATATGCATCTAAGAGTAAGGGTTACAGGTGCTACAACAAAAGACTGCACAAAATTGTGGAAAGCATTGATGTAAGATTTGACGAAGATCTACCAAATAGAACAAGAAGCACAAGCTGTGCCAATCCTCCAGATGATCATGAAGTTGAGGACCAAGATAATGATGAACATAGCAAGACAACAGAAGATACGGAATTAAACTCAAAAGGTCCCTCAAGACACACTCAAAAGAACCATCCAGAAGATCAAATCATTGGGGACAAGAGTGTGGGAGTCCAAACAAGAAGACAGCTTGCTAAACAGACAGAAGAAGTATACCTAGCCATGCTATCTCAAATAGAGCCAAAGAAGTTCGAAGAAGCCAGCAAAGACAAAAACTAGGTAAATGCTATGAATGAAGAACTAGACCAAATTGAGAAGAACAATACCTGGGAATTAATTCCAAGACCCACTGGGAAAAATGTCATTGGCACAAAATGGATATTCAAGAATAAGATGAATGAACAAGGGCAGGTAATCAGAAATAAAGCCAGACTTGTATGCAAGGGATATTCTCAAATTGAAGGACTTGATTATGATGAAACCTTTGCCCCTGTAGCCAGAATGGAAGCAATCAGAATGTTTTTGGCCTTTGCATGCTATCATGATTTCAGGGGATATCAAATGGATGTAAAGTCCGCCTTCCTGAATGGAGATCTAGAGGAAGAAGTCTACATGGAACAACCTGAAGGATTCTCATTAACAGATAAACATGACTATGTGTGCAGATTAAAGAAAGCCTTATATGGTCTGAAACAAGCTCCTCGTGCATGGTATTAAAGGCTGGACAAATACTTGCAAAAACAAGGGTTCAAGAAAGGAGGAGTAGACAATAATTTCTACATAAAGGATAATGAAAATGAACTCTTAATAGTAGTAGTGTATGTTGATGACATCATTTTTGGTAGCAACAAAGATGAGTTAGCTAAAGGATTTTTTGAAGAAATGAAATCAGAGTTTGAGATGTCAATGATTGGAGAGCTCACCTTCTATTGAGGACTTCAAATTCAACAAAAGAACATAGGAATATTCATTTCGCAAGAAAAATACTTAAGAGAAATGTTGAAAAGGTTTCAAATGGAAGACTGCAAACCTATGTCAACTCCCATGATCACTGGATGCAAACTAAGTGATAATGATGGATCAAAAAATGTAGATAAAAAACTTTACAGATCCATGATAGGAACTCTACTATACCTAACTGCTTCTAGACCAGACATTATGTTGGCAGTAGGACTTGTGGAAAGATCTCAAGCAACACCAAAACAAAATCATTTACTTGCAATCAAGATAATATTTAGATATCTACAAGGAACTTCACATTATGGCCTATGGTATCCAAAAGGAAAAAGCTTCACATTGACAACATACACAAATGCAGATTGGGCACTGTTTGGATTACAAGAAAAGCACAAGTGGAGGTGCATTTTATTTGGGAAAAATCCTGGTGGCATGGCTAAGCAAGAAGCAAACTTCTATCTCTCTATCCACAGTAGAAGCAGAATACATAACAATAGCTGCATGTTGCACACAAGTAATGTAGATGAAACAAACTCTCCAAGACATGAAGGTAAGCATTGATGAACCCATTTCTATCAAATGTGACAATACAAGTGCATTAAGTATATCAAAAAATCATGTACTTCATTAAAAAACAAAGCACATCCCAATAAAGTACCACTTCCTCATAGAACAAGTAGCACAGAAATTAGTGAAGTTGGAATATGTACCAACTAAGGAAACAACAGACATATTCACAAAACCTCTTGCTAAAGAACCATTCGAATATATAAGAGACAAACTAGGGGTAGTGTCTACAAATGTTATTCTCTAACATGATCAGAAATGAAAAAATAAAATTAAAATTAAAGGCTGCATACAAGGAACAGGACCAGTGCAGAAGACAAGTGATAGTCAATATCAGACAAGAAAGCATCATTCCAGGGGGAGAGCAGTCAATAAAAATTGTCACAAAAGAGCTAGAGCAATGGAGTAGTGCATGGAATAGGTCCTCAAGATCAGAGTATTATGAAAAGATAGAAACCACACTAGGAAAAGTGCAACCCTTTTCCATTGATGTCAAAGGGGGAGGAAAAACAAGGAAAATAAGAAAGGCTCTTCTGTAAAGCAGGAAGAGGAAGAAAGACAAGATACCTCTCAGAATGAAAGGGGGAGGAAGTCCTGAAGGAAGTACGGGAGTGTTGGTGGATGTGTTTCCATAAATGCCAAAGGGGGAGACTGTTGGAAATATTGTCATTGATGGCAAAGGAGAACAAAGGAGCAGTACTTGAACTATCACTAAGGAAAAGGAGCAGAGAAGAACCAGCAATAAGGCAAAGGATAAAATCAAGAAATAATGTAGTAAGAAAGCATAAAAGAGAGGCAGAGGAGCAGTAGAAAGGCAAGGAGCAGCATTAGATTATTAGCAGAGGCAACAAAGAAGCGAATGCAGCTACGAAGTAAGGACGACAAGGAGCAGAGACAACTAAGGCAACAAAGGTAACAGCGAAGCAACAAAATCAGAGAGGTAGTGAATGCAGCTAAGCAGCAAAGGTAGAGGAGCAGCAAAAGAAGAGAGGCAGCGAATGCAGCTAAGCAATAAAGGCAGAGAAGCAGCGAAAGCAGAGAGGCAACGAATGTAGAGAGGCAGAAAATATAGCAGAGGAAACGAATGCAGCTAAGAAGGCACCAAAGGCAACAAAGGAAACGGAAAGAAGCAGAGGCAGCAGAGAAGCAATTAAGGAATAAAAGGAACAAAGGCAGCAAAATAAGCTCAGGAAAGATCGACGCGTTTAAGGCATGCAACAAGGGAAAGAATCCCAAGTTGGAGTGAATAGCGAATAGAAGAACAAGCTCAGGGGAGATCAACGGACTTAGAAATTGAATAAAGCTCAGAAGGAGTAGCATGGAGGACCCGATGAACAGAAGCAGAAACATGAATCGATGGCTTGGTTGAAAGTTTTACGAAATATGAAGAGAAGCGCATTGAAGAGTTGAAAGCGGAACCATGAGTCAATGACAAAGATGGAACATGGAAAGTGGTTTCGAAAACCACCAGAGGGTGTAATGTTCCTTTTTATGAATTTATGCAATATGGTCCTCTAGGACACTGTATAAGGAAGAAAGTGTAAAAATAAGCTAAAATGGGGTTGGGATCCCCTTGTTAACTCATTAAACACTCCTCTTCCAGGAGTGGAGCTCAAATAAATGACTCTAGATGAGTTATTCAGATCTCCCCAATCTAGATCCCTTAAAGAAGGCTCAAGAGAGAGCCTACAACAACATATGAGCATAATCATGAAACTTTGCAAATCTGTACACATCAATAAATGGAATATAATATAGCCATCATGTTTATTAATATATCAACTACAATATACAGAAATATCTCAAGGGACAAGCCACTCAAGCTACCGGAATCAATCTCCAATGATCAAACTATGAAATACATGAGTTGCTGCAACTGCACAAAATGCCAGAAAGCAGTGACAATGCTGCCTATATTAGAGTAGTTTCTGCTATAGATGCATAAACATGAGACATGGCTGAAATATACAAGAAATTCCCAAGACTAGAAGAATGGGCTCCAATACAAGATTTCTAGCCAAGCTAGGAGATATTGCTAGAAATGAAAGAAAATGTACAATGTGACAAATAAATTGTCACTGCAACTGAATCAAAATAAGAATGAGGCTATGGCAGATCTGAAATACTCATGCCCTCCTTTGATAATGTTCTCAAGCAAAGGGCTGATCCCTCTTACTCAAAACACTCCTCCTGATAAGCTCAAATGACCCTCCTAGCAACTGCCTGCATAAAATAACGCAGTTTCTACCCTAGATTGTGCTGTGAGAGATGGTGAATGATTGGCCTGGTGTCAAAGATCTAGAATGATTCTTGGGAGTCTCCTCTGCTGCTCCTCCAAAGAATATACAAGATCTCCACTGAAGAACAAGCCAAATAATGACTCTATGAGTTCCTCTGTTGCTGCACCTAGCAACTCAAATTTTTCTGCCCTACAGAATAACGTTGTAGCTAAAGGATTAAGCTTGGCCAAATGCCAAAATGAGGAAATGTAGCTCAAACCCTCTCCTTCCTTGAGGATGAGGTAGGGATTCCCAACCAGGAACACCCTTGGGTTCAAGAACACTACAATCCTGCTAAACAGCCCAGGGATGCAAGTCTTTGTAGACCCAACGAAAATAATAAGCTAATGCATAATGAAAATGGGTTGCCATCTCCTCCTTATAAAGCAAATTAACTCCTCTCACCATGGGTCCCATTCACACTTGCCACCTAACTCATGCAAGTGGAGCCTCCACTAAAACTGCGTTGTCCAAGAAGGTTCAATGTATCTAGACAGTTTCAGTTGACTTGGTCAAAATGACTAGATCAAGCATGATCCAATCTTGTTCACACCATGTGGTGCTCAAATCAGCTGCTTTCTTATTCCTCCTTTCACACAAGGAGTGTTATTTCTCCATCAAAAGGGGTTAAGGGGTCTCCTTACCCATTTTATTCAACAAAATAAAAATATGCTAACTATAATTTTCCTTTTAGCTTGAGGCTGAAAATTGGGAACATTACAGTCCTCTCCTCCCACATGTTGCTTGTCCTCAAGCAACTGCATAGAGAGAACAAAATTTATCCCCCTTATTCCCTTGTGGCCTTCTCATCAACAATCTCCACCACTGCTTAAGATATCATGCAACATATCTGTCCTCCAATGCTTCCTCCCAAGTATGCAAACCGGAATGATGCACATCATGGAAAGATAGAAGGCGTAGGTGGAAACCTTCTTGTTGTGCTATGGCCTCCTCAAGGTAGGAGGGATGACCTGCATGGGAAAATTTTGTCCCCAATGATGATCCTCTCATCCATGCTATCATCAAAATCAAGAACTCAACCCCGGTTTTATGCAATGTGTTGGGGCAGAATGGAGAGTTGTGCTTTTGATTCCCAAGATGTTTCTCTCTCCATTTGTGGTACACATGGGGCTGCCTTTGTCCTTGGGCTGAAATGGTATGGCCTCCAAGAATGGCATAAGCTACCCCATCAAGAAAATCAGCCATGAAGTGCCCCCTCAAGTCCTCCAAGTGGTTTTTCCCACAAGAAGAGAAAAGTAGCAATGTGGCAATCATGGTTTGCCCATGGTGTCTCCTACAATATAAAGCATGTACAATGGGGAAAATCATGCTCCCAATGGGCTGTCCCAAAATATACAACACTCTCACAATAGTGCTCCTTGTGAATGTATAGACATTAGCAATACAAGGAGGCAATATGCAGTAGAAACAAGCTGTCATAAGACAAATAGAGAGTGGGTCACTGCTCCACTCAGGGACCAACACAGTGAACCTCTTACTTGCATCAAAAATAACAACAACAAGTTCTTTTCCAGCCACTTGTTTGCTGCCACAAACATATCATAAGGTGAAAACATGAAAGTACAAGTTGGTGCCAATGATGCACACCAAGAAATATGTGGCTTCCCCCACAAACCATCATGAAAATAGCCACTCCCATTGCTGCAATGGGCCACAAGTACATCATAATAATAAGCATAAGGAGATGTGATCATCCCTAGCTCATCAAGCTGCTCATATGAAGTAAAGAAAGGTAAATCAAAATGAGAGCATATACCTTCTTTACCATGTACTCCGGTCCTTGAGCTAAAATGGCTCATCTGAATGCTCTCCCTCACCTCCAATGAGTAGGGAAATGGTTGTGCCAACCTCTCTAGAATCATCTGGGCTATGCATATGTCCATATGCTGATATAGATCATGCTAAATTCCCTCCCAAGTGAACTCCTCTAACAAAGAAAGATATGCATCAAGGTGCATAGCTAGGAAGTCCTCATGTGCTGCATGCAATAGTTTCTCCTTGAGACTAGAAGCACTAGTCAAGAACATCTGGCCATCGGTATAGATGAAAATCTCATCAATCATGTACTTATCATCTCTATCTGGGTCATCAAGAGTCATGCATGCATCTAGATCCTGGGAGTACTCTACTAAGAGTTGAGACCTCCAATCTAGATCCATCCTCCTCAGAGACAGCGTTGGTAATCTGCAATGTGGTTCTCCCCCCATGTTTTTGTCTACTACTTTGACATCTCCCATGCCAAATTCATCCTCCAAAATTCTTCCATGCCCATCATACAGCTGTTCATGCTCAAATAGTGATGGTGTCCTTTGGAAGTTGGTCTCCCATGAGAATCTGTCATCCCCAAAGAATTTCCCAAGCTGGGTCAAAGTAAGCATTAGTGGCCTCCGTCCACTCCCATGTGTGACATAGTCCTTCCTCAAAGGAAGTATCCTCTTCCTCTCTAAATTTGTGGAGCAGTCATCCTGCATCATGAAGATGCCACCCTCCATCCCTGCAGCAAACTCTGTCAGCGCAGTATAACTGATGAGAGTGGGTGATGCTGAAAATGAGAGAGTGTCTCCCTCCTCCTTGGGTTTATCCCAAGATCTCTACAATGTGTTGGACTCCTCCAATGTCTTCACCTCTCCGGAATCCAAGAGTGGTGAACCAAATTACAAGATGCCCCTCATCAACTCTAGATCAAGTGGCCTTCCAGGTGAAATGCCTCCATATAGTGAGACATCAAGTTCAGAAGTGGACTGTATGTATGAGTGGACTTATTTGTTCCTCTCTTCACTGTGATGTATAGTCTCTTTCCCTTGTTTAAAGACTTTTCAGAATAGATAAGGGTGTATCAACCCTTGCTTCTGATCTTTCTCTTCTTCCTCCATCTCACAATTCCCAAAAACTGCTGCAAATAGCTCTGAAATTGTGCTTTGGTTCCCACATGTTGAATCTCTTGGAATCCTTTGCATAGAAACAAGGACTCCTCCCATGGAAGCAATGGCTCCCTTCCCATCTCCATGTGGTGATGGATCTTCCTCCAATGATATAGCACTGTGGGTTCTTCTATGCACATTCTCTTCACCAATATGTGAGTATGCCTCCCCTTCAATGAGAGACCATGGATTTCAGTCTTCCTCTGAAAGAGGGATCTCCATGTTATCACAAATGGGAGAGTTCCCTTCATACAGTTGGGATCTTACCCTTAGCAAGCCATCATACTTGTTTTCATCCCCTTTGGAAATAAAGAATGGAGTTTGTTTCATGTTTCCTCCCTATGCATGCAAAGTGTTTGAAGTTATGATACATGATGATTCACATTGACTTCCATCAAAATTCTTCACCAAACCCTTAGTGAATTCATCATATACATTTGCATGACAATATAAAATAGAATTTTCAAACCAACAATCATGAGCCATACCTTTGAGTTGCAGCGCTGCTCCTCCAATGGCCCCATTTCCTTCCTCCATCCTCCCGGTAGTGCAAGTGAGCAATGGACTGCGCTGTGGATCTGAAAATGTGGCTGAATGCTCACACCCAACATGGTCACAACTAGGGCTTGCTTCATCTGCAAACCCTCTCAGAAAACCTTTCCATTTTTCCCTTTCTTTCTCCTCAAGATCTTCAATGATACCCTCCAGGGTCTGGAAAAGAAGAAGGGAAACCTCCTCTTCCATCATTACTCTTTTCTTGTTTTCTCTATACAAATCCTCTTCTAAATGAGGAGCTTCTCCTTCTAATGGAATATTATCTTGGGCTGCACAGGCTGAGCCAACATTGATGCCTTGATACCACTGTAATGTTCCTTTTTAGGAATTTCTGCAATATGGTCCTCTAGGACACTGTATAAGGAAGACAGTGTAAAAATAATCTGAAAGGGGGTTGGGATCCCCTTGTTAACTCATTAAAAACTCCTCTTCCATAAGTGGAGCCCAAAGAAATGACTCTATATGGGTTATTCAGATCTCCCCAAACTAGATCCCTTAAAGAATGCTCAAGATAGAGCCTACAACAACCTATGAGCATAATCATGAAACTCTACAAATATGTACACATCAATAAATGGAATATAATACAGCCATCATGTTTATTAATATATCAGCTACAATATATAGAAATATCTCGAGGGACAAGCCACTCAAGCTACCGGAATCAATCTCCAATGATTAAACTATGAAATACATGAGTTGCTGCAACTGCACAAAATGCTGGAAAGTAGTGACAACGCTGCCTATATTAGAGTAGCTGCTGCTATAGATGCATAAACATGATACATGGCTGAAATATACAAGAAATGCCCAAGAATAGAAGAATGGGCTCCAATACAAGATTTCTAACCAATCTAGGAGAGATTGCTAGAAATGCCAAAAAATGTACAATGTGACAAATAACTTGTCACTGCAACTGAATCAAAATAAGAATGAGGCTATGGCAGATCTGAAATGCTCATGTCCTCCTCTGATAATTTTCTCAAGCAAAGGGCTGATCCCTCTTACTCAAAACACTCCTCCTGATAAGCTCAAATGACCCTCCCAGCAACTGCCTACATAAAATAACGCAGTTTCTGCCCTAGACTATGCTATGAGAAATGGTGAATGATTGGCCTGGTGCTAAAGATCAAGAATGATGCTCGGGAGTCTCATATGCTACTCCTCCAAATAATATACAATATCTCCACTAAAGAACAAGCCAAAGAATGACTCTATGAGTTCCTCTGTTGCTGCACCCAGCAACTCAACGTTTTCTGCCCAACAGAATAATGTTGTAGCTGAAGGATTAAGCTTGGAAAAATGCCGAAATGAGGAAATTTAGCTCAAACCCTCTCCTTCCTTGAATATGAGGTAGGGTTTCCCGACCAGGAACACCCTTGGGTTCAAGAACACTACAACCCTGCTAAATAGCCCGGGGATGCAAGTCGTTGCAGACCCAACGAAAATAATAAGCTAATGCATAATGAAAATGGGCTACCATCTCCTCCTTATAAAGGAAATGAACTCCTCTCACCATGGGTCCCATTCACACTTGCCACCTAACTCGTGCAAGTGGAGCCTCCACTAAAACTGCGCTGTCCAAGAAGGTTTAATGTATCTAGACAGTTTTAGTTGACTTGGTCAAAATGACTAGATAAAGCATGATCCAATCTTGTTCACACCATGTGGTGCTCAAATCAGCTGCTTTATTATTCCTCCTTTCACACAAGGAGGGTTATTTCTCCATCAAAAGAGGTTAAGGGGTCTCCTTACCCATTTTATTGAACAAAATAAAAATATGCTAACTATAATGTTCCTTTTAGCTTGAGGCCAAAAATTGGGAACATTACAGAGGGTTTTCACACTGTTTTTGGAGGATAAGTGGTTTTAAGTGAGATGGAAGTGATATAGTTAGGAGGGCGACACGTGGCATACTGAAACCGCCTATTTCGCGTAGGTTCAAAAACAATTACCCATTGGGCTAGTTGGCACGTGATAACGCGATGAATCTGATTTAATAATTCGAGCGCCTTTTGAGGTCCGGTGCTATGCATATTCTGGGGCCAATACATGTTGTTGAAGTGTTTATTTTTAAATCAAAAGGTATATAAAGAGAGCGGAATGATAAAAGGTATGGGACTAGTATCACAGAACTAGAACCTGCTTTTCTAAAGCCCAAAAGTACAGTCGTGGACCAGCGCGATCAACGGATGAGAATTAAGGGAGATTGACGGCAGAGATTAAATCACAATTGAGGCAGGAGGAATATTGCAATCAAGTGGGACCCGATCACAGATCACACATCGCAAACGGATGCGATGCGATGCGATCGCATATCGCAATCAGGGCAGGAGAGATATCGCACAAACTTAGAAGTCACAGAAAATGAAAAGTGTGATATGATGATGTGGCAGTGATGTGACAATGACGTAGGCAGTGACATGGCAAGTGATGTGGCAACTGACATGGACCTGACCACACAAATTGCAAATAAATCAAGATGACATGGACCTGGCCCACATATCGCATATCACAATCGGCGATGCTTATGTGATAAGAATTCGTAAGTTATAGAAGTTGCGATGAGAAGTAGCAATAAATTCAAGTGGGACCCAATCACACATCACTCATCACAAGCTTAGGAGATATGTCTATTTCAAATCGTTAAAACTTGTGGGCAAGTGAAATGCGATGCGCTGTGATTGGTCAATGTGGTGTGGAACCCTGTAAGCCCTTTTTTTGTATATGTTAAATGTGCCATAATATAATGTTTACACTGTTGATCATTTTAAACGTATGTATGATGACTAAAGCCCAGATTTGTAATCCGTCGCGGGCATAAAGGAAATAGTATGTGAGCCATACTCTACAGGTCATAAAGAAATGGAATGAACGCATAATAGGAACTCGTGGAAGACAGTGGTACGACAGCACGGGCAGGTGAAAAGGGTGAACACAACACAAAAGACACAGGCAACGGAAGAAACAAGACAGTTATGCAGTAGAGTTGGAATATAACGGCATAACAGAAAAGAAAAAAGGATAGCAAGTAGAAGAGGACGAACGCTTAACAAAGCTAAGAAACTGAAAGTACTGAGTAAATGTTTGATTGTAACTGTAAATGCATTATTGAATTTATATTGTTTGTGATGCAAAGGCAAGTCTCTGTAGGCATAAGAAAAACTCCATGAGTGTTGTATGATTATTTCTCATGTAATAACTTGAACTGAAGAATGAGTAATTGAATGGGTGGAAGGCATAGAGTCAAGCCTATTCACTTCATATTCCCTATAGAATGCAATCAGCCAGGAGTTATATGTATAAGAGATGTAATATTAGTGGAAAAAGTGAGGTTAGAGAACTACAGAATGGATGAGAGAGGAAGAAGAATGTAAGAGAGCTGCAAGAGTTTAGAGAGTGTAAGAAGAAGGAGGAGTAGATAGAGAAAATGTGAAGATTCAAAGATGATAAAAGGCAGATATGAAGGCTGGAGGACAACAGTGAAGAAGGAATAGAACACAGCTGATATCCAGGTAAATCAGCATGTGTTTTCATTGTAGTGTGAGGAAGTTGGTGCTTCCATATCAAGTTGTAGCTTGATAGATGTCCAGTTGTAGCTGGTTGAGGTAGGAGCCTCTAGTAGGTTGTAGCCTGCAGAAAATAGATGGGAGTTGGAGCTTCGTTGCAAGTTGTAGCTTGCAGAATTGAGGTAGTAACCTCCTGTAGGTTGGAGCCTACAGAAAATCAGTGGTGAGAGGGAGTTGGAGCTTGCCTTTGCAATAATAAGATGTGGTTTTCTCCCTTATGGTTTTCCACTTATATCTGTTGTCTATGTGCATGATGATTATGTGTTGATATTCTGTATTTAATTTTCTTAATACCTGCTGCTCAGTTATTAAGATTTTTGTTCCATTGTATATTAAGTTTATCACAAAATGAAGATGTAAATAAGTGTAAAATAAAGTTTTACAAGACCATGAATGCATTAAATTGATTCACCCCCCTCTCTCAGTTTAATCAAGGGTTCAACAATTGGTGTGGCTGCATCCATATGTAGCATCCATATAATGTCCCATGCTCCTCGTGAAGCATGAAGAAGTGTGGGACGTTTCATTCCCAATGGACACATCCAACCTATGTGTCTTTCCTCCAATCATGTCCCCAACAATGATAAGAACATCATCAACATATGGGACCACAATCAATGTCATGCTAGCTGCCATGTGTAGTACTAGAGAAGGACAATAGTCCCTCAAGTGTATCTAGCGTAGTTTTACTCCTAACTGCATCAGAATATGGCATGATGAGTGGTTTCCCAACCAATTTTTTGCTGCCCCAATCTTCTCACATGCTTGGAGAAGGTGTGTGATGTGTGGTGAAAAGTGAGCACACCCTGAATAAGATATAATAACCCCAAAATATCCTAGGGAGTGGCCATCATCAATATTTCTTATGGCCTCAAGTAGACCATTAAGTCTAGAAGAAAGAGTGCCCCCTCTTAGAGCAATGTCATGCACATGAATGGTAAGGAAATGAAAATACATAGTAAATGAATCATGATGTACATAAATACAATCTTTACCATGTACTTGGTTCAAGCTAGTAAGGTGGCTTATAGATGGGCCTCCTCTCACTCTCAATGAGAAATGAAGTGGCTATGATAACTCTACCAAAGAGTTATGTCTCTCCTCAACCTCCAAACAATCCATGCATCTCCCCATATGATGGTGCATCTCCTCTTTGAATCCTTCCCAAATGAATCCCTCCAAGATAGTACGGTATGCTCTTATAAAACCAGTGGGTTTGGAGAGCAACCCCTCATATGATGCATGTAGTAGTTTCTCCTTGAGCTTAGAGGTTGTAGTCAAGAAGATCCTACTCTAAAAATAGATGACCTCATTTCTCACTGCATATCTCCCATTTGATAACTGGCCATCCAGAATCCTACATGAAAAGAGATCCTTGGAGTATTCCACCAATAGCTGGGATCTCCAATAAGGGTCAATACTCAATAATGATAGTATTGTTGATCTATCATGTGAAGCACCTGTCATGTTTTTTCTCTCTTCTTTGACATACCCATGCCAAAGTCATGCACCGGGGTGCTGCAATCGTGCCTCTGCAGCTCCTCCTGCAGCTGCTCATGCTCTAGTGAAGGTTGAAGTTTTTGGAGGCTAGCCTTCCATGAGAATCTATCACCTATCAAAAACTTTCTGAGTTTGGCCAATGTAATCATGAGTGGCCACCAACCTCTACCAAATATGGAAGAGTCATTTCTATGTGAAAGTATCTTCTGATTCTTCAAAGCCATGGAGTGGTCTCCTTGCACCATGATGGTATCATCCATCCCTGAAACATCTTCTCTTAGCCCAATATGTTGGGTGAGAGTGGGTAATAATGATATTGGGAGAATGTCTCCCTCCTCCTTGAGCCTACCCATGACTCTTTGTGTTGTGTTAAGCCCTCCCAAGGCTCTCGCCTCTCTGGGATCTATGAGTGGTGCCACCTGATGTGAGGCATCTCTCATCAGCTCCTGATCTGGTGGTCTCCCAGGTGGAATGTCTCCATGTAATGAGAAATCAATGTCAAGAGTAGACTGCATATATGGGCAGACTGCTTTTTCCTTGCTCTCAGTGCACAAATCAGTCTGCCTCTTTTGTGTATCAACCTATTGAAATAAATAGGGGTGTGTGATCCTAATCACCGGATGCTAGCCATCCTCCCTATCTTCTCCTTTCATCTGCAAGGTCTCACAATCTATCAATAATGGCACATGCTGCTCATGGATTGTGCCTTGATCTCCACATATGAGATTCTTTGGAACTTCTTGCAAGGATACAAGAACTCCTCTCATTAGATAAATGGCTCCATATCCCTCTCTATGAGGTACTAGATATGCTCCTGATGTGACAGCGTTGTTACCTCCTACCTGCTCTTCCCCTTCATCATGAATGGAGGTTACCTCATCACCATTAAGAGGCTCTTTGTCTTGATCCTATTTTGAAAAAGAGATCTCCATGTCTTCCTTTTGAGAAGAGATCTCTTCTTGAAGTGGGGATCTTGCCTCTAGCAAGGTATTCTGCAATTTTTTAAGCCCCTAAATAGCATTATGGAATGGACTTGGGTCTATGGATCCTTCCAACTCATGCAAGGGTTTTTTTTGTTTAGTATTGGCTAGCTCAACCAAGGATGTTTCAGAATTTTTTTCATCAAATATTTTCACTAACCTCCTAGTGAAATTTTCATAAGTAGATACATTTACATGATTCAAGGAATAAGTTTCATAAAACCACTAGGCATAAGCATTACCTTCAAGATGCAGCGCTGTTATTCTAATGGCTTCTTCTTCTAAAACTTGGTGCTGCTACAAATAGGTGTCTAGCTCCTTCATCCAAGCCCTAGTTGTACATTTCGGTGACCCATCAAAAGTTGGTAGAAAGAATCTACCCAAGTCATGTTGCTTACACCTCTTGCTTTTATTGTGATTTCTAGGTCTTCTATTCTCCTTGATATTGTGAAACCCTTGTAAGTTTAGATGATATTTGAACCCCTGATATTGAGATTCATACTCTTGAAGATAATCACCAAGAGTCTCCTCCTTTGGTACATCTCCTTCCTCCACCTCTCTTGCTATAAACATAGACATGGTAGAGCATTGTAGATATGATTGTGTGGTTGAATGCTCACACTCATAATATGAAGAACTAGAGCTTCCTTCATGTGCAAATATTTTTGAGGGATATTCATCTCTTTCCCTCCTCATTCCCTTGATTTCTTTATTAAGCTCAAGCATAGTTTGGAGAAGAAGTTTTGAAAACTTATTTCCCTCTATTTCTCCAAATAATGGAAACTTGCCTTTGTCTCTTTTGTGAGTCTTCTCCTTTCTGTGAGAAGCTTCTTCTTCTTATAACATAGATGTAATGTATTCATAGGTTGAGCCAAGATTATGCTCTGATACCACTGTAATATTCCCAAATGGGGAAATCAACAATATAGCTCACACTAATGGAAAATGGAAAAAAATAACAATACATCAATCATGATCCAAAGACAGATCCATGGTATTTTGTATAACAACAAGAAAATAAGTACAATATCTTGGGTATCAAGTCCCTCAAGCTAGGGAAGAGAAGCCTCCAATGCCTAAAAGCATTAATACATGAAATGCCACAGCTACAAAATACACTTAAGCTAAGATAACGTAGTTTTAGTGGCTAATATTGTAGTTGAACAATATAAATAAATGGATCTGATAATACATGATAAAACAAGGCTAAAAAATGGAGATCTATGCTCCTCAACACTTTTCCTAGATAACTTAGGAAGGGTTTCCGGAAATACACAAAATATCACATTGTCGGAATGCAACCTTAGGGCTTAATAAACTCTACAACTGGGCACCTTAAAGGAGGTGACTTAATTTGATGTAGATCTTAAAGAACTCATCCAAATGACTCTTCAAGTGTAGGGTTGATCCCTCCACTGAAAAGAAAACACTCCAAATGGAGCACTGAACTCACCCTTGCAACTGCTCACTGAAATAATGTAGTCATGGACTGGAAATGCACTATAGGGGATGATGATAACTTGGCCTGATGCCAAAATATAACATGAAGCACAAGTACCTTCCTTAATGATCTCCTAATGGAAAGAAAGCTTCCTCCACTGAAGACAAGATGATAAATGATCCAAAGAAACCCTCCACTGCTGCACCCTGCAACTCATCACATATCTAAATAGAATCTGCATTGTAGAAGAAAATTGTAGCTTGGACAAATTCCAAATTTGGAAATAATGCTCAAGAACTTCTCCTGAGTAGGCACTCTAAGTCCCCCGACGCTAAAGGTGGGATTCCCACTTGGGAACACCCTTGTGCTAAACAACACTGCATGTTAGAAAATTATATATTATGGAGAAATGCAACACATAAAATATGCAGAAAATACAAGAACACAAAACACATAAAACCAGAGAGACACAGATATACGTGGTTCACCCAGTTTGGGCTATGTCCACCCCAAACAGCCAGTCCTTCCTTTCTATTATCCAGCAAAATGAAGAGACAAAACCTATAGCAGATCCATTGTAATTTCCTCTATTCTCTCTCACAGTCTCCCTATCTATTTCCCGCTCAGAGAATACACATGTAATTCACAGCCGCAATACAATACCCTCATACAAAGAGAGGGGTTGCCTTCTAGGGCAAAAACCCTAAACTAAACATAACTTCTATCGTCAGATCATCTGCCTAATGAATGGCCCAGATTGACTAGAAATTACTGTACTTTTACAAGGCAATTTTACATCTATTTTTAGCTTCGGGGGCGCTGCCTCCGAAACCCCCGCCAGGGGACCGCTGGCTTGTAGGTTTTAACCCTGAACATAAATTATCTATACATGAATCTTATAACAAAAAATAAACAATAGTGAGAGAATAAAACATAAAACATATAAACACAGAGATTTTCCCCTGGATCCCAAATCGGGACGACCAACTTGATTTTTCATTATGTTCATTTTAGTGTTACAACACATATATATACATGCCAAATCATACATAAACCCCAATCCATTAACCCTATATGAGAACATAACCGTAGTTCCCTTGACCGGATCTACAAAATACCAGGGGCTGAAAACCATCGTACCCCAAAACCATGTGCAAACTCATGCAAAAAACATGGGTGGGTCTACCTATGAGTGAGTCTGCACACCAAAAAAAATTTTGCCAGGGCACTGCCCCGGACCCCGACAGGGGGGGCTGCCGCCCCCCCTGTGACCCCCTGCTACGCCTGGTGCAATCTACAGCACGTGGGGCTAGTCGTGGAAAGAATATAACACATACCCAACAATTTCCCACTTGTTGTTTTCTTTCCGCCGGGGGCCACAAGAGAGCTTAGTCATTGGGCCAATTCTTCAAGACCCATTGTTTCTCTACACCAAGAGAAATTTTGAGTGCTCACAGACTTCTTTAGTGCATCTGCAACATTCTTCAAGGTGTCCACCTTTACCAGCAACACCCTTTTAGCCTCAACCGTATCTCTAACAAAGTGATATTGAACATCAATGTGCTTTGTCTTTGAATGATAAGCAGGGTTCTTAGCCAAGAAAATTGCACTTTGGCTATCACAGTCTATCCTTATAGCTTGCTATACCAACCCCATACTTGAACACAATCTCTGCAACCAAACTGCTTCCTTGCTTGCATGAGTGGTTGCTATGTATTCTGCCTCTGTAGTTGAAAGAGCCACTACAGACTGTCTTTTACTCATCCAACTGACTGCGCCTCCAAATAGGCTAAACACATATCCACTTGTAGATCTTCTTTGGTCCAGATCTCCAGCCCAGTCTGCATCAACAAAACCACGAATGTCCAACATTCTTTCCAATCCTGGTCTTCCCTGGTAGCACAAGCCATAATCACTAGTGCCACGTAAATGTCTGAAAACCCGCTTCACTGCTGTCCAATGCTCCTTCCCTGGGTTTGACATAAACCTGCTCAATACTCCCACTGCATGTGCAATGTCTGGTCTAGTACAGACCATTGCATACATCAGGCTACCCACTGCACTTGCATATGGAACACGAGACATATACTCCTCTTCTTCTTGTGTCTTGGGACACTGTTCAGCAGACAGCTTTACACCTACGGGAATAGGAACATTCACCGGTTTACTATCCTGCATATTGAACCTCTGCAATATAGTCTCGACATACTTCCTCTGGTTTAACCAGAGCATCCTCTTTGCCCGATCTCTCTTAATTTCCATGCCCAAAATATAGTTTACAGCACCAAGATCCTTCATGTCGAATTTGGAGAATAGTTGGGTCTTCAAATCTTGGATAATTTCTTTGTCATTTCCAATCAACAACATATCATCCACATACAAGACCAAATAAATAACATGATCACCAATTAATTTAAAATAAACACATTGATCCTCCTTGCTTCTGGTGAAGCCAAGTCCCCGTATATACGTATCAAATTTCTGATACCACATCCTTGGTGACTGTTTTAACCCATACAAAGACTTCTTCAACCTGCATACCAGTTCTTTCTTACCCTTCACCATAAATCCTTCAGGTTGCTTCATGTAGATCTCTTCTTCTAGATCCCCGTGAAGAAATGCTATCTTCACATCCATCTGTTCTATCTCAAAATCAAATGCAGCAGCAACAGATAAAAGTAATATAATAGAAGTAACTTTGGCAACAGGAGAAAAAATATCACCCAAATCAATTCCCGGCACCTGGGAATAACCTTTCGCTACCAACCGAGCTTTGTATTTCTCCACCTTGCCTTCTACATTCATCTTCTTCTTAAACACCCATTTGCTCCCAATGGGCTTCCTTCCAGCCGGCAACTCCACCAGATCCCATGCATCATTTTTGTGCGAGGATGCCATTTCATCAACCATGGCCTCCTTCCATAGTTTTCCATCCTCTGAATCTACTGCCTCCCTGACAGTTCTGGGTTCATCATCAGTTATAGTTAAGGCAAAACCTGAACAGAAAGCAGATGGACTATACCTTTCTAGTTGCCTTCTTTCCCGAACTGATCTTCTCAAAGATGGAGTTTGTGGCTCTTCATCTTCTGAGTCTTCTTCTGTTGTAGAGTCTGATTCATCCTCCTTTAGCTCAAACTCTATCTTCTCAGGTTCCTTTGGTAGGACTTCATGTCTAACAACATCTTTCACCTCTCTAAACACCACATCTCAGCTGTACACAACCTTCCTTGTTTCTGGGTTCCAAAGCTTGTAACCCTTTAAACCATCCTTATACCCAATAAAGATGCACCTTTCAGATTTATTATCCAACTTGGTCCTTTTCTCCTTTGGAACATGTACATATGCATCACATCTAAATACCCTTAGATGTGAAAGAGATGGTTTCTTACCAGTCCATACCTCATGTGGGGTCTTATCCTCCAACGCTGATGAAGGTGATTTGTTAACTAAGTAACATGCAGTCTCCACTGCCTCTGCCCAGAATTCTTGTCCTAACCCGGTACCACTGAGCATGCTTCTTGCCTTTTCCATCAGCGTTTTGTTCATTCTTTCTGCAACTCCGTTTTGCTGAGGTGTGTATGGAGTAGTCTTATGTCGTGCTATACCACACTTCTTACATAACTCTTCAAATTCCTTCTTGCAGAACTCCCCACCATTATCTGTCCTCAGCGCCTTTATCTTCTTCTCTGTCTGGTTTTCCACCAGAGCCTTAAATTCTTTAAATTTGTCAAAGACTTTAGATTTCTTCCTCAAGAAATATATCCATGTATTCCTTGAGAAGTCATCTATGAATGAAACATAGTACACATACTTTCCCAGTGATGGAACTGACACAGGTCCAAACACATCACTGTGCACAAGTTCTAATATTTTGTTCGCCCTCTTAGCACCAGAAGGAAAACTCACCCGATTCTGCTTCCCATATACAAAATGTTCACAGAAATCGAAATCCAGAGAACAATTAGACATACCTTCTACCATACCATCTCTATGCAGTATCCGAAGGCCCTTCTCTCCAATATGTCCAAGCCTTTGATGCCATAGCATGGTCTTTTCTCCGGAGACAACTAGGCTTTTCGTCCCACTTTCAGGAACCACAGAACTGTTACACCCATCAATAACAGTACTACCTTGTAGCTTGTACAGAGTTCCAGTCCGAACTCCCCGCATTAATACCAGTGCTCCCCGAACCATCTTGCGGGCATCTTTCTCGAACACTGTTTTTACACCTGCATCATCCATCTTGCTTACAGAAATCAGATTTCTGGCCAATGCAGGAATATGCAGAACACCAGGAAGTGTTCTAATCCTTCCACCTTGCAGCTTTAGCTTGAATTTTCCACGTCCGACGATTCTGGCCTTCCTATCATCCCCTAGGAAGACATCACCACCATCATATTTCTCATACTCGCAGAACCACTCCCTATGGGGAGTGAAGTGAAAGGATGCACCTGAGTCAATCAACCATGACTCATGATCTACTTGTGTATTTGAAGAAGAAGCCAAATACACATCCCCACCTTCATCCGAGGTGGTTTTTGCCTCTGCAGAAGGAGCTTCATCAGATCCCTTTCCTTTCTCAGGAGCTTTAGATCTGCATTCCTTTTTGTAGTGTCCTTCCTTTTCGCATTTCCAGCACACCTTTACAAACTTTCCAGGAGATTTAGATCTCCCTCTAGATTTAGATCTCCCACTCGAAACCTTATTCTTGTTTCTATTTTGGGACCTTCCTCGTACAGATAAGGCATCTCCATTTTGACCCTTCATATTTCTCCGTCTCATTTCCTCCGACAGCAAGGTTGAGACAATGTCATCAAAATTCAAGGTAGTTGTATTGCTACCTATTGAAATAACTGGGATCGGCCCCACGAGTCCGGGGTAGAGAACACAACAACCGATGCACTTATCTCATCCGAGATTTTAATATCACCTAGATGACAAATTTATCACAAGATTGAAGGAGTTCGATGTCATTTCACTGAAGTCTCCATCCTTCATCCTCAGTTACATGCCTTTTCTCATAGAACAACTTATCTCACCAGAGATTTAGATTGCCAAGTCCAAATTTTTCCACAAATTCTTCACAGAGTTTCTCCAAATACATTAAACAATACCGAGTATGAGACACACAACCATATTGTGCTCTTTTCTTTAGGATCCAACTTTTCCTAGTCTTCATTTGACATTTCCGTTTGTTTAGTACCCAGATCTACCACGATCCACTGATCTTTATCCACCGGAAGATCCTCCATCTTGAGTTTCCACAACTCAAAACTATGACCCTTAAATTTTAAACCCTATCTTCCTACTTCTGCCATCTTTTCACCGCAAGACCGATCCCAACACTCACCAATCATACTCACTGTCAGAACTAAGTATGTTTAAAGGCGCCCCTGAGTCAGAACAACTCTGATAATTAAATTGTAGGTTTTAACCCTGAACAGAAATTATCTATACATGAATCTTATAACAAAAAATAAACAATAGCGAGAGCATAAAACATAAAACAGATAAACACAGAGATTTTCCCCTGGATCCCAAATTGGGACGACCAGCTTGATTTTTCATTATATTCCTTTTAGTGTTACAACACATATATATACATGCCGAAGCATACATGAAACCTAATCCATTAACCCTGGATTAGAACATAACCGTAGTTCCCTTGACTGGATCTACAAAAATACCAGGGGCCGAAAACCATCGTACCCCAAAACCATGTGCAAACTCATGCACAAAACATGGTGGGTCCGCGACACCAAAAAAATGTAATTTATACGCCTCGCCTGACTGATTGCAATGTTACCGCGGACTCGCCGTACCGGGCGACGCATAAGACATCGCCTAGTCATGGAAAGAATATAACATACCCAACATACCCTGCATTAAAGCCGTGGGTCACTCTGCACGTGGCAATGTTTAATATTATTATTATCATTCTTGAACACTTATTCCACCCATTTCGCACGTTCTTTCATCATACATATTATAATTTATTATATAAATCCATTTTATGATGATTTATGCTTCTATGAATGAATATTATTTATTCTCCTTTATTTCTAATAAATTGATTATTATGCATGATTTTATCAATGATAGTTTTAATAAATCAGTTGTAACATTATTCACCATTTTTAACATTATTCACCATTTTTAGCCTCCAAGATAATTTCCAAATTGAAGATTTGATCATTAAAAGTGCCAACTCAGAAATTCGCTGGAATAAGAAGTGACGGTTTTGCGGTTGAGATTTCGAGCAAATGAAGCAGAATCTGGAAAATCCGGAACATGGGTTTTGTCCAGAACGGACCCAATTAACTATTTCAAACAACAGTTTGCCCAAATTTGGCTTTTACTGAGAGAAACGCAGGGTTCTTTGAGCATGATTTTCTCAGATTTGTTGTTGCGGCCGTCCTCCAAATCTCGGCTGCAAAGCCAAATTCGCCTTGTTCTTGTTGATCAAATGGTTAGAATCAAACCAATTTTGTAATAGAAATCATGTTATACTTATCTTTATTGTAACTTCTCTCTGATCTCTCTCTATTTAAATGAAAACGGAGATCAGAGATGGGGATGATTTGGGGGATGAAAAATGATGGAAAAATGATGAAGAATGATGGTGGATTATTCATGATAGGATAGGGATTGTTGCATGCTGTAATTCTCAAGCCTTTGTTGTTGTAATGATTCCACAATTTGTTGATTAATACATGATTTGGGAGTTGCTGTTCATTCTTTTCATTCTGAAGTAACCCAGCAGCGTCCGCTGGCGGCTAAGGGCCCAGCCTCTGGTGGAGTACGCTGCTGCTGCTGTGTATCATATATTTACAATTGCTGCTATGTGATGGTTTGATTTATTTCCTATTCTTTTGAATTGCATTATTTTACAGTTTCATGTTTTTATAGTGTGCTGTTAGAATATTTTATGGAATTATTTTATTGCACAAGTTGAGATTGAATCGTGTGGCTGTTCTTTTCCATCATAACAGAGATTATTATCCTTTTCAACTTATATTGTTATGTTGTTCATTTCAAATGTAAAGCTTCGCTGTTCATTTCAGATTGTTGGTTATTCGATTCCACTAATTAGAGTTTGTTGTTCAGATTTATTAAATATGATTCATTGTTTAATTCCTTTAATTATAAGTTTGCTGTCCATTTACTTCGCTGTTTAGTTTGGTTGATTAATTGCAAGAATTTTCTTTTAAGGAGTTTTCCTAGTTTACTTTCAATGGCAGCTTTAGTTTAATTTCTATTTCCTTTTAATTGCTTTAAAGCAGGACTCTCAACTGTAGAGAACATTGGTTATTGCTTCCTCGTTCCTAGATTGATTGTCTTGTTCCAGTTTGATTTCAATTGCATCAATATCCAGAGGAATGAGTTATTGCTACTGTATCCTCGATTGATGGTTGTTTGAGTGAATGATTTAGTTTAGAACATTTCAGTTTCTTGTTGTTCCAATTAGATTTTGTTTCCAGCTTTCATTTACTTTTGCATTTTAAGCACTATACTGCAAAACATTACTCTTGAGTAAATAGCCGCCTCATACTGAGTACACTCTTGAAATAAAAAGTCGTCCCTGGGTTGATAATTAATGTGAAGGTAATTAGGAGTTAAAAAGACCCTTTTTATCGCTCCACATTTTGGCGCCGTTGCTGGGGAGAGTGTAGCAATTTCTAAAGAGTAGTGTGAATATGATGAGTGCCTGCTAGGAGAGAATTGGGTATTAAAAACGGAAGGTAAGAACCTGCGTACGGAGCATGTAACAGCCCTGCTCCCCCGCCCGCTTTCCGGCAGATTTGTTAATTTTTTGTGTAGAAATAGATGTTTGAATTTTTGTGTGAATGACTAGAAAAAATATAGAAATAAAAAAAAAAACGAATCACATGATTTCACTCAAGTGGTGATGTAAGCACCACCCATTTCACTAACTAATTGACAGGAACATTTGAAGAAGGAGCCTCGAAGAAACACATGAAAAACATCTTATATTATGGTAAGAAATGGCTCACGTTTCTACTTTTGAATTTCCTATCAAAGATCTAGGAGGAGTGACACAAATGCACATAATTCCCCCATCTTTACCAAATTTTCATGGTTTAGCAAATGAAGATCCAGAGACATTCTTATTTGAGTTCGAAATACTTTGTAGAGGATATGATTATTGTACTAATGATCAAAGATTGAAAGTGTTTCCTCTTACTCTAAAAGGAGCAGCTCTCCGATGGTTCATGAGCCTAGGTGGGAATTGCATCCAATCATGGGAGGACATGAAGAACATATTCTTCAAGAAGTACCAAGACTATTGCAAATCCAATGAAGATATTTTCGGTATGATACAAGGGGAAGATGAAAGTTTGGAGGACTATGTAGATCGATTTCATTATAACCTTCAAAAATCAAAGCATAAGGATTTGGAAAAAGAGATCTTAAAAACACTCCTTCTTAAAGGAATCAAAGATGAATTTTTAGAACTCTTAAATCTGATAGGAAAAGGTGATGTTTTTCAGTTATCATATGATGATGTTTGTGAGTTGTGCATAAGGTATCCAAGAGGAATCTCCAAGGCTGGTAAGAATTCTAGAGATGTTTGTTCTTTCTTTTCCAAATCTGCTACAAGAATAGGAGACATAAGAGCTGAAATCAATGATTTATTTGAAAATTTTAAAGTTGATTTTATTAGTTCTCTAAGCTCAAAATTAGACGTTTTTCAGGTTCATAAAAATAAAGAATTTGATGAAGTGTTTTTCCCTCATGACCGAAAGGAGCAGCCCATAGATGGTTACTCTTCCTTATCTAGGATGGAAGTATCATATAAAAGAGGTGAGGAAGCTGCAACAAGGTCAAAACCATGGAAATCATGGCCTACAGGTATGGCTCAAAACACTTCTTCTCCATTCTCTTACTTGCATAATCCATTATGGAATACTCATGTTCTAGGGAAGCCATGTCAATTTCAATATAACCACCAATCTTATCTACAAGTTTGGCATGGTTCACCTTATGATTGCATGACTACTCTCCCTCATCTTGTAGCACAAGCACATTCTCCATATTCTCCACCAACTCTTTCACAACATCCTGCTTGCATATCAAATTTATCCACTCAACCCAACCAACCACATCATCACAATGCTCCATTCCATACACAATTTCCTGCTCAACTAATTCCACACCCTCACCACAATAAACCAGCACAACATGCTTACAATGTTGAACAACAAAATTTACCCATCCTTCCCACCCATTCTATCTCACATGCACCAATGGAGAAAACTTACAATGAGATTCAGAATGTTTCAAATTCAAAAATTGTAGAAGTTATGGAAGAAAATGAGGTTTCTTTTAGTATGCCTCAACAAGTCATTTTAAAAGCTCAAGAACTTCATGATATGATGGCTATGGGAAATCAAGAAATTAAAGGATATATTGAAGATTGGTTTCATTCCATCACTTGTTTGCAGCATCACTCTATACTTCAACAATTTTTGACAACATCTTTTCAAGGGAAGTTGGCTTCTCATACCCTAATTTTTATCAACATGCATTTTTCAAATTTGGGTATGTACATATTTGAAGCCTTATTTAGAAAATGGTTCCATTGGAAGTACTCCTATACATAGTCATATTCATATTTCAATCAAAGTAGGTTAGTGAAAAAATAAAATAAAATAAAATAAGAACATAAATAAATGCATTTTGTTTTTTTTGTAAAAATAGTTGTTTTTTTGTTGCAACACGCTATCAAAATCAACATCGGTGATAAATATTTCAATTTATTTGTGTATGTAGATGAATCATAATAGAAATAATAAGTTCTACAAACACTCATTTTTCATTTTTATCACCAATTTGAAAAAATGCTTGAATATCATTTTTTTTGGCTTGCGGGCTTGATGAACTTTCTGGAAAAACAGTCGGGACAGTCATGTTTTGAGGGACCAAAAGTGAATATTTTTAAAACCTGTTTCTACCCTAGGTATCCCTTGATGTATACTTTCTAACCCAATTTGAATCAGTCAATTTGGATTTGAAACGAAAAAGTTAGAACCAAAACATTGACCGGATGTCTAGTGGGCAGCTCAGGAACAGAGTTGGGACAGTCAGTTTTTGGAGGCCTAAATGTTTGAATTTTTAAAACTTGTTACTATGGTAGATTCCCCTATGAATCTAGTTTACAATGCAATTGGAATCACTCATTTTTGATATCGTATGGGGAATTTATGATCAAAAAACTGACTGTCTATCGTAAATCAGCGCCCTTAAAACTATGTCTTTCCGGCTGTTCCTTACAGTATTTGACCTATCAATTATTCTTGTCTTAAAAACTTGTTTCTATTGGAAATAAATAAATGAATCTAATTTCATTTCCAATTTCAATCATTCGAATCTGACATCAAACGAAAAAGTTACGCTTAAAACATTAACTGTTGATCTAAGCTGGGTAATTGAAAATGACTATGTTATGCAGGTTTTTCTAACTAAAATTGACATATCATATCATTGAATTTCTAAAACCTGTTGCTACTGGAGATAAAAATTTGAATTAGCTCTCATTTGGCTTTGGAATCACTCAATTTCGATGAAAAACAAAGAAGTTGTGATTAAAACACTGCAGGATAGTATGGTCGACCACTGCTCTCCCGCAGGTGACAAATAAATTTTACTTTGTTATTTTCTCAATGGATTTGTTATATAGAGTAACTACTTGTTTTTTTGCATCATTCTTGGATTAGGGGAGCCCGATCACCTCTCTTTCTCCATGATTTAATGTTTTATTGCAGGTAGACACTCGCTTTTTTGCAGGTCCTGGGAAAATAAAGAAGGTCAATTTATGGACGAGTGATTCTTGAAAAAAATTTTAACGAAACAAAGGAATTTCATCTAAGTCAATACCCAACGGATTCATAATAGAAGAAATGAACAATTGATTTCGATTTGAAGATTCATGTCTTGTCATTGCTGCCAAAACATTCTTAAAAAAGATCATTTTTTTTTACATAATATCATAGCTGTTGTAACTTAATTTACATATTGTTTTTAAATAAAATGTTGTTTCTTTTCTAATTTCTCTTATATTTTGTGTTTCAGGTGTTTCTTCATTCAAAGTGTAACTCATCCTCAGCATCAATGCTGTGAACAGCGAATTTGTTTTTTTTGCATGTTTGCATTTTATGATTGTCCATTTTGCTGTTCCTTTCCGAATGGAACAACACTTCTGCACTTTCACGTTTTGATGTTCCTTTTCGAATGGAACAACACTTCTGCACTTTTCATTTTTGCTGTTCCTTTTCCAAAGGAATGGCACTTGCGTTTCTACTGTTCCTTTTCCAAAGGAACGACACTTTTAGTTTTTGCTGTTCCTTTTTCCAAAGGAACGACATTTGCATTTTCACATTTTTTTATGTGTATTTTTGCTTTTTGGTGTGCATTTCTTTTGCTGTTCCCTACACGGAACACCACTTTTTGAGTGTTTTTGTTGTTCCTTCAAAAGAGCAACCCTTTGGGAGTATTTTTGAGAGCAACCTTTTCTTCCTCTTGTGGGACTATTCCTAGTTCATCTCAACCACATTTTACTGATTCCCCTTCATGACATGAAGTACACTATTTTTATAAGGACAAGAATTATGGATTCTATTGAAGCGAGTTAATATCATTCATGTTATGATATTTAACAGGACAACTCCTTGATGATAGATTATTTTCAAAAGGGACACAATTATTTATATACTACTTTACTGCATTGTTTTTTGTTGAACATGATATTGATTGATCATCTTAATACCATGCTGGTTCCACCCTTCCTGGTTATAATCTTCTCTGTCTGTAATAAATGAGATTATGGGTATATTTTTTTCTATTGACATGTTCAACTTCTTCCACCATCCCTGCTCTTAAGGAGTACTGAGCCTCCCTCTTTTTATCATAAAATTGTGTAATAACAAAATTTTGTTCACGGATGGAGGATAGGGGGTCTCATTACGAGCCAGCCTACCATGTTCATAAGGTTGTAAGAAAGTGACATTCCCATTATGGTCACCACACCAGGGTTATGATCCATTGGATAGCCCAATTATCCTTGGAACAGGAGGTCTCATCACGAGCCGGCCTAATCACTTTTGCTACATCCTAGTGAATGGCAGTGTGGTTATCTGGTTACCACGCCAGCACACTGATCTCTTCTGTAGAACAACACTGTAACTCTCCATTTATAAATTGAGGATTCTGGCTCATATGGGTTAAAAGGCAACCCTGCCGAGGCTATGGACGCCTGCTGGCAGCAGCGGCTCTGCTTATGGTATTGAAGTTATATCTTATCGTCAATTATTATTATAATACCCTTTTCTTATTTTTTTCTTTTTATCAGAGAAGTTATTTCCTTAACTTTTTCCCCGTTTTGAACCTTTATGCATGAGAAAGTGTTTTATGATCAATCGCATCATTTTCAGCTAGCATACTATCAGTAAAGCATCTTTTTGGCATATTGTTGTTCTTTTTCTCTTTTTCATCACCTATCATCAATTCAAAGCGTCCTATCTCTTATTCATAACTATCTTTACACACTCTGCTCTAATTATAACCATAACTCCCGCTATCCTATCATTGATATGTGTACTCTGCTTCATTCACTGCTATATTGTTCATTCCCTTGCCTTGCCATCAGCACAACACCTCTCATATGCTTTATGGTCATGGAATTCATTTTCCAATTGGAGGGGGAATGTATGCATTATGGGATTGCATGCGATATGATTACTGCACTCTGCCATCACTTGTTGATTTGCCAAAATATTAGTATTGCATGTATACATAAGTTTTTCTGATTGAAATTTTTGCATGCATCTTATCTATTGCTTACACTATGGATTCAAGAACATTGTATGCCAAATAGTGCTTTGTTTGCAGGAAAACAACAAGTATGGGCTGAATTCTATTCATAGCATGACCACACTATTGCACTTAACAGAAGAGGCTCGTGCACATGAACAATTCTTCAGACATGATGTTCTTACCTAGATTCCACCTTTTGTATCACTTTCAGCACCAACTCTGCCTACATCAGCTTCAACAAATGCCAGTCCATATATGTCAGTCCACATTTTTCTTTTTGGAGGTAAAATTTGAGGTAAAATAGCATAATTTTCTGATTTATTACGAATTTAGGAGAATTTACTGAAATCTATTTTGAGCATTATTTATCATCCTTCAGTCCACATCTGTACCACTTCCCATTTTTTTTTCAGCGGCATATCATCTTTCAGTTTGGGGGAGTGTCGCTTTCATTCATTTCTTTCTTATAACCATGTCATTCATATTCTTTATCATCCATTGCTATTTTTATTCATTCTCAACACCTCCCTTATTCCATGTTGTTTTACACCAAGCATAGAATTCAACAGCTGGTAGCAACCACCTCTATTTGTTTTCTAGCATCGCATGAGGGCATGCTAATTTTTGAGAGTGTGGGGGTATGAATTGATACGCATGATGGATGTTTTCTATTTTCTTTCTCATTTAAGGCATACAATTTCAGTGTAGAAATTGATTTCCATAATATTTTTTAAACTATGAACTCAATTCTTGTGATTTTTGGAAAACACAGACGTATCATTAATACAAACCCAGACAATTTCAAGATAAATTGGTTCATAAAATTTCGGAAATCATGCACTCTCACCTACAGCCATTTTGTTTATATCTCATGATCCGTGCATCAAAACGATCTGATTTTTGAATCATAAAGGCATTCATATATTATAAATTTACTTGCCAAATTTCAACAAAAGCTGGTTTGTAGTTTTTGAGAAAATGGTTAATGAAGTTTGCTGTTACTTATATCATATTTTGTTGCAACTTCATATATACATATAGTTGAATGTCAATATAAAAATTGTTATGCCTTCATCAAGATTACTAAAAGTGAATATTCATTAATTAAGGAAGAATTCATTTGTTCTATCCATTTCATGAGCTGAGATGAACATATTTTTTATTGCTTTGTTAACACATGGGTTTTTGTCTTTGGGTTGCATGAGGACATGCAATATATTCAGTTTTCGTTGCATGAGGACATGCAACATATTGAGTGTGGGGGTATGTTGGGTCGTTAATATGTCATTATTATTATCACTTTTGAACACTTATTCCACCCATTTCTACTATTCTTCATCATGTCATTTATTATAATTTATTATATAAATCCATTTTATGATGATTTATGCTTCTATGAATGAATATTATTTATTCTCCTTTATTTCTAATAAATTGATGATTATGCATGATTTTATCAATGATAGTTTTAATAAATCAGTTGTAATATTATTCACCATTTTTAGCCTCCAAGATAATTTCCAGATTGAAGATTTGATCATTAAAAGTGCCAACTCAGAAATTCGCTGGAATAAGAAGTGACGATTTTGCAGTTGAGATTCTGAGCAAATGAACCAGAATCTGGAAAATCCGGAACATGGGTTTTGTCCAGAACAGACCCAATTAACTTTATTAAAGAACGGTTTGCCCAAATTTGGCTTGTACTAAGAGAAACGCAGGGTTCTTTGAGCACGATTTTCTCAGATTTGTTGTTGCGGCCGTCCTCCAAATCTCAGCTGCAAAGCCAAATTCGCCTTGTTCTTGTTGATCAAATGGTTAGAAGCAAACCAATTTTGTAATAGAAATCATGTTATACTTATCTTTATTGTAACTTCTCTCTGATCTCTCTCTATTTAAATGAAAACGGAGATCAGAGAGGAGGATGATTTGGGGGATGATTTGGGGATGATTTGGGATGAAAAATGATGGAAAAATGATGAAGAATGATGGTGGATTATTCATGATAGGATAGGGATTGTTGCATGCTGTAATTCTCAAGCCTTTGCTGTTGTAATGATTCCACAATTTGCTGATTAATACATGGTTGGGGGAGTTTTCACCATTCTTTCATTCCTCTCAAGTCACCCACCAACACCGTCGGGCGCTGCGTCCAGCCTCTGGTGGAGTATGCTGTTGTTGTATCATATCTTTCCAATTTCCGCCGTGTGATGGTTTGATTTAGTTCCTATTTCTTTGAATCATATTGCCTTACAGTTTCATGTTCTTGCAGCAAGCTGTTATGATATTTTATGAAATTTTTTTATTGCACAAGTTGAGATTGAATCGTGTGGCTGTTCTTTTCCATCATAACAGAGATTAATATCCTTCTCAACGTATATTGTTATGCTGCTCATTTCAAATGTAAAGCTTCGCTGTTCATTTCAGATTGTTGGTTATTCGATTCCACTAATTAGAGTTTGCTGTTCAGATATATTAAATATGATTCGTTGTTTAATTCCTTTAATTATAAGTTTGCTGTCCATTACTTCGCTGTTTAGTTTGGTTGATTAATTGCAAGAGTTTGCTTTTAAGGAGTTTTCCTAGTTTACTTTCAATGGCAGCTTTAGTTCAATTTCGATTTCCTTTTAATTGCTTTAAAGCAGAACTGTCGACTGTAGAGAACATTGGTTATTGCTTCCTCGTTCCCAGATTGATTATCTTGTTCTGGTTTGATTTCAATTGCATCAATATCCAGAGGAATGAGTTATTGCTACTGTATCCTCAATTGATGGTTGTTTGAGTGAATGAGTTAGCTTAGAACATTTCAGTTTCTTGCTGTTCCAATTAGATTTTGTTTCCAGCTTTCATTTATTTTTGCATTTTAAGCACTATACTGCAAAACATTACTCTTGAGTAAATAGCCGCCTCATACTGAGTACACTCTTGAAATAAAAAGTCGTCCCTGGGTTGATAATTAATGTGAAGGTAATTAGGAGTTAAAAAGACCCTTTTTATCGCTCCACAGACCCCACAGGGGGGACAAGTCCCCCTCGCACCCCCCCATTGCAAGGATGTATAGTTTTCCTGGGGTATACATCCAGCTAAAACAAGGATCTCTGAATCAGGATGAAAATCAGGTTCCACACCCAACAATCTCCCACTAGGAGACTAATTGTAGAAACTCCACTGCTACTTCATTTGCTGGACAATGACTCCTCTTTGGACCTGGTTGTTTATCATCTTCTTCATCATCCTTGAAGACCAATTGAAACTGAGCACATTCTCAGTTTCTCCCTGTTTACAACTTTTGTTAGCATATCTGCAGGATTATGGCTAGTGTGTATCTTTTCTAGCTTCAACTCTCCAACTTCCAATACTGACCGTATGAAATGGTACTTGAGATGTATGTGTTTAGTCCTGGAATGAAATGTTGAGTTCTTTGCAAGATGAATGGCACTTTGGCTATCACTGTATAATGTGCCCATATCATGCTTCTTACCCAATTCAACCATAAACCTTTGTAACCAAATCATTTCTTTACTAGCCTCTGTAGCAACAACATACTCTGCTTCTGTTGTTGAAACTGCAACAAAACTTTAGATTTTTGAAACCCAACTGACAACTGTTCCACCTGCAGTAAATACATATCCTGTAGTGCTCCTCCTGCTATCTCTATCACCTGCCATATCTGCATCAACATATCCCTATAGAGAAATGTTTGAACCACCAAAGCATAATGCTTGATTTGTGGTACCTCTCAAATATCTGAGAATCCATTTTACTGCCATCCAATGTTATTTTCCTGGATTATTCATGTACCTGCTTACAACTCCCACTGCATGTGCAATATCAGGCCTTGTGCAGACCATTGCATACATTAAGCTTCCAACCGCTGATGCATATGGAACTTTAGACATATAATCCATGTCTTCTTGGGTCTTTGGGCACATCTCCTTACTAAGTTTGAAATGGCTAGCAAAAGGTGTACTAACTGGTTTTGCATTGTGCATATTAAATATTTTCAACACCTTTTGTATGTACTCATTCTGAGATAGTGTTAATTTTTTATTTTTCTTATCTCTGGTTATTCTCATACCAAGGATCTGTTTTGTAGCTCCCAAATCCTTCATTTCAAATGAATTTGCCAATTTTTATTTGAGCACATTTATTTCTTGCATGTTAGACCCTGCAACAAGCATGTCATCTACATACAATAACAATATAATATAGCCGCCATCATTTTGATTTTTTAGATAAACACAATGATTAGAATGACATCTAGTATAGCCTTGTTCAGGCATAAACTTGTCAAATTTTAGATACCACTACCTTGGAGCCTGTTTTAAGACATACAAGCTCTTCTTTAACTTGCACACCAATTTTCCTTTCGCTTTGACCTCATATCCTTCTGGTTGTTGCATGTATATCTCTTCCTCCAAATCTCCATGGAGAAATGTTGTCTTTACATCTAACTGTTCAAGATGTAAATCTTCTGCTGCTACAAGACTTAAGATAGTTCTAAATGAAGTCATCTTAACAACAGGAGCAAATATTTCATCAAAATCAATACCTTTCTTCTGTGAAAACCCCTTCACCACAAGTCTAGCTTTGTACCTCTGTTTTCCTCCATCTTCTTCCTTCAGCCTATAAACCCATTTATTCTGCAATGTAGTTTTACCTGCAGGCAACCTGACTAAGTCCCAAGTCTGGCTATGCATTAAGGAGTCCATCTCTTCTTCCATGGCTAGCTCCCACTTCTTCCTAATTTCAACCTGCATTTTTTCTTCATAACATTCGGGTTCACCAGAATCAGTCAACAATAAATAATATAATGAAGGAGAGTATCATTCAAGGGGTCTACTTATCCTGGTAGATCTTCTAACACCACTTTCAGGTGTTTGAGGTGCCTGTTGCTGTTGTGGTGGTTACTGCCGCTGTGGTTGTTGATTATTATTATTTTCAAGCACCTTTACTTTTTCAGTTATCTCATCAAAAACCATGTATTCCTTGCTTTCTTTTTCCTGTTTCTTTTCCTGCAATTGATTCTTATACAAGACCTTTTCATTGAATATTACATCTCTGCTCCTAATGGTTTTGTGATTTTCATAATCATATAAGCGATAACCAAAATCATTAACACCATATCCAATAAAGGTACATTTCTTTGATTTTTCCTCAAGCTTTGTTCTATTTTCTTTATTAATATGGACAAAGGCCTCACAACCAAAAGGCTTTAAAAAAGAGTAGCTTACCTTTTTACCTGTCCATGATTCCTCTCGAATACCACCATCCAAGGAACTTGTAGGCCCTCTATTTATTAGATAAACAACAGTATCTACAACATCTGCCCAAAATTGTAAAGGAAATCCTGCATGCAATCTCATGCACCTTGAACACTCCATGATTGTTCTGTTCATCCTTTCTGACACACCATTTTCTTGTGGTGTTCTTGGAACTATCTTCTCTCTACGAATTCCATGCTCTAAACAGTACCTATCAAACTCTTTACTGCAATATTCACCTCCATTATCTGATCTGAGACACGTCAACTTCTTTCCTGTCTCAATCTCAACCAAAGCTTTCCATTTCTTGAAAGTATCAAATACATCAGATTTATTTTGAATACAATAAATCCAAGTTTTTCTAGTTTCATCATCAATAAACGTAACATAATAGCGAGAGCCACCGAGAGATGATACCTGAGCAGGTCCCCATACATCTGTATGCAAAAGCTCCAATTTTTCGCTCTTCTTTTCTTTCCCAACTCTAAGAAATCTGACTCTCTTTTGTTTTCCATGAATGCAATTTTCACAGAAATCCAAATCAACATTCTTCAAACCTGGCAACAAATTTCTTGAGTGAAGAATCTTCATCCCCTTCTCACTCATGTGTCTTAGCCTATGATGCCATAATGCTGCATCTGCTCCTTTGTAAGTTAAAACATTAACAGAGTTAGAAATACCATTGCATAAATACAATGTACCAACCTTTTCGCCTTTTGCTATTACCAAGGCTCCTTTGGTGACCTTCCAAGATTTATCTGTGAAAGTTGTCACACAACCTTCACCGCCTAACTGCCCTGTTGAAATCATATTTTTCTTTAGATCTGGAACATGCCTTACCTCCTTTAATAGCCATTGGTTTCCATTCTGCTGTTTTACAAGAGCCTTACCCATTCCAACAATTTTACAGGGTTTATCATCACCCAAATGGACTTGTCCAAAATGCCCTTGAACATAGTCATGAAAATATTTCTTATCAGGTGTGGCATGGAATGAGGCCCCTGAATCTACTACCCAAGAATCAGTAACATTTTCGAAAGAAAGAATCAAAGCATCTTGTAACACATCACCTGTCACATTTGCTTCATGATTGTTTTCTTGTTGCGCGTCTCCTTCTTTTCCCTTCCGAGATCTACAGTCTTTCTTTAGGTGTCCTTTCTTTCCACATTTCCAGCACATTATCCCCAATCTGGACTTGGATCTACCTTTCCTTGATTTATTGTGATATCCCGAGCTATTTCCTCTTTCCATTCTTCTTCCCCTAGACTTTGCACTCAAAGCATTACCCGATGTCTCACTGGAGATTTTCCGTCGCATTTCCTCGCTAAGGATAGCACTGACAACATCATCAAACTTTAAAGTACTAGATCCAGAGACAGAGTTACTAATTGCCATTACTAAACCATTCCAACTCTTTGGCAATGAGCACAAGAATAACAGAGCTCTAACTTCATCATCAAATTTTACCCCTACAGAACTTAAATGACTGGTAACTATATTAAAATCTTTTAAATGGTCTTCAACAGATCCATCTTCCGATGTCTTCATATTAAATAATCGTTTCATAAGAAATACATTGTTTGAGGCCGAGGGTTTTTCATATAGCTTTGCCAACGTCTGCATCAAACCCTCTGTTGTTGTTTCCTTCAAAATATTGAAGGCGACTGACGTCGCAAGGCACAACCGTATTGTTCTGAGTGCCTTTCTATTGAGAATGTTCCATTCCGCGTCTGTCATGGCCACCAGCTTCTTTGTTTTTCCGCTCAATGGTAGGTACAGATCTTTCTGATACAGATAATCTTCCATCTTCATCTTCCACAGTGGGAAGTTTTGGTCGTTAAATTTTTCAACCCTAAACTTATCATATTCTTCCATTTCTCCCACTCGAACCAAGAACCCTTCTTTCCTGCGAGTTTATCAGCCAAATATACCTTTGGATCTGATACTAGTTGTTAGAAAATTATATATAATGGAGCAATGCAACACATAAAATATGCGGAAAATACAAGCACACAAAACACATAAAACCAGAGAGACATAGATATACGTGGTTCACCCAGTTTGGGCTATGTCCACCTCGAATAGCCAGTCCTTCCTTTCTATTATCCAGCAAAATGAAGAGACAAAACCTACAGTAGATTCGTTGTAATTTCCTCTGTTCTCTCTCACAGTCTCCCTATCTATTTCCCGCTCAGAGAATACACATGTAATACATAGTCGCAATACAATACCCTCATACAAAGAGAGGGGTTGCCTTCTAGGGAAAAAAACCCTAAACTAAACATAACTTCTACCGTCAGATCATCCGCCTAATGAACAGCCCAGATTGACTAGAAATTACTATACTTTTACAAGGAAATTTTACATCTGTTTTTAGCTTTGGGGGCACTGCCCCCGAAACCCCCGCCGAGGGACCACTGGCCCCCGGACCCCCCAGCCAGGGTGTCAACCCCCCCGGATCCCGTGGGGGGGACAAGTTCCCCCCGCACCCCCCCGCTACAAGGGTGTATAGTTTTCTTGGGGTATACATCCAGCTAAAACAAGGATCTCTGAATTAGGATGAAAATCAGGCTCCACACCCAACACTACAATCTTAGCTAAACAACTGAAGAGAGCCACAAGTCATAGCAAACCATAAATAAATAATAATCCAAACATCCTCACAATGGTTTCCATCCCCTTCCTTATATTATTGGTGAGCTTCCTCACTCTTGGCCCCACTCATTAAAGGCACTACTTCCATGCAAAGGATCTCCCTCAAAAACTGCATTGTCCCTCATTGAATGTCCATTACTTCCATACTAGCATCATTGATTTAGTCAAAGTTGACCTAGTCCACATGCTTCATCCCTTGTTCACAAATAGGGGAGCTTTATCCAGCTCTTTTGATGCCCTCCATTCACATTTGGAGTGGTTTTATTCCTACTAAGGAGATTTATGGGTCTCCCTACCCTCTTATTCTTCTAACTAAGAAGAAAAATCAAAATTTAATATTCCAATTAGCAGTATGCTAATTTGGGAATATTACATGTACACATAGCTACAGAGTCCTCGCACACAACCTAGGACTTAGGTGTTCACGCACACAGCCGTAGGAGCCTATCTCTACTCATACTTATCACAAAAATTTCCCAAATCACATAAACACTAGATCATCTATGACTCAATTTTCTTAAGTTACTCTTGACTTGACTCTTACATGCGTTTTTATATGACTTAGACACACTAAAACCATGGACTCAAATCGTGGTTTGAGCCCCATGTTTTACCCTTTTACCTGTTACAAAAACAAGGGGCTTTGACCCACCCCAAAGCCTCTTGACGTACGTGTTATGCTTTAACAAAATAACAAAATTGACTCAAACTTAACCCTAGGGGACCCAAGCCCAACACCCTAATACAAAACAAGTTCTTGGAGTACCCTTGTGGAGGGGTCACACTTCTAGTTTCCTTCCGTCTCAAAAATGTTATGAGGTTTACCACATCTATACCTCATTACAATGATGACATTAAAAAGAGAGTCTTCAGGTTGATAGTGGAGACATTTAAGGAATTGATAAGCAAGGGCCCCACCTTTGGGAATAAGCTTGTGATTCTAGAAGTCATGGCCTTGGTTAGATCTTATGACCTCGGGTTTTACTTAGAGCGTGATGACTTGATTTTCCAAATGGTCCAATGCTTCTTAAACATTAGGAAACATCATAAAACACATATGAAGTCCATTTTGTCTTCATGCATGGGAGGTTGTGATGTCATTTGTTGGGAGTTATAGTCTAGATTGTTAGCCATTGGAGGAGAGAACAATGAGTCTCACCTGCTACTTGTGAACTAACTAAAAGGTTGGTTGAGCAAAACATCGGTCTGTTCAAGAGAAAATTTACCTGGGAGGAGTTATGGAGGATTGGTGATGACCAACCATGCAACAAGAATGATCTTAGGAGGAAGGGCCTTTGCTTCATCTACAAGGAACCTTGGGGACCTCACCACTCATGCTTGAGTGACACAAAGGCGATCGAAGAGGTCAAGTAGAAGGAGGTTCCTTATAACATTTAGGATGAGGATTATTCTTTGGATGATTCCATGGGTTCATATGAGGATGCCTCTAAGGATCATGAGAAGTCATGTGGAGTTGTTAACAGCAAGACATATTTATATTACGTTGTTTCTAATGAGAAATTAGTGGACCCTATGGCAGACATTCAGGGTGAAGAGTCATAAGCGATGATTCAAAACGAGTCAATTGAGGAAGATGATATGCACAATATGCATTATGAACCTTTTATGGAGAGTCAGTTGGAGTTTCATGTCAAGCCCATGATAGAGGAGGACGAGTACCCATCTTTTGGACCATCCATTAATGAGGATCATACACCTTGTTTGATGCAAGAGTTGCCCTTGTTGGAGATTCCTTTAATAGCCCAAGTTAACACATTAGTAGATACATGTGAGCATACACTTGTAGGGCCATCCGTTGATGAGGTGCCATGAGACATAGAGATACCCACCATTGATGAGGTGTTAAGAGGCAGATTTGTAGTTGAAGAGGTAGAAAGAGACATAACGGTACCGAGAGTTGTGCCTAATTTTATTAATTTTAGTCACCCACATTATTTCCATTAGTTCTAGGTAGGAATTTTAACATTGAGAGAGAAGGCCACGGTTCTCTGAGAGACCATTCTGCATCAAAACGAGGAGCTTTTTTGCATGAGAGAAGTTTGTGCAGATTCAGTGGACAAGTTAACTCACGTTGGGGAATGGTTGGGTTCCCTGATGGTACAGCTAGAGGAGTACACATTAGAGCATCAGAGAAGCCCTCTTTAGGCATACATAAATGGGAATGATAACACTATTAGGTTACCTATACACAATGGAGAGAGAGAGGCAGAGTTACCTAGTCAAATATCATGTGTTAACCAGGACAATGAGATGAGGCGACATGAGTTGTGTATGTCACAACATTCACATTTTTGTATTGTTGCATGTATGGGTATACATGCATTTGATCCTTCCATTGGGGTCGTATGGAAAGATATATTGATTTTCTATTGCATAGATATCTAACAAGGTGATATACTGGAGGAGCATGGAGTTCCCCATCAGACGAGGGACATGGTGGCACATCCATATTTTGGTATACCCATTTAAGAGGTGAAAATAGATGCAACGACAGCTAATAGATTTGTAACATTTTAGGCGGCATCCCCCTTCAAGAGTACATAGACAAGGCTTGCAGCACAACTTTTCCATTTTTTCCTATTATAGGGGGGAGCGCAGTATTTTTTGGACAGATCTTGTTAGGGTACTATACAGAGAAAAATGAGTTGATCATGGACTAATGACAACATAATAGACTTGTTCCATACATAGGTGTCCATGCATTATGTTATCACTAGGCTGGAGTAAGTTGGGTTGTTCAACTATCAACCTAGCACAACTATTTCAAACCACATTTGGCTAGAAGTTATCCCTTCCAATTATAGAGGGATCTCTCAAAGAAAACAATGGAAGACTCAAGATAAAATCTATATTACATATGGCTAAGTCTGTTTATGTATTATGTGATCTTTTTGTAGGTGGAAGAGTGTATGATGGCTACCATTGGGGATGAGTTAGCTAAAGAAATTCAATTACTAACAAATTGTATCCGTGGAAGTTGACGTAAATTGGCTTAAACATAAAATTTTACAGCTAACATAGCATATGAAGGAAATTGGAGCATTAAAACATGAATTCCAAGTAATCATAGTACCAAGAATCTGATAATAGTACATAAGGTGAAGAGACAAAAATACATAAGCCAAAGAGAATCTTAGGTTTTGAAGACAATCTCTTGTAAACTGTGTAATATGTATTAGTCTGGTAAAGAAAAATTTACATAGTAGCTTCCTCATAACATTCCGAAAATCCTTTCAAAAAGAAAAAATCCCTCATTTATAGTGTAAGGTCTCTCTACAATAGTTTTCCACATGGGCTAGACTCAATACCTTACCCAAGAGACCTAATTCTAGTAGGAATACATCACATGGAGAACTTATAGGGATATTTTCTGTTTGATAGAGTTTGTATACAAAAAGGAATCTATGATCATTTAATAACTTCAACCAAATTCTAACAAACAAGGCTAGTCATCTTTATCGAACCTAACTGACTGCTGACATGTAGGAGAGTTGATGCACTGGAGTTAAGATCTCGTAGGCTTGAGCTAGGATGATGAGTTGTAGTGATGAGATGGCATCATGAGTTGACTTGGTGAGTTGTTAGCCACATGGAGGTTGACCTGCTAAGTTGTACTCTTGAAAAAAAAGAACATGTGATGTGTATGCTCTTTACTTGTGGTTTATCCATTTTTTACTGTTAACTTCCCCAAAATAATCAAAAACTCCATAACGCTGGAAAAAAAAAACAAAGTACTGGAAATTCGATAGTGAACTTCAGTATCAAATGTTAAAATTGGCCCTCTGCATAATATTTGACTTTTCTGACTATTCCAGGGTCTTCCATGAGGTTAATGAGTTAAACACATGCCTTTCACCCTCCTTTTTATGAAATTTTAGTTATTTTTTACCTCCATGGAAAGATACGACACTTCCATAGCAATTTTTTTTCCTTCAAGCCTGGGAGTTGCTACAGAAGTACCTAGTTTTTGAGATTTTATACTTTTATCAGTCTTTCACCTCCAAAACATTTATAAAAGCATACATAAGCATGTATAAGACATAATATAGTAAAAAATGTGTAGTCTTACCATACTTATGTAGCATCATCAGTAACAGTAATGAATTTTAGTCCCCTCTTCAACAATTCAAAGTGTATCATCTCCATTTGTACTTCTAGGTCTTTGGCTTGATCTTGCAACCTTATCCTCTCTGCCTGCAGCCACCTATTTATTTTGCATAGATGCTTCATCATTCTGTGTAGAGGCAATGTCCTCTTTAAAATATTTCCTTATCTATCTGCCACTTCATTATAATAATCCAGTTGCTCAAAAATGTCTTCCTTCAATTCCTAAAAAAGAAATTTTGATTCAATTACCTCATTTCGAGCATCTCTCAACTGTTCTTGCAACATCTTCACTTCACCTTTCTCTTGAAAATACTATTTACCTTTCCTCTTTTTCATAGGTTCCACTTGGGTTGGAGGCAATTCTAGGGTCTCCCTTTTTGATGGCATCTTCTCCACTAATGGTTGCTTGGGCATATTTCCATTTAATTGTTGTGATCTTGTGAATGGCTCCCTAGGCTTCAAGATAAAACATGAATCTTCTTGAGAAAAGTCCATTTTCTTGGCTCTTTTTTTTTTTCTTTTGAGTTTTTTTTTCCTCGATCTCAATAGGTTGTACAGTGGGACTTTCTTCAATTTCAATAGCTTCCAAGATATCTGATAACTTGCCTCTTCCCTCAGTTTGACTTCTAGTGACCCTCCTGTGTGTTCCTGTATAGGTTTTTATTTGACTACTTGTAGAAGTTTTCTCTGGTACCACATGTCCTTTCACTTTTTCAACCTCTATTTCCATAGGCTCTACCATAGGTTCCATATCTACCTTATGGTCAGCTACATGCTCTGCTTCGGATTATTTTCTTTCCTTGGAGTAATAGATTTGGAACTTAGTGTATTCCTAGGAGTAATAACATCAACCTCATAGCCACTTAAGAACAAAAATGTGGCCCAATCTCTATTAATTTTTTTTTAACTCTTCAACCACCAACAACTTGATAAGAGCATGATGAGAAATGGACGTATCACTGGCCTCAGGTTTGGCCTGAACCTTGTCTTCCATTTTTCCCAAGCTTCTAAACAAATAAAAAGGCATATCTAAAGTTTGTTTACCTGTAAAGTGCAGCAACAATTTGAAGTGGTATTGATATACCATGTTAAATCTACCCTCACATGTGAAATATTTCTGGAATACCATCAGAAACTTGGGAAAATACTCTTTAAGGCATGTTTTGGGGATGCATGTAGCCATACTAATGCCTCTATTTTTTTCCTTCAAGAATTCATCAAAATTATGTAATTTAAACTTTTTCACCTTGAACCATGACTCTCCTTATCTGGAGATCTCAGTGGATTGAGAAATAGTGTCAAGAGACACAACAAAATTTAATATTCCCACTTTTGATCCTGTGCCTATAAAGTTGATGGAAAAATCCTTTAAGATTTTCCCATGATACTCCTCCCCTGCAATTTTTGACAGAACCGAAGGCAGTCCACACTCGAAAATGCTTGGGAGAACGTAGGGTCTTCTTCGGAAACCTTATGTCTATGTGCTCATACCTAACCACATAACCTCATTTATATTGTTTCCTTCAAGATGCAGTGAACAACTCCTTGACACCTGCAAAAAATTTAGTGATAGCAAACTGACCTTTGACACCAACAAATTTTACCCTAATATAGCTAGATAGACCACCATAAAAAAATACCAACACTTATACAACAATAGTAGCTCACAAGGAGGAGATGGTAATGTATTTATGAAAGAAAATTGAAAGAAAAAATGTAAATAGAAAAGAGTGACTAAGAAGCTATATGATGCATGTGTTTTACAAATGGTGGATAACGACAAGAAGGAGAAATCATAACCCAATACGCTCTTATGAGCTCTGACCATACCCTTTTTAATAATTTGTACCATTTCCCCTACCAATAGGAGAAAACCCAACTTTTGTAGCAAAAATTGTTGGAGAAGACAGATTTGCTATGGAAGTGTCAAGAACTTTCATAGCAAATCCTGACCTGTTTGAACTAGATTTGCTACGAAAGTATGAAAAGTGTCAAACTCACATTGATGAACAACTCAACTCATGGGCAACGAAACTTTGGATTTTCCCTTGATAATGACTCACATGAAGACTCATAATGACATTTCAAAATCACTAAATGACCTTTATACAGGTGAAAATTATTTTTGAAAACAAAAAAATTAAAAATCCTATTGAACCCTAACTAATTTAACCTAACTAACTCATGATTCAAAACAAGCCTAATTTTTATCTTGGATAACACATTAAATACTTTCCATGGATCGATTGGTGAGATATCATGAGTTGGTAGCATATTGGTGGAGTGATACTTTTATTCAAGGACATAGTGTAGTAGGAGCCCTTAAGAGTGAGAGATATTGCATGTTTCAATTAGCAATGGGATGTAGGTCTTAAACTCATTAACATCCCAACACAAGATCAACATAATGGGATTTAATTTGGTTTATGCTAGGGATTGGAATGGAGATAGGTGATGAGTTGGTATTCTATTGGTGGAGCAACATCTACGGTTTGGGACAAAGCACAACTTGAGCCATGGGGGATGGACAAGGATGATTGATTATGGTGGTTTTTGGATCCAGGTGGTGGATTGAGTCAACAGTTCGTTTGGGATATGGGTATTGAGGGAACCATTCATGTTTGGTTAGATTGAACACATTGCATGGTATATTGGTTCATTTTTTATCCTGGTATCAGTTTATATATGCATCTGCAGTGGACAGATGTGATTTACTTGAGACAAGCAATCTTGGGGAGGGAGCATTTGTCATGTCCCCATTTTTAATTTCCTCTATAGTATGACCAATTTTAGGTCCATATATTACTAGTGTAGTCCCTTATTATTGTTAGAGTAGCTCCCTTATTGTTATTGTTGTACCCTTATATTCCCTAAATTTAGTATTGTGCCCAATAAAATACCATTATTGTTATTGTTGTGCCCTTACAATATTATTGTTAGGCCGGCTAGGATTATATTGTGACCCCATGGACTCCTATATATAGAAAGGAGGTTTTTTCATTTATATCATCTGAGAATTGCTCATTTATGTAATGTAAATGAGGTTTCCCCCACGAAGAGGCTGATTTCTAAGTCATTGATCTCTCTTTTATTATATTTTGTCAGTTGGTTTCATAAAATTTGGTATCATAGCTTTGGATTCTAGGGTTTCACTGCTCCAAACAGGTCATCATGGCATTTTGGCTATAAAAAAATTTCTACGAAGTTTTAGATGCTGAAAAAAACTCCATTTGAGCCAAAATCCTGAGGAACTTTGTGTAAACATTTCAGATATTGGTTCTCTATATATTCGGAGATATGATACGAGGAAGTTAAGGTTTTTTCAGGCTCCATAATTTCATATCAAAGAGGTGACCTTGGGAAAAGAATCATAATTGTCTCTTTGAGCATTGGAATCGAATTCTATAAAAAATGGCCAAAATTCCACAGATTTTGATTTATTTTGTATCAATTTCATAACTGAAAGAGGAAACAGTAACATTTGGCACCCCGCACAGGTTCGATCTACTCAACGAGTCCATAATTAGGCCATAGTGGGATATTGGGCATAACTTTGCCTTGAAGAATCCAAATCAGGTCTGATCTATGGCATTGGAAAGACAACTCAAAGGGCTACTACAGTTCTGAATTTAAATTATTAGGGATATAAAATCACATAGAAATAGCAGGAATAATATTGAGCTCCTCAAAAGCAAGAAAAATTTGTGTATCATTTTTTTAAATTGCATAACGTTTGTTTGAAAAATCAGTTTGAAGTGATTCCGAGGGAATATTGAAGCATAGATATCACTATTGGGTTCTAAAATGCCTCCCAGAAATAATTCCACACCCATTAATTCCTCATAAACTTATACTATGACTCATGAAGAGGAAGAAGTGCAACATGATATATCAAAATTACGAGACCAAGTGCAACAAATGTCGCTCTCAAAAAAAGTAACCAAAAATGAAATGGAAGATAAAATGGATGGTTTGAAGAAAGGCATGGAATCTAAGATTAATGGCATGGAAGCTAAGATGAATAGTGTGGAAGCTAAGATTGATGGTATAGAAGAAAAACGAAAAGCAGACATGGAAGGTTTTAAGGAAGGTTTGACAAAGTTGCTACAAGAAATGATTCCTAATGGTCAAAAGGTAGTAGAGGAAACTCATGATGAGAAAAAAATAAATGTTAATCATGATTTCATAAACTATAACGTTGGATTGAAGACCCACCATATTCCAAAGATAAATATGAGTAATTTTTATGGCAAGGATCTCGTAACATTGATACTACAGATGGAGAAATATTTTGATCTCCATAATGTGAAAAGCACACAAAAGTTACATATTGCAACTTTATATTTACAACACAATACATCTGTATGGTATCAATGGATTTTCTCTCATAAAAAAACTATCACCTGGCAATTTTTATGGAGAAAATGATAGCATATTGTGAGGATACAAAGAGCAACATCTTCTTTAGCCAATTGATAAATCTCAAACAAAAGGCTTCAATGGTGGAACACATTAAGGACTTCCAAAAATTGAATATAACGGTAACTAATATTCCATAGGAACAAAGGATTGATGTCTTCATAGGGACTTTAAAGGATCACATCCAACATGAGGTTTTCCTTTGGGAACCTGATTCATTGGAGAATGCATTCAGGTTCGCAAGAAAAATTGAAAGCAAAATTATTGCGACAAGGAAGCCTACCACTCACAACTATAAAAATTGAAGTGCTGCTACTCCTATACTTCCACAACCTACAAGGTTGACACCACAAAAATTAGAATAAAAATGAGAAAATGGCTTTGCTACAGTTGTGATAGAAAATGCACTAAAGGTCATAAGTGTACTGAGAAGAAACTATTTAAGATAGATTGTGAAGAGGAGGAATAAAGGAACAAGAAACTTAAAAAGGAGAGGATATACACCAGGAACCAACCATAGAGAAAGAAGAAATGAGACTGACCATATCCTGTAATGCATTGGCAAGAAATACCACTCCTTGAACTCTCAAGATAGAAGGGCATATCAAGAAGAAAAATGTAATAGTGTTGATTGATTTGGGTAGTACCCATAATTTTATTCATTGTAAGGTAGCCAAGGAATTGAATTTCTTCCTATACCCAACACCAGAGTTTCAAGTGATGGAAGCAAATGGAGGAACTATAAATTTCTCTAGAAAGTGTTGTAATATCAAGATAAACATGGGGGAATATGTATTGAATAGTCCAATGATATCCATTCTAATGGGTGGTGTTGATGTTGTACTAGGAGTACAATGGTTACAATCTTTGGGGATGATAGCATTTAATTTTCAATAAATTTTCTTGAATTTTTTTCAGAAGGAAAGGAATTTTAATTTTGGGTTATTGTAGGGAATCTGGGAAAGATAATAAGATCTAATGTCATGAAAAATATTTTGAAGAAATAACAACAAGACGTAATTGCACAATTATACTCACTAGAAGTTCCAACATCAAAATCATTTATTTCTACATATCTCCAAAAAGTCTTGGACAATCATTCAAAGGTGTTTGAAACAACCAAAGGACTCCCACCTATTCGTGATCATGATCATGATATTCATTTGATTCCATTAATTTTTCCTCCAAACATCATGCCTTACATATATCCTTATGTCCAAAAGATCGAAATTGAACGTATGATTGCATAAATTCTAGAGGCAAGTATAATTCAACCTAGTCAAAGTTCTTTCTCTACTCCAATAGTATTGCTGCAAAAAAAGGATGGATCATGGCGAATGTGTCTCGATTATAGGGAGCTCAATAATCTCACTATTAAAGATAAATTTATGATTCTTTTGATTGATGAATTACATGGAGAAATTTATTTCACCAAGTTGGATCTTCGTTCATGATAGCATCAAATTAGAATGAAGACTGAATACATTCTGAAAATAGCATTTAGAACTCATGAGGGTCATCATGAATTTTTTGTCTTGCCTTTTGGCCTTACCAATGCACCTTCTACATTTCAAGGGTTGATGAATTCCATTTTCAAACTCTTCCTTGGAAAATTGTGTTAGTATTTTTTTATGATATACTAATATACAATAGGTCTTGGAAGGATCGTGTTCAACATGTTGATAGGGTGCTCAAACTATTGGAGGAGAAACAATTATATGCAAAAACCTCCAAATGTTTCTTTGGAGTACAAGAGGTGGAATATCTGGGTCATATTTTATCTCAAGAGGGTGTTAAAGTAGACCCTATCAAAATTAAATCCATTAAGGAATGGAAATTCCACACAACCCTAAAGTAGTTGTGAGGATTTCTCAGGTTAACATGGTATTATGGCAAATTTTTTAAGAATTATGGGAGAATAGCATAACCTCTAACAACATTATTGAAGAAATATGCATTTTTATGGAATCCTGAAGCAACTAAGGTCTTTGAACATCTTAAAGAGGCAATGTGCCAAGAACTGGTCTTAGCTATGCCAGATTTCACAAAAACCTTTATTGTGGAATGTGATGCCTTAGGAAATGGAATTGGTGTTTTTTTAATGCAAGGAAGGAAGACCCATTTCTTTTGAAAGTCGTCCAATAAAATGAAAGTATTTACAGAAATCGATTTATGCGAAGGAAATGTTGGCAATACTATATGCACTAAAGAAATGGTGACCTTACCTAATGGGAAGACACTTCAAGGTAAAAATTGATCATGTGATTAGAATGGAAGGTGACCTAAACCCATGTTATTTATCCGTCGATGGTATTGTAAGTGACATCTATCTATGGTATTCATTCAACCATGGTATGCATCCACCCATGGTATTAATCCACGCATGGAATTTACCCATGGTATTGTAAATGGCATCCACCCATTTTATTCATCACCCATGGTATTGTAAGTGACATCTGCCCATGGTATTCATTCACCCATAGTATTCATTCACCCGTGGTATTTACCCACCCATGGAATTTACATGTAGTATTGTAACTAAAAATTTTATAAGTAACAAGTTGCATCTTGTAAAAGGATATATGGTCCACCACAATGTAGCTTCTATAGTTATTCTTTGTTTTAATAAAAAAAACCTTTGTGGTTGTATTTACTATGTGTTCTCTCATTTTTTTGGCATTTCAATTTTTTAGATCTTGGGGGCCTCCCCCCAAGATCCAGATCAGTGGTATTAGATTCAGGTTACGAATCCATGGGAATGAGGGTTTGAAGCATATTTCAGTTTCATAAATTTTCAGCCATATTTATCAAACTCCATGCAAGTTCAACGACCTCCACGGAACACTTTCTTGGGCACAGCGAGAAGAATTTTTGTTTTTTTTTCATTTTTTGGTAGGAATTTTTTGGGGGGCGAGATTGTAGAGAACATCTGAAATTATTGGTGAAATTTTTTCAGAAACAAATAGTAGATCTTGATTCTTTGCAAAAAATAGAAAATTTCAAAAAAAAAAAAATAGTCGAATTGGAGTCCGAATGAGGGAGATATCGGTAATTTAAAATCAGCAATGTTGTAGAAATTGTTTTGTATAAAATTCATGGACGACAACTCTCTTGTCATTTTTTCCAATTCTTAGTGAAAAAATTCAGATAAATGATTTTATATATGAGATTCCCTTGAAAATTCATCCAATTTGAAAAAAACAATTGGTCAAATCAGAGTCCGTATGAGGGATTTATCGTTGATTTAAAATATGCTTCTTCTTTTTTTCATAAATGTTGTGATGGCGGGACAGTTGCATCACGAATGTGAGTTTCTAGAGTCTCTATATAGTGATTTCAAACACATGGGAAGATGTAGAATGATCATTCTATTTCCAAAAACAAGTTATAAATATTTTGAGTTATATTGACCGAGTTATGCCTATTTTAAATTTGGAACAACATTCGGAGCAGGTTCCCTTTGGATTCATGCCCTCCCACCCCGCTTTAGTAGGCACCTTCTTCGTGTTCATCATTTTTAGCATAGCGGAGTTTGGATTGGGTTATTTGGAGACATTCCCTCCCACCCTAGGCTATTTAGGCACCTGATACTTCTTCAATAGTCAACATCACAGTTATGGGTCAGCTGCACAAAATCCTTCTCATCGAAGTCCATTTTCTATGTCGCACACTGTTAGTATCACAGTTGGTCACAAGCATTACAAGGAATATCTATCCTCGAATATTCATTTTTCATGGTTTTGGTTCATCCAAAAACCCACACTTCATCGAAGTCCATTTTCTAGGCAGCACATTGGTAGCATCACAGTTGGTCACAAGAATTATAGGGTATCTCTATCCTCGGATCTTTGTTTTCCATGGTTATGGGTCATCCACCAAACCACACTTCATAGAATTCCATTTGCTAGGATGAACACTATCAGTATCACAGTTTGTCACAAGCATTACAGGGTATCTTTATCCTCAGATCTTCATTCATCATGGTAATGGGTTAACCACACAAAACTGTTCTCTTTAGTGGCTCTTCATATTCACCAAAGGTTTCTCAGGAGGGAACTTCACACAATGGGGACCATTGCTATTAAGGAGGGAGGAATGATTAGAATGGAAAGTGGCCTAAACCCACGGTATTTAACCGCCAATGGTATTATAAGTGACATCTATCCATGGTATTCATTCACCCATGGAATGTATCCACCCATGGTATTCATCCACACATGGAATTTACCCTTGGTATTGTAAATGGCATCCACCCATGGTATTCATCACCCATAGTATTTATCCACCCATGGCATTGTAAGTGACATCTGCCCATGGTATTCATTCATCCATAGTATTCATTCACCAATGGTATTTACCAACCCATGGAATTTACCTGTGGTATTGCAACTAAAATTTTTTATAAGCAATAAGTCGCATCTTTTAAAAGGACAGATGCTCCACCACAATGTAGCCTCTACAATTATTCTCTGTTTTAATAAAAAAATTATTTGTGGTTGTATTTATTGTGTGTTCTCTCATTTTGATGGCATTTAAAATTTTCAAATCTTAGGGGCCTCCCCCCAAGATCTAGATCATCATGATAGTCTTAAATAATTTTTGGAACAAAGACTATCTTCAAGAAAGGACAAGGATGTGGAAGCATTTCTTTGTACCATTTCTATTATCCAACCATATTGGATAACTAAAGCAAGGGAAGAATGGAAGAATGATGAAGAAGTGTGGACACTCATTCAAAAGTTGGAGCAAGATCCTAGTACATCTGATACATTTAGTTGGAAAAATGATTCCTTACGGTACAAATATCGCTTATATATTTGTAAGAATTCCCAACTAAAACAAAATATTCTTTTGGAGTTGCACACTTCTCCTTTAGGGGACACTCAGGATTTTAAAAAATTACCATAGGGTGAAGAAAGACTTCAATTTTCAAATTTGTGATGATTTTATGAAACTTGAGCATGTAGGGATAAATATGACTATAGGGATTCCTAGAATTTTTCTCAAAGATAACTACTCTAAACTACTGATGGTGATACAGAAGTACTGCTAGAATTTACCAGAGAAATAATAAATTTACCGAGAGGAACAAAAACCATAAAATAGCCAGCAATAAATCACAAACATAAACATAGATGCTTATCCGGGAAAACCCCAAATCCAGGGCGAAACCTAACCAATGAAATTTCATTAAGGATTGGCCAAAACCATGGCCAATCCAGCCAAGTGAGCCTTCACCACTCACCTCCAGGCCCTCATTACAATGAAGTCTTCCCAGCCTTCTATAGCCTCCATTACATGTAATACCATGGGCTGAAAATCCATGGGTGCACAATACCATGTGCCCCAAAACCACTACTATTTACCCTAGTCAGCATTGACTCTATCCCGAGTCAATTTTACCTAACAATTCCCCCTTAAACTTGACTTGGGGTTTCTTGACTAAATCCAGCCAAAATTGCCAAGTGAGACAACCCTACTCACTCTAGCTCTTCCCCCCTCAATTTTTTTTTTTCTTTTTTACCCAAGGTAATTGTTAACTTGACATCCCCCTATCACCTAGGTCTAACCCAAACTTTACCAATGATTACCCAAGGGTACGCATGCCATACCAGGTCTTACAGCAGTATGCCCATTTACATGTAAACAATTAACTCCATTATAATATATATATATATATATTGTTTCATTATTGTTGTGTTTGTACAAATGACATCAATGTCCATATAAAAAGAACCCATCTACCAGATTACATGGGTCACTAGCCTCTGTAACTGCCATTCCTCTAGGAGTTCTCTTCAGATACATGGTTCGTCAATTAATTAATCCACGTGCACATATCTTCTCTCATTTTAACAAGCTATTGCTTCAGTGCTATGATCTGCACCTATGTAATGTCCATCATCTTCTGTATAGGAGTTCTCTTGCCATTAACATGGCCCTATTCATGTAGTGCTACACAACTTCATGTTAGCTCCAAAGAATACCTTGATCTACGGTGGATTGCGCATCACGTGACTGCTCAGGATTCTGACATGCCTTTGATAGATCCAAGTGATCTGCTACCGTGGCCAATAGATCCAAGTGCTCTCACTCCAATCCATCTACAAAGAAACCACTACAATATCCATAGCTTTCACGACCAATAACTCGTCCATTAATTTTTTCAATCGATGGTAATAATTCCCTCTGCAGGTTTGAATTGTCTAGGCCATATATCGCAATCAACGTTCTAGGTTTTCACATACCAGACTTGTGGCTATACCAGCCTCGTCTCTCCACCATATCCTTCTCGCTTTCTTTCCTGGGTTTTGCACCAACATAAAATACTATCCATCAATCCATTCACACATCTGTTGCACCATCATCGAGCAGCATCTGGGGAAACCACATCGACCAGCCAACTTTTAGCCATTCCTAATTGTTCCCACTCTCGCTTAGAATGCAGAGTCCTCACTGCCGCATGCATGCGAAAGTGGACATGGCTTTAGCTAGCACGATAAACAAACGATCCCCTTTCAACTTAGTCGCAGCAGCAGCATGCTCTAGAGCCAAGAGCCGACAATGTCCGCATAAAACTCGACTAGAGCCATGTTTTGGTTTTTACTCACAACATCGCTGAAGTTTTTGTCTTTCAACACCAAGACATCTTTCCCATCAATAGCTAGCACACTTCCAAATCATACGATCCTTCATCAGAGTCCTCTATTAACACCACCTCCTTCTAGTGCTCTACAAAAGCCCAAATCCGCTCTTTTGGAAAGCGTCTCGAGCATTTTCGACAGCTCAAACTGTTAACCCATGCTTGTCAAAAAATATTCGCACCCCATATGGCCTTCTGCCCACTAATGCACAACTCATGGGATAACAAGAGTCAATAACATGCTTCTACCATGTCAACATATTCACATTTGACAACGCCATGATCTTTTAAATCCGCGGGTGGAGTTTGGTGAAAAACCACCAGGAATCGTGACAAATATACAAATAGCAAGTCAGCCTTGTTTTAGTCACAGGAGGAAGATTTTCACCATCTAGAATGTGGCCAACATCCTTACCTCCTCTACTACAACTGTCGTTTGGTGATCTTCTTGATAGCATCTTCAACATTTAGCAAGAAGCTATCGCATCCATCAGTTATGCTTGGCATCGCCTTGTTTGAAAACAAAAACCACCTCCAGAGAATGCTTTGTCGATTTCATATGGCCATGACCGTGAAACCCTTTCTAGGATCGGTTTCCAAGATCTGCGCTAATCTGGGCTTTGCATGAGGCCAATACAAACCCTTGGCTTTAGAATCATCTCTCTAAATCCAAATATGGCTCTGATACCATTTGTTAGAATTTACTGAAAGGAACAAAAACCATAAAATAGTCAGCAATAAATCATAAACATAAAAATAGATGTTTATCCGGGAAAACCCCAAATCCAGGGCAAAACCCAACCAATGAAATTTCACTAAGCATTGGCTAAAACCCTAGCCAATCTAGCCAGTTGAGCCTTCACCACTCACCTCCAGGGCCTCATTACAATGAATTCTTCCCAGCCTTTTATAGTCTCCATTACATGCAATACCATGGGCTGAAAAACCATGGGTGCACAATACCATGTGCCCCAAAACCACTACTATTTACCCTAGTCAACTTTGACTCTATCCCGAGTCAATTTTACCTAACAAGTACTTTACCTGTGAGGGTAAGTTTCATAAAATCTACCTATATCACTTCAAATTTATGCTTCATTTCACAGGTAAATAGTTAATGGATATGCCTTTCTTTCTTTTTAGAAGTGTTGGAAAAATGTCATATAAAGTGTAGGGTAGGTCTGAAAGAAGTGAAACTTCTTATTTTCACCATGGATTAATCAAATTTCTAGTGCTGGAAGAATTGAACAAATTGAACAGAGATTGGGCAATATTTTTTTCTATGAGTGGCTATGAAATAGATGCTCCAACTCCAAGGAAAACTCCTAAGTCCAAGACTATTACTCCTAGACAAAATATGGATACCGTTTCAGAGACAGAAGGTGATCATCAGGAAGGTTTACAGCCTTCAGCTGAACCCATGGAGATAGAGAGTGAATTCATTCAAAATGGAACACCTCAACCAACATCTAGCAAACATGTTATAGAGACTGCTACAATCAACAAGTCCAAACCTGTTGCAAAAATTCCTAAGAGAAGCACAAAAGACTCCACTGGAGGTAAAGGTAGGCTTGAAGATATTTTACAAGCAATAGAAATTGCATAGACTCCTGTAGTTAAATCGGTAGAGGTAAAAGGATCCAAAACTAAAAAGAAGGGTCTCACTACCAAGAAGTTATATTTCTCTACTAAATATTCAGGTTTTCTATTTAAACCTAGAAAACCTCTCACCAGATCACAAAGTGTTGAGGTTGTTAAAGATGACAAGAAGAAGAAGAAGAAAGATAAAGGAAAAAAGCCATTGGTGGAAGAAATCATAGATTTGTCTCCTACTGAGACAAAAATTAATAATGGAAAGAAAGGTAAATCCAAAAGGAAGTTTCAGAAGAATTCTAAGGTAGATTTACTGAAAGAAAAGCTCAAATATGAAGAAGAAATTGTCAAACAGGGGAAAGGTAAAGAAAAGGTCACGGAGAAAATTGAAGGGGAGCTTCTTAAAGAATAGCTAAGGGAGGCTAGAGAAGAGCTAGTTGAAATGAAGATGGAGTTGGAGAAATACAAACAAGATAGGCAGTTGATAAATGAGATGGAAAATAGAGTAACTGACTAGGTCACCTTTTCTGAAGAATCCCTTGCAAAGGCCAAGAAATTGCTGAAAACAACCCAGCCTTTACGCATCATGATGAAACAAACAAGGAAAAAGAACTTATGGTTGCAAGCAGAAAGGAAGAATCTTAAGAGACAAGTCAAAGAATTGAAGGAACAAATGGAAATGGTGAAGGTTGAATTAGAGAAGGAGGGTTTGAAAATGAAGATTGTAGAGGAACCTATCGAAGTTACTCATGAAAAACCTGTTGCTAAATGAAGAGGTAACAATGAACAACATATATTTTTTTGTATTATTTCATCATATCTCACCCTCAAGAACACTCATGGACCTTTTTAGGCCTAAATTCCAAATTCTGTGAAGTCTGTGGGAAATTAGGCAATTTTGCAGTGTGTCCCAGGTTTGAAGCCCAAATTTCACTACAGAAATGTTGAAGATGTTTTTTGGTTCAAAACCACCAATTTTGACTTGGCTGAGGAGCACTAAAACCTATATTTAAATTTTTTTGATCACTCGACACCATCCATTGGTTAGAAGTAGCAGATGTATAGCAAAAGTGACCTAAGTTTCTCCGCTACAAAATCTAGCTGCAAAAGTGCCTAAAAGATTTGTTTTTGCAGCAAAGTGAATTTTTGGGAATGTCCAAAGCATAAGGAAAATTTCCAAGGCTTTTTGCAATATGAAATGTCAAAGAGTATCAGAGGAGAGATTTTCTGAATGGAAACAATCATCACAAGGGTGGTTTGTAGATGCCAACTCATCATGTTGCCACATCATCAACATGACAGTTTATAATCAGAATCCGAAGAACAGTTCCTAAATTCTAGCCACTATGTTTTACTGTTAAATCATGTTTTCTGCCACCTCATAAGGTTTCTCTTTCGACAAATCCTTTCTATGTATGGAGTTTTAATAGTTAGTTAAGGTAATAATGAGTGAAAGACTCCTATTAGGTTTCTATTTCTCGAAAACAGAATTATCTCTACTTTTCCTCCTTGTAATCAGTTCTTAGTTAGATTAGGTGTCCTTGAAGGTATTTGATGGTCTAGCCTAGCTGGAAGACATGATGTAAAGGTCTCTAATTCTATAAATAGTGAGAGGAAAGAATTTGAGAGGGTTGGAGATGTTATGTATGCACTATTATTGTAATATTTCACTATCAGTAATATACTTTTGCAGCAACTTATTTCAGACCCAAGATTCATTGTATGTTCTTATCTGTGCTTTTTTATCTTAGTCCTTTTGATCTTTATGCACTGATTCATGTGTAATAATTTGGAATTCAGTAATATGCTCCAATGTCCTGTACACATGTAGTTTGATGTTTTGTCCTTCATGTGTGATTTGATAAGAATATAAGTGCCATGGCTTCCATGACATTTTTTTTTTTTTGTAATTGAGGTTTACATTGACTCCATGTCCAATGGTAGTGATTCCTTGCATCATTCACCCACTTTGAACACATATACACCCAAAAAAGAAACCATCAGAGTTAGCCATCTGCTTTTAAACTTTATTGAAAATCATTTATTTTTCCTTTGAGAGAGCCCTCTCAGACTGAAGAGGCTAATCCTCAGTCAAAATTTGGTTTGAAATAGTTACTCTAAGTTGTTTGGTGGAGCAGCCCATCAATACCAATTTAGAGATAACAGTTCCACTATCTCGATTTTCATGCCTACTCCTGGCTGCCTGGGCACACTGCTGGAATGAATGATTTAAGTATTGGGAGGCTGGGCAGACTCCCTAAGGAGTCTGCTAGCCAAAACGGTTGAGATCCTTAATGTGGGGGAGGGGGTTGGGTGGTCAAACCCCACCCCCTCCAAAACAAGTCGAAAGCCATTTTATTAACTGCACATTTCTTTATTTTCCAAACTTGCCATTGTATTTTTAATGCAAATATGGGTAGGTGGGGGGGGAGGGCTGGACCCACATTGGGCAGCCCACCCCCATATCTGCCGACCACCGTAACAATATGTGGCATGAGTGGCGTATGGGTTGGGGTCACAGGGTCATGACTGTTGGCCCCACCCTTTTATGGTTCTAAGTGTATGGGTATGGGGGGGGGCGACGAGGTTGATAGCTCATGCCCCACCCAATTTACATTGATCAATGCCACATATGGTGGGCACGGGGTCACGGCTGTTGCCCCACCTGTTTTTTTTTTTAAACCTTATTTTTTTTGTCTGTTGGGGTAGGTCAGGGGTCATGGCTCGCCCTACCATTTTTTTAATATATTTTTTTTTATTTAAAAAAAAAACTTGGTACTTTTGAAAAATTTGAAATTTGACCAAAGGAGTCAAATTCACCGTCCCATAATTTCGCCTAGAATCTGACCAGAGTTGGCTAGAATCCAGTGGTTGGGTTTCAGCAACTTTGTTGCATCCTTAAGCTACCACATCACCAAGTCAACCCTCAAACTTTGACTGCTCCTAACTCCTTCATGCAGACTCGAAATTGAGTGCCATCTACGCCTTTGGAATTAGAAAGAAGAGATGTTCAACTTGAAATTAAGTTTTCCACATTCTAGACACTTTTATTTTTGAGCCTTTGTACTTAAGCCACTTATACTTGGACCTGTTCGATCCACCTGGATCAAGAAAGGTCTTCTAGGTGTAGTCAACCTTATCATGGATATTTGGACTCATGTGCAAGAGTTCAATTATGATCAACTCCCATTCAAATTCAAGTTGTGCCATGAATATGGACATTTTTCTAAAAGCTACTAAAAATCCCAAGATAAAATATAGAATCAGCCAGGAGAATAAAATGAGAAATGGCAGCAGGCGAAGAGAAAAAAATGAAACTCAAAGCAGAATAATAGGTCACATACAAGTCTAAAGTCTACCTTGTTGGATGTGGATCCAATCCAGTCTATCCCTCCTCCTTTGGCACCCTCGCTAGAGGTTTGGATCAAGGATTCTACAGGTGTGAATTTATTTAAGGTACTTGCACCTTCCAGTGTGGAGTATTATTCTGCCCCCCCCCCCCCTGTAATCCCTGCATATTTGGTCATTGTTTTTTATCACACTATCCTCTGACTCCAAAAAACAAAAGGAAGTAAGCTTTGGTCCTAACTCTCCAAGAAGTACAAAAGAAACTTCAGATGATGATGATTTGGAGTATGGTTTTATATCATCGAAGCAAGTACCAGGAACTACTATCCCTCCAAGCTCAACACACAAGATGTCATATGCAACAAGGGCCAATAGGCTGGAAAGAAATGTCATAATATCAGGAAGGAAATCAAACAAAGAAATAAAGCAGGAAAAAATATAAAAAGATAAAGAACTGGGGTATCAACATACAATTCCATGGAAACTAGTTGGGTTAGAGAAAAAAAGTGGGAAAAGGGGAACAAAAATGGGCCCAGTTAAGGGGGATACTTCCAACAATAAGTAATTTATGAATATCATCTCGTAGAACTGTAGGGGTATGGAGTCAAAAAATAGAATAAAAAAAATAAAATCTCTAATCCATAGATAAATACCAATTATCACTCTGTTACACAAGAGAAAAATGATCGAGTCAGATTAGTGGCAGAAAGTTCGAGAGGTGCTTCAGGTACTTTGGACGTTGTGGAATCCATAAAATTGAAATCTAGTAAGTTCTTTAGAAACCATTCATCGGATTGCAACTACTTTCAACATTATAGAATTAAATCAAACCTTTACTATTGTTAATGTATATATGCATTTTCAATTTTGCGAGAAACAAGAATGTTGGAAGTCTTTGATGGAACTAAAGCATACCGAGTATGGAATAAACTACATTTTCAGTGGTGATTTTAACATGACTATGGGAAGACATGAGAAAGGAGGGGGGGGGAGGGTCTATCGTTAGTGATGCCCTTCAGGAAAATATAGAGGATTTTGTCCTTGGCCTTATCCTTTTTTATATTAAGCCTCAGAAATGTATTTATTCCTAGAATAATAAAAGGACTGGGTCAAGTCACATTACGACATGTCTTGACCGATTTTTAGCCTCGGATAGTCTTTTGGTTTTGAACCTTTGTCTCAAGTTCATTATCTTGCCTTGGTTCGGGTCTGTTCATCACCCTATCATCCTCTTGATGTCCCCGCCCCTCAACCTCGGGTGTATTCCCTTTCAGTTCTCCCCATTATGGTTGGGCTCTCCTAGGTTTCGGGAGGTGGTCTCTCTTTCTTGGCCTGGTTGGGTGGCCAAGAGTCTGATCATGATTTCAGAGTCTAAGATCAAATGGTTGAAGGAAGATATTAAAAAATGGATAAAATAAAGTACATCGGAAAAACAACATGACATAAAGGAAATGGAAGATAAAATATCCTCCATACAGGGTCAAATGGAATCCTCTCAAGTAAGAGCAATAGACTTTCAAAATGAAACATAATATTTCAAGTGAATTCATGTGGATCTCCGAAGAGAATGTTAGCCATCCATAATTTTGACATACTCAAAGATGGCTAAAACAGGTCTTTAGCCTTCAAGAAACAAATTTGAAGCAAATCTGTGACTTCTTGAAGCCTCTCTGTGTTCTTTATCCTCAAGAAATCGATTCCATTGATAATCTTCACTCAAAATCCTCAAAGAAGCTTGCTGATATACAAGGAATGTTTCAAAAACCTCTTCTCCATTATTTCCCTCCTAAAATTCCCTTTTTCCCTTTATTATTCCTTCATTTCCTCAAGAAATCCTTTAAAACCTTGTAAATCTTCTTTTACTTGGTTTAAAACCCTTCTTTTACCCCATCGGAACCCCTCAGAACCATCAAAAACCCCCATTTTAGCCTTACAAGTCAAATTTTTCATTAAATCAGACTCAAGACCCCATGGGCTTAAGTTCTCAGCCCTTTCCTCCATGTGATCAGGACCCACGACCGTCGACCTTAGTCTTTAAGCCCCTTTCATGCTATCACACTTCACTCCACCCCTTTTCCTTTCACTTCTTTATATTTCCTCTGCACAATGGTTTCCTCCGTCGATGGGATCTGAACCGTTGATCTCGCCGATCTAACGGTCCTCGCTCCGTCACACCGCTAGTGTTCCTTCTGATCATCACTTACCAAAGCCTCCCCATTGATGTATTTTGGACCATTGATCTGGCTCCCCCAGATCCAACAGTCGGCGTTGTTTCATCGTTCCGCTGTCCTCCACCTATTTCATTCATTCCTGCCAAGTCGCGATTAAATCCAGACCATATATCATCTTGATTGGACAGTCATCACCCCATCGCATTATCGCTTTTATCCTGTCTAAACCCGTTCTGCTTGCCATTCACCGAAATGATCCGAGCCGTTGATTATCTTGATCCGACGGCGGTCGCTTCATTGCATTTTCACATTTTGCCGCACCATTCATTCCCTTGTGTGATTCCGTGATGCATCCTCCACCATTGATCATCCTGATCCAACGACCAGCGCACCTTTTCTTTTCATCCCACTCACTTTTTTCCAATTAATCTCCACCGTTGATTTCCCTAGATCCAAAGGTCAGCATTCCATTTTGCGCCCGTTTCACCCATCCCCTCCATCGTACATTTTAATGCGAAATGAGCAGTTTTAGAGGGACACACGTCACTTTCCAACCTGTATCGTGTTCCCCCAGTTCCTTACCGCTTACCACCCAAATCCCGTGTGAATACCACCTCTGGTATTCCTGAAAACCGACATTGCATCTCTTCGCACCAAATTCAGTTTTGAACCCTGGTTTTCATGGTTTTTCGCCATGAGGCCCTTTTCCACTGCATCTACCACCTCCTCATAGCTCCTCCACTTCCGCTTGAGCCTTTGTAGTAGTTCAAGCCCTTGTGCAGGTTTTGTTTAACAAGTTTATTGGTTTTTGCAAGTTTTATGGCGGTTTGAGCTATTAAAAGCATCCCACAGTCACTAAAGGTGGCATAGAGCTTAGGGTGACGATCCTATGGCCTATTCAATTTCAGAAAGGGACAAAGGGTTAAATTCTGAATGTTAGTCGATAAATAAAACCCTCCAACGCAAAGAAAGTTCCCGTCAGCAAACAGTGAAGATTAAATGAAGAAAAAGTGAAGAGTATCAGAGTTTAAGATAAAGGTTAAAGGTTATGATCAAAATCCTGAGGATCCAATGACTTAAACTGAAGTTCAAAGAATGAAGCTGAAGATGATTAAAGCATAGATCAACAAGATAGAAGGCCTCGTGTACGTCAGAGCAAAGAATTTAATTCAGTCAGAATGTCTGACTGCCACCATGATCTGCATTTTACCTACTAAGGATAAAACTGGAAGTTACTACAAATAGAGACATTTCAACTGTCAGAGTAGTTATTATGAAAGTATGGAAAAGCCTCAAAACCCACTCTTTCACTTAACTTTTCCCAGAAGCCTAAACCGAACTACTGCAGTCAGAAGACATCTCTAAAGGGACACATGTTGGAGTTATTACCAACCTACCAGATATGCCTCAAAGACAGAAAAAACTACTAAAATGGTCCAAGAAGTTAATGTGATATTTAATAAACAGAGTGGAGCATTAAAAAGGACCCCTGCTCTGTCTTAATTGATCCATTGAGACCATTTACTCCACTTCTCTTCCTCATTCACCTATAAGTACTCATTGAAGATTCATTGTAAAGGGTTGGAAAATTGTTAATTGTTGAATTGTTATTGAGTAAGAGTTGCTGAGTAGTTGTAATACAGTAGGCTGGGAAGAGAAGTATCATATTGTAAAAGCTATTAGACTCGAAGTATGTAACTGGTCTTGGACATCAAATAGACAAGCAGATTCACTGGATCCTAATCTAAATCATTGGTGATGTTTTTCCTTATTGTCTCTGTTGCTTCTTATGTTTTTCACTTTGTTCATTTTCTCTGATAAAGAGTAGGAAATATAGATTAGGATTTACTTCTAAAGTACCCTAATTCTGACTGATAAGCTTTATCTTTATGTTTTCTTCTAAATGTGTGTTTGAGAATGAATCAATAGAGTATAACCAGTCAAGGAATGTTGGTGAGTCCATGTGTTGCTGAGTAGAACTTGAGATGTTGTTCTTGAATTATCTTTTCACTGCATCCTAAGTATAGTCCTAATCAAGGAAGTTTATGGTTATCCCTATCCCTTGTTTAGTCTTAAATAGCTTTTTTGAAGATTTCCCTTAAGATTATGCCGAAAGCAGGATAGGTTAAACGTCCTTACTTGATCTTAGGCTGCCCTTTGTTTATCTTATCTGTTTTCTACTTTCTGAAGGTAGTCAAGAAGATTACTGAATTGTTTGTTTGATGAGCTGATTCTAGTAGGAGTATTGACCAAAGAAGTCTATGGTTTTCCTTTTCCTTTGGCTTGCTTTAAAATAGTCACTTTGAAAGGCTTTTCCTAGTTTAGTGAAAATAATAGATTCTTATTTGGTTATTAGCTTTTCTTCTTTCACATCATTCTTAATGTTTCATACCACAAACTCAACTTAAAGAGATCTTTTTATATAGATGACTTTCCCTATGTAAACCCTTGAATATTTTTTGTGCAAGTAAACCCTTTTATGACTCCATAGTCCAATGGATTGACACTTTTTATTAACCTATCTTCCCATGCTGAAATATCCTTCAATTTATTCCCTCCTTCACACTTCATATGACCTCCTCAGTTAATGATCCCCAACCAACAAACAAACAAATCCCTTATGATTCATAACTAGCCTAATATCATATCATAATCCTTAAAGCATATCATTCTAAAACACATATAGAGAGATCCCTCTCTGAATCCAGGAGGGCTAGATCCTAGGATTCCAAAGTGGTTCTGATGTTGCCTTGTCATTTGGTATGCCAATCTGCCAAATCACAGGACCCCAACATAATGGCGACTCCACTGGGGAATTCTGAGTAGATTGCATCTTAGACATCCTTAAGAGCTCAAAAAACCCACAACATCCTTAGATTGGTATTCAATTGTTGATGGTGGACAACAACTCATCTTAAAACATTTGAAATCATCCACTTGGTGACTCCACAACTGTAAATAGACCTAAAGACTCCACTGAGAAACCCATTCTATCATAACATCACTCATACTTAATCAAGGAAACTTTGAGGATTAAGTTTTCTTTGTTAAAGACTAGTTTGCCTCTAAATATTGTCATATCTGGCTAAATTTTCTTTTCTGTTGGTCTAAAATAAACATAGTGGCCACTCCACATCCCAACATATAAAATACCAAATCACTCCACTGGTAGAAAGACTCTGAACACTTTATAAACATTTATCCAAAGGTAAGAGCAGTACTTCGCTATGAAATGTCAAAAATTTTATCAGAGTTTCAAACTAGTGACCTTCCAAAGGCTGTTCTCCACATTTCAAGGACACAAACTAGGAACCCTGAGATCTTGAAATTTTTTCTAGAATCGGTAGTTGAAAGATATGAAACTGAAATTGAAATAATGAATTCACAAGATCAGTCATATCATTTCAGAGACCCCAGAGCATTTTTGAAAGTCTCCCTCCCCCAAAGCAAGAAGAAATTTCACTGACTTTTGATGTGCAGGAAAAGGATGATTTTGCTTTCAAGAACCACACTGAAGATGTAGTGATCAAAGCTGTCAAGGATGCAGATAGCCTACCAGTCATGGAAGGCCTAAAAGAAGAAAGTTTACATCATGTTTTTATTGATCCTGTGACAGAGTATATGGAGGCCCTGATTGGCTCAAGTTCCCAAGCATTGATCCTTTGCAAGAGCCAGATACATTAGGAGTGGTCACCACTGGTGGTGGCCTTGGTTTTTAAGACCCACATTCAAAGTACCCTATGGTTATCTCTGACAAGCAGTAAAATTTTCTACTCTTTTTTGTTGCTTCTTAACTGGCTGCACTGGCACTATTGTATCATATATAACAACAAATATTTCCAAGTTAGATTAGGGTAGGTAGGAATGTTAATAAAGCTCAGTCTGTGAGCATTTAGTTAGTTTTTTGGTTTCTGCTTTGAATTTGAAAAAATAAAAATACAAAAACAATAGAAAAAGAGAAAATAGGGCAGATATAAAAGAAGAAAGGTACAACCCCATACCAAAAAAGAAAAGAAAAATCAGAAAGTGTGCAATCCTAAATGCCACTACTTGAAAGAGCACTGCTATTTAGTCATATAGCCTAATCATGACTAGATATATTTCAATTTATTGTTGATAGGTTAGTGAAGAATATTTTCCAAACAATGAAATCTTGGCTTATCAGTAGAATAGATTAGGATAGAAAGAAATTGCTCTAAAAAGATCAAAACCAGAGTTGAGGAAAGAATGAAGGATGTTTTAAAATTTCAAATCTTAATCCTTCACAATTTTGTCTCAATTTCCTGTAAATTTCTGTCTATGTGCAGCTTGTTTTTATGCCATAGTCTTACAACGAATCAAATAGTTTAATCCTAGTTTGTCTGTGTTTAAATTTCTGTTTTAGAATATAGAGAATGCAGGTCTGTCAGACAGTTTAATCTTGACATATAGTAGATTAGGTAGAGAATTTTTGAGTTCAATTGTTTAATCTGAACCCATGGAAGTTACAAGGGTAGATTTAGATTAGTTTTTCCTGTTTTCAAAAGAATAAAATGTTGATGTCAAAGGGTTTGCAAGTCCAAGTGCACCCTACTGAAGAAAAAATGTTAGGAAAGTACGCTGTGTAGGTAGTTGTCTAGGGAGAAATTGATTTGTTATGATGTAATGTTGATCATCTTTTCAAGCAGCATGATCAAAGAAGAAAAGGTTGTCAAAATGTAAAGCATAGGTCTACATTCTAGAGATAAATCTCCGAGGTTCTTGACACCTCCAAGGAGCTGCCATCCCCAAGTGAAGCCACTGCTAGCCATCGATAAATTTGACATATTCAAAGATGGCTAAAACAAGTCTTTAGCCTTCAAGAAACAAATTTGAAGCAAATCTGTGACATCTTGAAGCCTCTCTGTGTTCTTTATCCTCAAGAATTCCATTCCAATGATAATCTTCACTCAAAATCCTCAAAGAAGCTTGCTGATATACAAGGACTATTTCAAAAACCTCTTCTCCATCATTTCCCTTCTAAAATTCCCTTTTTTCCTTTATTATTCCTCCATTTCCTCATGAAATCCCTTTAAAACCTTGTAAATATTCTTTTACTTGGTTTAAAACCCTTCTTTTACCCCATCAGAACCCTTCAGAACCATCAAAAAACCCCATTTCGGCCTTACAAATCAATTTTTTCATTAAATCAGACTTAAGCCCCCACAGGCTTAAGTTCTCATCCCTTTCCTCCATGTGACTGGGACCCTCGACCGTCGACCTTAGTCTTTAAGCCCCTTTCGCGCTATCGTACTTCGCTCCACCCCTTTTCCTTTCGTTTCTTTATATTTCCTCCACGCGATGGTTTCCCCCACCGATGGGATTTGAACCATTGATCTCGCCGATCTAACGGTCCTTGCTCCATCGCACGGCCAGTGTTCCTTCCGATCGTCACTTACCAAAGCCTCCCTGCCGATGTATTTTGGATCATTGATCTAGCTCCCCAAGATCCAACGGTCGGTGTTGTTTCACTATTCCGCTGTCCTCTGCCTCTTTCATTCATTCCTGTGAAGTTACGATTAAACCCAGACCATAGATCATCTTGATCGAATGGTCATCGCGCCATCACGTTATTTCTTTTCTCCCGTCTAAACCCCTTCGACCTGCCATTCTCTGAAATGATCCGAGCCGTCGATCCTCCTGATCTGACGGCAGTCGCTTCATCACATTTTCCCATTTTTCCACACCATTCATTCCCTTGTGCAATTCTGTGATGCATCCTCCACCATTGATCATCCTGATCCAACAGATAGCGCACCTTTTCTTTTCACCCCACTCACTTTTCTGCAATTAATCTCCACCGTTGATTTCCCCAGATCCAACGGTCAGCATTCCATTTCGCGCCCATTTCACCCAACCCCTCCATCATACATTCTAATGTGAAATGAGCAGTTTTAGAGGGACACGTGTCACTCTCCAACCTGTATCTCGTTCCCCCAGTTCCTTACCACTTACCACCCAAATCCCGCGTGAATACCACCTCCGGTATTCTCGAAAACCGCCATTGCATCTCTTCATGCCAAATTCAGTTTTGAACCCTAGTTTTCGTGGTTTTTCACCATGATGCCCTTTTCTGCTGTATCCAACGCCTCCTCACAGCTCCTCCACTTTTGCCCGAGCCTCTGTATCAGTTCAAGCCCTCCCGCAGGTTTTGTTTAACAATTTTATTGGTTTTTGTAGGTTTTATGGCGGTTTGAGCTATTCAAAACATCCCACCGTCACTAAAGGAAGCATAGAGCTCAGGGTGACGATCCTGTGGCCTATTGAATTGTAGAAAGGGACAAAGGGTTAAATTCCGAATGTTAGTCAATAAATCATGATATTGACTATTAAATCAAACCCTCCACTGCAAAGAAAGTACCTATCAGCAAATAGTGAAGATTAAATGAAGAAAAAGTGAAGAGTATCAGAGTTTAAGGTAAAGGTTAAAGGTTACAGTCAAAATCCCGAGGATCCAAAGACTTCACTTGCAGTTCAAAGAATGAAGTTGAAGATGATTAAAGGATAGATCAATAAGACAGAAGGCCTCGTGTATGTCAAAGCAAAGCATTTAATTTAGTCAGAATGTCTGACCGCCACCATGATCTGCATTTTACCTACCAAGGACAAAATTGGTAGTTACTACAAACAGAGACATTTCAACTGTCAGAGTATTATGTGAAAGTATGGGAAAGCCTCAAAGCCCACTCTTTCACTTAAATTTTCCCAGAAGCCTAAATAGAACTACTGCAGTCAGAAGACATCTCCAAAGGGACACATGTTGGAGTTATTACCAACCTGCCAGATATGCCTCAAAGTCAGAAAAAAAACTACTAAAATGGTCTAAGAAGTTAATGTGATATTTATTAAACATATTGGAGCATTCAAAAGGACCCTTACTCTGTCTTAATTGATCCATTGAGACCATTTATTCCACTTCTCTTCCTCATTCACCTATAAGTACTCATTGAAGATTCATTGTAAAGGGTTGGAAAATTGTTAATTGTTGAACTGTTATTGAGTAAGAGTTGCTGAGTAGTTGTAATATAGTAGGTTGGGAAGAGAAGTATCAGACTATAAAAGCTATTGGACTATAATTATGTAACTGGTCTTGGACATCAAATAGACAAGAAGATTCACTGGATCCGGATTTAAATCATTGGTGATGTTTTTCCTTATTATCACTGTTGCTTCTTATGTTTTTCACTTTGTTCATATTCTCTGATAAAGAGCAGGAAATATAGATTAGGATTTACTTCTAAAGTACCCTAATTCTAACTGATAAGCTTTATCTTTATGTTTTCTTCTAAATGTTTGTTTAAGAATGAATCAATAGAGTATAACTAGTTAAGGACTGTTGGTGAGCCCATGTCTTGTTGAGTAGAACTTGAGATGTTGTTCTTGAATGATCTTTTCACTACATGCTAAGTAGAGTCCTAATCAAGGAAGTTTATGGTTAGCCCTATCCCTTGTTTAGCCTTAAACAGTTGTTTTGAAGACTTCCCTTAAGAGTATGCCGAAAGCAAGATAGGTTAAAATTTCTTACTTGATCTTAGGCTACCCTTTGTTTATCTTATCTATTTTCTACTTTCTGAAGGTAGTCAAGAATATTACTGAATTGTTTGTCTGATGAGTTGATTCTAGTAGGAGTATTGACCAAAGAAGTCTATGGTTTTCCTTGTCCTTTAGCTCGCTTTAAAATAATCACTTTGAAAGGCTTTTCCTAGTTTAGTGAAGTTAATAGAATCTTAATTGGTTATTAGCTTTGCTTCTTTCACATCATTCTTAATGTTTCATACCACAAACTCAACTTAAAAAGATATTTTGATATAGATGACTTTCCCTATGGAAACCCTTGAATAGTTGTTGTGAAAGTAAACCCTTTTATGACTCCATAGCCCAATGGATTGACACTTTTTCTTAACCTATCTTCCCATGTTGAAATATACTTCAATTTATTCCCTCCTTCACACTTCTTATGACCTCCTCAGTTAATGATCCCCAACCAACAAACAAATAAATCCCTTGTGCTTCATAACTAGCCTAATATCATATCATAAGCCTTAAAGCATATCATTCTAAAACACATATAGAGAGATCCCTCTCTGAATCTAGGAGGGCTAGATCCTAGGATTCCAAAGTGGTTCTGATGTTGCCTTGTCATTTGGTATGCCAATCGACCAAATCACAAGACCACAAAAGAGAAGAAGAATACTAGAGACTGAAGTCTAGAAATAATTCATTGCTGTCCAAGGACAGAAACACAAAATTATTTCACAAGCAAGCCCAGTTCAGGGAAACTAAAAATAACGTAGTCCAGATTAATTATGACAAACAGACAATTAAGTATTTTGATGAAAAAAAATGAGTTGTGGTGGATCATTGTGGTCTATTGTATCATGCTAACCCCCTGCGAGATGAGGAGATTAAGGATTCTCTTCTGGGTGATCTCCCGGATATAGTTACGCAGGAAATGAATAATTTTTTCTTCTTCTCTGAAGGAGATAAAAATAGTGGTATTCTCTTTCCATCGGTACAAGGCCCCTGGTCCGGTTGGTTTCTTGGTCAAGTTCTTCCAAAATTTCTAGGAAATAATTAAGGGTGATTTGTGTCGAATGGTAGGATACTCCTTGAAGCAGTTTATCATTGGAGGTATTAAATCTTCCTTTTTGGCCTTGATCCCTAACGAGAAGAATCCCTCCTCCTTTCGAGGTTCTGGCCTATTTATTTGTGCAATGTGTCATATAAAATATTCTTGAAAATGTTGGATTTGAGGCTCAAAACACTCATACCTATTTTAATCTTAGAAAACAAAGGGTTGTTTCTCCCAGGGCAACAAATATTTGATAATATTATCCTGATCCAGGAGGCCATTGATTCGAGTTGGAGGAGAGGTGACCAAGGAATGATAATAAATTTATACATGGACAATGCTTTTGATTTGGTGTGACAAGGTTTCTTGATGAAATTTTTAAAGAAAATAGGGTTCAATGAGACCTTTATAAGATGGATGGCCATCTACTTTGGGTCTCCTTGGATTTCTCCATTGGTAAATGGCAAAGTGGTGGTTTTCTTTAAGGCCTCCAGGGGTCTACGTTAAGGATTCCCTCTTTCCCATTTTATATATATCATAATGGTAGAGGTACTAAGAAAAAAACTGAGCAGGATCGAGCTTCTCATATCCTCTCAGGAATTAGATATAAAGAGGGAAATAAAAGTATAAAACACAGGGAGTTTTTGGATGAAACCATCTTGCTTGGTGGTGCTTCAGTGGTTATTTTTAGACACTTTAAAGTGAACCTCGATCGGTTCGTCAATGCTTCTGGAGGAGATATCAATGATAATAAAAGTGGTAAATACAACTCGAACAATTCACCTCAGAAGGAAATAAATATCGAGGAAATTTTAGGTTTCAAATAAATTAGGGACTAGAAAGAATTAAATTATCTTGGGGTTCCTATCTTTCGAAGAAGAGCGACTCCAAATTCATGGCAAAAAGTACTGGACAAAATAAAATGTAAAATAGTTAATTAGGGATGAATTTGGCTCAACCTTGTGGGGAGGGATATCCTAGTAAACTATTTTCTATCAGCTATCCCTTTGTACCAAAAATTTTCCCTTCAAGATCCAAAGTACGTTATGCACCAATCAGGATTCTATATAATAAAATTCATGTGGGAAGGGGGAAAGGTAGAAACCAAAAAGTATCACTTGGTAAACTAGAAAATAATAAGAACTCCTAAAATTCATGGCGGGCTAGGTATTAGAGATATGGAATTAGTAAACATGGCCATGGGGGCCAAGCTAAAATGGATCTTGACAACGAAGAGGGATCTTTGGTGGACTCAAGTTTTACGGGCTAAGTATGTTTTCACGCGTTTGGACAGGTCGGGGAAGTTGGGGGCATCAATTAGCTTGCCAATTTAGAAGCTCGAGAGATCTTCCTTGGAAAATATCGAGAGAAAATTATGAAAAATTGCTGGGAAAGGAGACACAACGAAAATTTTCCAAGACTTAATTTTTAGCGGGCATCCTATTGGAGCAGATTTAAATATGTCTCCCCTTCGGTTTTATTTGGACCATCATAGGATGGTACACTTAAATAAAATTTTAGTCTGGGACACTCAGGGGAAATCACAGGTATGGCCTCTTTACAACATCCCAGAGGCGATGTTCCCATTATGAGATAAATTGTTTCATAAATTAAGAGGTTGCACACCAGTTGTGAATTCTATGGATGAAAAATGGGGTTGGAACCAAACAAAATATGTAGTGAAAGAAGGATACTCTCACCTTCTATTTCAATCATAGATTCCCCCTAAATATTCAATATGGATAAAAAATTGGAGCACAAATTCTATTCCAAAAGTTAAATTCTTATGTTGGTTGTTAACGCACAAGAAAATCCTCACTACAAAGAACCTCCAAAAAAGAGGTTACATAGGGCCTTCTTAGTGCTTGCTCGACAAACAATCAAAAGAAACAATAGTTCACCATTTCTTACATTGTAAAGTGAAAAAAGAAGTCTGATCGGCTTCCTTAGGCCTGATTTTCCAGAGAAATATGGCTATCTAGGAATAAATAAATCTTTAGATCAAATCGTGTCCCAACTAGAATCACAGCAATAAGAGCTCTTTCTTATTGCATGGAATTTCATTGCATGTCTTCCAAGCCCCCCATGGGAATGATAGAATTGGCCTAGCTCCTCCCATGGGTGAATTTTGGGATAAAATTTTCCATTGCAAAAGTCCCTCCTCCTTGTCCTCCTTGGATCCTTCAGTTGTCCTCTAAAGGACATAAACAATGGATGCAAGATCAAAAGAATTGGATCCTCAAATTTTGTGGAGCATAAAAAGGAAACCCTAGGGTGGAAGGAGGGGGAGGGATTCTCATTAATCCTGAAGGAATCATAAAATATAGATTCATGGAGTCTGGGGATAAAGACAAACAACCAAGTTGAGGCTTTTGGACTTCCCTTTGGGCTTTCTTTGGCTTCGAAAAAAGGAATAAAGGAGATGTCCATCCTAGGGGATTCTCTAGTGTTGATCAAGCATATGGATAACAATACTTCGACACAAAAATATAAACTAAATCAAATTATCAAAATAATTCAAGGGATGAATCCCTTGTTTGAATAGGTTCATTTTTTTCATATCCTTAGGGGGGCAGAATAAGGAAGCAGAAAGGAAAGAAATTTAGGCCTACCTAATGATAGAGTAAAGTAGTAACATGAATGGTGTTATGGGAAGTCATTTGATCCCATAAAAAAATTGAAATGAATAAAAACAAAGGAAAAAATATGGTGAGTAAATGAAAGATGAAAATAATAAATAGTTATGGATTGTTATGGTGGGTTGGCCTCTCAATGTATAGGGTCAATGTTTTTTGTTGGTTCACTTGGTTTTACCTCCTCCCTCTTCAATGTTTTCCCCTTCCCCTCTCCCTTGTTTTCCCTCAACCCCTCCCCTCCTTAATCTCGCCCCCTTCCCTTTCTCCTTGTCATTCATGTCCCCTCCTCTAGTTCTTCCTTCACACGTGCTCGTCCTCCATTCCCCATTCCCTCCTTTCCCCATGAGCCCTCTCTCGCCCTGTTCCATCTAGTTCATTTCCCCGTGGTCGTCACCTATTCTTCGTGGAACCTTATCCCTAGGTGTGTGTTGTTGTGTTATGTCACGTGTCATTCAGTTCCTCCCATGTGATTCACTTGCCATCATACCAAATTCATGCTAGAGAGCCGAGGTCATATAGTTCCGAATTGAGATGGGATGTTGGCACATTCATATTTCAGGCATGCAAAATTTGAAATTCTGAGAGAGGAATTTAATCCCTCGGTGCAGATTTCGTCAATTCGCATGGGGAAATCCTCAAATTAACAAGTCAGAGGTCGATTCAATGTACATAGAAATAATGGGAGTTCGTGGGGAGGATGGCGACACAAATTTGTTACTGGGTGATGTCATTAATGGCAGACTCACACTCTATATATCCAGTGGCCACATGTTAGAATATGCCGAGAAGTCAAGGAAGGTATTTTTTCATGGGTTTGGGTGGAGTTATCCTTTAAGGATGACTCTATCTAGGTATAAAGGTCTGAGGAAATGTTATGTGTTGTGTATGTTGTTATGTTTTCTAGAGGTTGGCGGGGTGGAGAATAAGGGAATTAATCTTGGCGGCTTCGGGAAAGTATAAGGGCCTATGGTGGCGAAGGTGAAGGAGGAAACTGAAGGTGGAAATTTGTACAGAGTCTCTGTGAAAGCACGGGAGGTTAATTCTAGACATTGGGATTTAGTTTGGATTTGTGAGTGCTACAGTTTCTTGGAAAATTTGTTTACATTGTTGGGCACTATCTAGAATTTTGGAAAGGTCTCTGTTAGTGGGATTGGGTGGAGTTCGCCACTAAGGTTGTCCCTGTCTTGGTTTGACGGTCAGGGGAAGGTTGTGTGTCATGTTCGTAGTGCAATTTCCTAGGAGGTTGGCATGGGGGAGAATCAGGGTGTCAGGATTGGAGGTCTCTAGACTGAATTCTGGCCTAGGGTGGCAAAGGTGAAAAAGGTGGTTAAGGGGGATAATTTGATAATTGAGATACCAACGAGGGGGTTGGAGGCTTGTGTGCCCACATTGGTGGTAATTATGGGGCTTTGGACTATTTTTGGGGGTCATGGGTGCTACATTTTCTTGGAGAAATTGTATATTTTTTCGGGAGTCTAGAATTGGATGGAATCACAGTGAAATTCGGAGGTTGGTAGCTCAGCCTCTGGGTCCTGGGGTCATCGTCGACCCAAGACGAGCCAAATGTTCAGGAGAAGTGTAAAGGGTCGAGAGAAGGAGCACACAGATTGTGCCAGATTCTTCAAGGACCATGAAGAGATAAAAAATGGTCTGGTGATTATACATAGTATCATCCACTAGAAACAACAAGAGACTCTGTAAATGCAAGAACAACAAATTTCCAAAAATGAAAAAATTGGTAATTGGAATATGAAATAGATGCGCTTAGTTGACAAATAGAGGATCTTAAATTCATGCAGAAGGACCAGAGCATGAAAGAGGACGAGGAAAGCCTCAAAATCGACCACAAAATTATGGTTGCTATGGAGGAGCAATTAGCTACTTAGAAGATCTTATTTTTTTTTAGTTTTGAATTTTTTACATGTTAAAATGAAATGTACACTTATGTAGAAGAAAATTTGTAGAATGTACAATAATAGGCTATTAATAAGGGAAAATTTTGTAATTTTGGGTAAAAAGGGTTGGATTAGAAGGGCCAGAAAACCTGTATTGAGCCCTTTGTTGGCTTTGATCTCTCACTGTAAATCACTTGGTTTACGGTAGCGAACGGGCGCGGATATATATATATATATATATATATATATATATATATATATATATATGGTTTACAAAAACATATAAATTTCAATATATTATAATTGAAATAGCTAGAAGAGAATGAAACCTTATATTATATCCTTATTTAGTTTTCCCACTCTTCAAATAAAAATGTAAAAAAAGATCCAGAGCAATGGAGAGCAGTCCACTGTAGCTCAAATCCACTCTTCGGCAAAGGAGAATCTTTATGCTAAGGATAAGGAAACAACATTAACAATAATTGTGTTGGAAAGTAGCGGGCAAAAAAACACCCATGACTAACCTTTTAGATAGTGATCAAGAAATTGCATATTCAGCTGATTTGGGAGCGATGGAGCTCTCTCAAAAGAATGAGGATGTGACCTTCTCCTCAATTTTAAATGATAAATGTGTAAGTTGGGTATACATTCATAGGAAAAGGGGAAAAAAAAAATGCATGAAAAAATCTAGTATATAATGCTGGAAATGCTATGAAACTTTTGACATCTTATTATAATTTAAGTTAATACAAAGTTTCTCTATACCTTTTTCCCTCTTTTCTTTATATAGAAATTTTCTTTATCATTACTACAAGGTACCTTTCTCAATTGTCTTTCTTAAAAAAGCACACTACTCACTCAAATATATATATATATATATATATATGTATTAGGTTAACAAAAATATTTTTATACATAATATATTTTATATAAAAATTATTTTAATGGAAATAGCCATGAGTGAATCGGGCTTCTACTAACATTTTAATGAAAAGAAAAGATTCAATGAGTGAGTACTAAAATAATACTTGATAAATTGATTTGTAAATATGTTTATTGGTAAACCATCTCCTTTTCCTTTATGAAAATACAAAAAATACATTTTTAACCCGCTCCATGTTAGACGATCAGGCAACGAGGCAGCCGATTTCTTGGAAGATTGGTTAACAAAAATATTTTTATACAAAATATATTTTATATAAAAATTATTTTAATGGAAATAGCCATGAGTGAATCGGACTTCTACTAAAATTTTAATGAAAAGAAAAGATTCAATGATTGAGTACTACCATAATACTTGATAAATTGATTTGTAAATATGTTTATTGGTAAACCATCTCCTTTTCCTTTATGAAAATAAAAAATATATATTTTTAACCCGCTCCATGTTAGACGATCAGGCAATGAGGCAACCGATTTCTTGGAAAATTGGGGACGCATTAACTAGGACAGGGTTATGGATAACTCATGGGAGAAAATCATACAGGAACTAGGTCTTGCAGTGCTGCAGAAGATTGTAAACTGGGATTGGGATAACTTCACAAACCGAAACCGCGATGGGGATAAAATCGTAAACCAAAACCCCCGATAGGGGTGCCAACTAGCCACGCGTGGGACCCTACACGAAGACGGGGAGGGTGTACATGGAGGAAGCATGTGCTGGCTATCACACCTAAATCGAGGATGATGAGAACAGACAGTGATGGGTTGCTCCACCCACTGAGATTAATGAGGGCATTAAATAGAAATGCAGAACAACCAGGTGTGGCAAGTGGGCTATCAGGAATGTTTGGGGGAAAGCGCCTGTGTGCAAGGTAGAAGAGGGTCATGTACATCCTCCTCGCCATTTCTTGGTAGTTATTATTTAGTCGAGTGTAGAGTTGTAGCAAGCAGTTAAGTATTCGGGGGAGATCTATGCCACCTTCAGCGTGTCATCTACGAGGGTATGTATCAAATTCTCCTCTCATATCTGCCATGAAACATGCTTCTGGTTTTCGTTCTATGGAAAAGAATATTCTAGTCTTTCTAGATGTTTTAGTCTTTCACTTGTGCCATGAAACGTGCTTTTGGTTTTCATTCCATGGAGAAGAAGATCCTCATCTCTCTGGATTACTTGTGTCTTCTTAAATATAAAGTTTTTGCTTCCCATGAGTTTAAAATTTTCATCACAGATAGCCTTGAATGGAAATAAGTTAGTGGGTTTGGTGTTTGGTATTTCAGAGATGGAATCTTGGTGGGAATTGTGGTCATTTATCTTCCCGCGAAGGGTATAAATCAGAACTTCCTTCTCCATGTTGCGGACACTTCTATTCCTTTTGTCTATTTTGAGTTTTCTTAGGCTTTGTATGGCGTTATTGGTTTTGTAGGCTTTCCATGGCGTTGTAAGGAACATGCATGGCACTGTAAGGACCTTGCATGGAGTCGTTATGATCTAGATTTTCTGTCTCCTATATTGGATGGTTTCTATTCTATCTAATTTGGGTTTCCTTTTATTTCCTCATCTCTGCATGGCTCTAATTTGTAGTGTAACAACCAGTTTTGGGAACTTGACTGTATGGTCTCTAATGATTTTAATGTGGGTGGTGGAACTATAAAGGTTTGTAGCAAAGGCTCGGGTGCTCAGTGAATCAGTCATGTCGCTTGTTTCGTCAATTTTCTTAATTTTTTAAACACTGAGGTTATTTTCACTAATGTAAGTTATTATAATGGGACTATCTGGGTCTGGGCTATTGCGAGAAGGAGGAGCCTGTTCTGTGACATTATGTATATGACGAAGATTTCTATCGTGTCCTGCTAGTCTGTTTAGGAGTTCTCTTTTGTTTTAAAATCGAATCCTCCCTGTCTTTCAACGTTGAGTCCTATAATATTCCAAAATTAGCATGCAGCTAAGTGGAATATTGAAATTTTCTTTTGTCACCTAGAAGTTGAATAAATGGGTAAGAAGGCCCATGCATATTAAAAACATGAATAAAATCCCTCATGTTGTGAAAAGGGATCATAAAACTAGCTGGATTTTACACTCCCAAGTGTGAACAATGATAAATGCATGTGGACAAGGTCAAGTTTGACCAATTCAACAACACTGATATGAGAAGAGGAGATCACCCATAGAGACAACACAATGCAAGTAGAAGGAATATTCCTTGGTGGAGGAAACCCTAATGTGCAGGACCCAAGGCAAGAAGGCTCACATTTGTTTAAAAGGAGGGCAAGGCAGCCATATGAGCTTATGAATTGAAGATTGGATTTTGGTTTGCATGGCTATTCTGCTTTCTCCAACTGTTTAGTTGAGATTGTTGTGATGCTTAGCACAAGGCATTCCTGTTTAGGAATCCCTTCTCCTTTCTTGAGAGGCCTTTTGAAGGAGTTGTATAGAATTTCTCCACATCCAGGCTTGAGGCCAAGCATCCTCCTTCAGCTACAACGTTATTTCTACAACAGTATAATGTTTTGTTCCAGGGTGTTGCAGTGGGGGTTCACAACACCACTTCCTACACTCATTTTTCAAAGGAGGGAGCCTCCATTCCTTTGGGAGATCAGTAAGGAAGATCTTGGAGCAAAATTTCATATCTTGGCACTTGGCCAAAGTAATCCCATCACCTACAGCGCAGTCCCTTGTAGGAACTGCATCATTTCTTGCAGAGTTGCAGTGACAGGGTTAAATTTGTTGTTTTTGAGCTTGTCTCTTAGGGAAAGGGCCAACCCTTCTCCTAGAAAGCTTTTAAGAAGGATCCTCCTTCATTCATTGCATGATTCAGCTGTAGGTATGCAAATATTTAGTTAGAATACATTATTTCAGATCCAGTTCTGTAGATCTAACATTTTGTACTTGTGCTTTCATGGAACCTTTGCCAGGTTACCTTCATAATGTGTAAAAGGAGCTAAATCTCCATTTTTCTCCATGCATTGATGAAATAAAATTTAGATCTATTATTTCCATTATATTGTAGTAGAAACCCTCATATAATTACGTTGTGCATGCTTCAGAAAATTCTGCATAGATTAAGTCATGGGATTTGGGCATTTTTAAGCCATATTGGGACTGGAAGATCTATTTAACACATCAACAGGGATTTGTTTCTGATCCCCTTCTGGATGTGAGTCCCATAATAAATAAGCTAAGGGATCCAACTGTTATTTCTCCCTGTTATAACGCAATTCTCTGGAATTAACGTTTTTATGGCCCATATTGTTGCATTTCCCCACTTTGGGTTGACATAGTAGATCATATTTTTCTGCTATAACAATAATTTGTTGGCTAAAGTGTTCTACACACATTTTATGAGTTAATTTCTCACTACTACTCCAGCATTGTGTTTATGTATTGTTGCATTCCCATTATGGGATATTACAGTGGTATCTGAGCATAATCTTGGCACAGCCTGTGAGTTCCAGCCATTATGCTATTAGAAGACTAAGAAGACAAAGAGAAGGAGAAATATCAGAATGATGGAGAGGATGAGCCTTATCTCATCACTTTTCAGATGTAGGAAGAACCTCTCCAAGGAGGTTAAGCAGATGAAGGAGAAGAGATGCAATGGAACTCCTAGAGGGTTTCAAGAAGAGGAAGGGCCATGCAATTCCTATTATCAAAGAGGAGAAGGAAAGAAGCATGAAGGACACTTGGATTTTGAAATTATAAGAAGGTACCTTGCAGATTACAAATCCCAACCTAGAGCCTTCAAAAAGACTCTAACTCTTCCTCAGTTTGTCCAACTGGAAGAAGAAAGGAGGCCCTACATCAATGGGATGATGAGAGGCAATAGATTTCTATTGTTCACTTTTGATGGATCACTCACATGTGCAACAAAGGCTTGGGTGATGAAGCTAGAGGCATTCTGCCTACTACATCTAGCGATAGAGAGAGAGGCTGTAGAAATTGCAGCACTTCACCTTGAAGGTGAAGCAAGCACTTGGTGGTTCAGCCAAGTGAGACATGCAAGAGTATATAATTTTTCACATTTCACTCAAAATGTGTTCAAGAGATTTGATAAGGAGAAATCATAGGAAGAGAAGCCCTCACCACCATGGGAGGAGGCATGTACCAGCGCTGTGATAACCATGGAGGAGCAGCCTTCATCTTCAGCAGTTTGGAAAGCCAACACATATGAGGAAGGAACTCTTGCAGCCCTACAAGATGCTTCCAAACTTCACAAATTTATGCCTAAGTTTCCATCTCTTATCATTTCAGCAAATCTTATGGAGGGATATACATCATTGCATACTGCTAATTTAGAGCAACAAGATTGCACTGCGCTGTACAAGAGCAGAAAAAGGACCCATTCCTTATGGGAGCATTCAAATTGCAGCTTCATTCATGAAGCAATGGAGGAAGAAGTGATAGATGGTAGACATCTTGAGATGAGAAATATTTTCTCCTTTCTAGATGACACTTTCTCAATGAGCATTCCACAGCTCAAAGAGAAACTTCTACCTGCAGCAGATCCAAAACCTTATTGTTTTTGGAGGGCCATTAATGAGAAGAAGGTCTCATGGAGAGATCTCATTGGGCACTTCAACATATCATGGAGTGCAAAGTTCTTAAAAATTTTGAGGAGGTTTTTCCCTCATCACACTTGGATCCTTATGGATTCAAGCAGGTCATTGGTGTGAGATTTTCTCTAGGAGATCTCCAAGGAGTTGCATTTCAACATCCCATGAAATGCAAGAGGAAAAATCTGATATGGGAAGATGGTAGTCTTCATTGGAAGAGTACCAAGATGGAGGATAGTAGAAGACATCCACAGGTGGATGAATGGATGTGGATGGAGAGCAAGAGGTTGGTGAGCCACTTGCATATTTATGACACCAGGCAGTAAGAGGCATGGTTGCATTGGCTACACTTGAAAGAGTTTGGCCATCATATGACATATCCTTTTTCTAAGGGTTTGTGGGTGGAAGAAACTTGGCAGGACACTTGCATCATATGGCATCAAAGATGTTGGGTGCATTATGTTGGCATTATCTCCTTCATGTCAATCAACATATTTTCACCTCATGATTTGTATGATGGAAGTGTGAGGCGGCAGCAAGAATTATTATTGTTGTGGCTCCTCTTGGGAGAGTATGGGAAGAAAATTTTCCATACTCATCATGATATTTCCGGAGAAATGCATGGCACATTCAAGGTGCAAAGAGGCTACCCTTCATCATTGGAGGATAAGGAGGGTCTTCCACATAGGAAGAATATTTCCCCACATAGCATCATGATAGTGGATGACTTTGACATGTGGAATGTTAAGGAAGGAAGTCATGGAGTGACAAGAGCCTTATCACTAAGGCCAACAACGCTGTCATTTGGGAGTATGTTTCTATTGATGGGTTGTTCCAAGGGGAGTATGCATCCTCTCTTGCGGCAGATTTTTATGAGAAGATCCTCATGGGAGGACTCATCCATGGACCTCACTTTAAACTTACTCATTATGCATGGTAAGAAATATATTTATGTACTTTTTGATTATTTCATTAAGTATGTACACCTTCTCACCATGTATGTACAGTGCATTGCTCCACAAGAGGGCACGATTATTTATGGGTTTCATGGTCATTCTAGAACCAACATCTATGATGGAGATAACCCTTCTCTTCATGACTTTGGACAAGTGTGTTGTCATTCTCATTGTACTCAGCTGATATATAATGTTATTTACCACCTCATGGTACATGTGAAAACCTGCACAACTGTTATCTTGTTGAAAGACCACTTGCCACATGATGATCTAAAGCAGCAGTTGGGAAGACCGTGTTGTATCCACTTGAGAAACCATTGGTATCATCCAAACTTACACATAACCTTCAACATTTTTCTGATTTGGATGCCAAATGGTGATTATGTGCCATTCATTTTGGATGGGATGATTTGGGCTAGCATGATTCATGACATGGGAGAAAGGATCTTTGGAGATCTAATCTTCTTCTTGCCACTTGAGGGCAACCTTATTGCAGCCCAAGATAAACATATGCTCTACACGTATCATAAGTGAAGAGGAATATAGTGTGGGGTAGGCCATTTTGTCTACCATGTTTAGATTTCAGCCCACCTACACTGCATGAGCTCAAGGTGGAGGAACATTTTTAGGAGGTGACTCATTTTGTATGGATGATTGCTTTAGGATGGAGGATCCACATGGGAATGATATTTCCCAATACATTTCAGATCCCATGCCTCAAAGGGACCTCTAAACAACACCTTATTGCCTCCTTGAGTACTTTACTTATTCATGATGATAGCTATTTGGCTAGCTTGCATGCTTGGGAGGGGAAATATGGAGATTCATTGTTAAGACAACATCATATTCCTTGGAGGAGTTCATCATATGAGGATGCTACAGGAGGAGGAAAGGACACTTTCTAGTTCTATCCTTGAAGTTGCTTGAGGACAAGCAACATTTGGGAGGGGAGGACTATAATATTCCAAAATTAGCATGCAGGTAATTGGAATATTGAATTTTTCTTTTGTCACCTAGCAGTTGAATAAATGGATAAGAAGGCCCATGAATATTAAAAACAGGAATAAAATCCCTCGTGTTGTGAAAATGGATCATAAAACTAGCTGGATTTTAGTCTCCCAAGTGTGAACAAGGATAAATGCATGTGGACAAGGTCAAGTTTGACCAAGTCAACAACGTTGATATGAGAGGAGGAGATCACCCATAGAGACATCGCAGTGAAAGTAGGAGGAAGATTCCTTGGTGGAGGAAACCCTAATGTGTAAGGCCCAAGACAAGAAGGCTCACATTTGTTTAAAAGGAGGGCAAGGCAGCCATATGAGCTTATGAATTTAAGATTGGATTTTGGTCTGGTTAGACTATTTTTCATTCTCTTGCTGTTTAACAGAGTTGTTGTGCTGCTTAGCACAAGGCATTCCTATTTAGGAATTCCTTCTCCTTTCTTGAAAGGCCTCTTGAAGGAGTTGTACTGAATTTATCCACATCCAGGCTTGAGGCCAAGCATCCTCCTTCAGCTACAGTGTTATTTCTGCCACAGTATAACGTTGTGTTGCAGGGTGTTGCAGTGGGGGTTCACAACACCACTTCCTGTACTCATTTTTCAAAGGAGGAAGCCTCCATTCCTTTGGGAGATCAGTAAGGAAGATATTGGAGCATAATTTCATATCTTGGCACTTGGCCAAAGTACTCCCATCACCTACAACATATCCCCTTGCAGGAACTGCGTCATTTCTTGTAGAGTTGTAGTGACAGGGTTAAATTCCTTGTTTTTGAGCTTGTTTCTTAGTGAAAGGGCCAACCCTTCTCCTAGAAAGCTTGTAAGAAGGATCCTCCTTCATTCATTGTATGATTCAGCTGTATGTATGCAAATATTCAATTAGACTGCGTTATTTTAGATCCATATCTGCAAATCTAAGATTTTTTACTTGTGCTTTCATGGAACCCTTGCCAAGTTACCTTCATAATGTTTAAAGGTAGCTAAATCTCCATTTTTCTCCATGCATTGATGCAATAAACTTCAGATCTGTTATTTCCATTATATTTTAGTAGAAACCCTCATATAATTACATTGTGCATGCTTCAAAAAATTCTGCATAGATTAAGTCATGGGATTTGGGCATTTTTAAGCCATATTGGGACCGGGAGATCTGTTTAACATATCAAAAGGGATTTGTTTCTGATCCACTTCTGTATGTGAGTCCCATAATACATAAGCTAAGGGATCCAAGCGTTATTTCTCCTTGTTATAACGCAATGCTCTGGAATTAACGTTTTTATGGCCCATATTGTTGCATTTCCCCACTTTGGGTTGACATAGTAGATCATATTTTGCTGTTGTAACAATCATTTGTTGGCTTGTTGAGGATTGTACCGATCGATGAATAACAGTCATTGTTTGGCTGTGCACTGGTGTTGTTTTCAGTAAATGTTTTTATCACGACCGAACTACTTATTTTTTTTTCAATATATTCTCAGCAGCGACGTGTGTCCGTAGAGTTGTGAAAAATATGATCTCAAGTTCGATCTCGGGTTCGATTTCAGTCAGGGAGAGGTGATTCTGTCACTCGTCCCGATTATTTGGGTTCTCATTCTTACTCAAGAAGAGATAGGCTTCGCTATGCTTCTGAATCCCGTCATTTAGGTTGTGACTATGCTGAAGGGGATTTCGTTCATGCACATGGAAGCTTAGAAAACCCAACCTTAGTTGATCATAGTAGAGAAATTTCAGAATGTACCATAGATTTGTAGAGAGAATTGAGAAAAAGTGTAGAGTATGGCATTCGACCTGTTGGTTCTTCAATGAATGTTTTGATTGATCAAGTTAGAGGGCCTCTATTTTCAACTCGAGTGCCTTTATGGAGAGACATGACCACAATGCAGCCGAGGCTAGGATTCAACCCTTGGTCTCTGAGATCAAGTGGCTTCAGCCACTCAACAGATTGCAGAAACAAGCGCCGACTAAAATGCAATCTGATGGTAAACAGTTTAGCGGCGAATCAAGTTGTTCGGATTCAATAGCAGAGTTGCGGCGTTAAAAGAAGGCGGTAAAAATGAACCAGGGGAGAGTATATGCAGTTTAAGTTATATATATTTTGAAATATAATTTTAATCCTTTAAATTGGGAATTGTATATGCGGGGCAAGGATTTGTGAGATTTGTGTAGTGCAAAACCAATTATTAAACAAATTAGCATTATTTAAATTAGTCGTTCTCAACGTTCTTTGGTGCCGAGAGAACAATTGGCTAATTTGATTGTGTGAATTTGTTATATGCTGATGGATCTTGATGTGCTTCGGGCTTCAAGAGCATCAGTTATAGGTTATACAATGAGATCCTTGTGTGTAAAGGTCACTTTGTAGGATTGATCGTTGATCATATTCTGTACCTAGAATATTTTCCTATACGACTGTTGAAATTTATTCTTCGGGGTTATTTCATAGATGGAAATATTTCAATAGGATAGTTCAGTGTCGAGACTCTTCTTCGGGGGTGTCAAGAATCTTTAATCTTACAAATTTAACATTGATGGTTAGAAGCAAGTGTACTTTAAATGGGTTGAAAGGTAAGCTCGAAGATGTGAAGAAAGAAAGAGTGGAATCCAGAAGACTGCAGAGTGGGTAGAGTTGCTGATGAAGACTAGCCAGAAAAAGACAAATACAAATTTTGTAATTTTGATTTCAGTATTGTAAGTTTTCTGTAACGTAGGCATTAAGGGGGGGTGTTTGAGATAATGCCTCATTTATGATGCATACTAAAGATTATGGATTGGTTTGGTTTGTTGGAGGATGTTGAGAGATTCTCTCAACTTCTCCCTCTAAGAGTGGAATTAGTTGGATCTTAGCAGCACTATAAAAATTGTGATATATTTGTTTGATTATGATATAAAATAATAAATATATATTTTGTGTAGAAATTTGATAACGGATATGTTATACACCGAGATTCTCCTGATCACACACTATTTTAACTTCATGCACAATACAGAATCTCTTCTACCATTGATCATTAATTGGGGAAATAAAAAAAAATTGCATGCGCGCATTAAAACCATAAACAATCACACATATGAACACATTATTTTATGGGAAAGCTTAAAGCTGAAAACCCCCAACTATCTGTATATTATATTTCATAGAGATCATGTAGCAATCATTATACAAAGCCCCTCACAAAGCTCTCAGTACAATCTCTAATTGCTACACACTAATCAAGCCCGATCTAGAAAATCACATGCTCCAATCTCTGCCACCTGATAGCCTGCCTCTACTGCGCAATCACTGCTGAATAATGGCTCTGAATGAACTCTAATTGGTCCAAACTTGCTCAAGAAATCCTCATTGACATCTCCAATCACTGGTTGTCGAAATCATGCAACAATATAGTCACAACTGATAGTCACACTGCTCTTTCACCTACCTCTTCACTGGTCTCCACTAAAACTATCCATGCACTATATTTAACTGATGTATTCTTCATTTGATTAATGAGTTAATAATTAGTGAATTAATTAATAATTAATTCACACCACTCTCACTAGTGTATCAATCAGTTAGACTAGATACAACTAGCTCAACTATGTTTAACTCAGTTAAACTGAACACAACTCCATCAACTAGCTCAATAACTCCACCAAACTCTGTCACATGAGTTCTAACTGAAGTATCCATCCAATAGCTCCACTTAACCCCCAGGAATAGCGTAATTCCTTCTGTTAGCTCCTGTGCCACATCTGTGCACTTAACTGAAGTGCTCCAAGAGAATAAGATAATGTTTATAGTCCAAATATTATTAAGAGCTAATAATATTCAACATATCTATTTTTAGACCGGCAATCTAAAAATAGATTTTCCGCCCAATATGTCTAAAAATAGAAGTTCATCTATTTTTCCAACTTGATCAGCCATCCACAAATAGCATCCTGCAACTCATAGAATATGATCGATATGTCTAAAAATAGACTTGCGCCAAAAATAGCCTGCAGGCCCACTTAGTGAACGTGACTTCTTTCCACTAAGCTCATCATCTTGTTGCAATCTCAACACTCCTTCTCAACAAGATAGGGATTATCTGCCACCTTGATCCTACCTCTATGGTATTCAAATTTGCTCCTGGTGAGCGCCTTCATCAAGATATCAACATCCTGATCCTCCATAGAAATGTAAGAAAGTAACATGATCTTCCGCTGCACACAATCTCTGATATGATGATACTGGAGGTTAATGTGTTTAGATCTATCATGAAATACTAGATTAACCGAGAGTTTGATGCAACTCTGATTATCACAATAAATCACAGTAGGATCCAAGTGTGAACCGAACAACCCGACCAGGATCTTCCTCATCCATATAGCCTCGCATGTAGCCAAAATTTCTGCCATATACTCGGCCTCTGCTGAACTGAGTGCCACGGATCTCTGCTTCCTGCTGTACCAAGAAACTGTTGTCGACCTGATACTGAAAATCCCTCCAGATAATGTTCTCTTTCGTCTATTGGGCTCTGGCTCAATCTGCATCCATGAAGCCACACAGCCTCACCTCATCCGACTGTCTGTACCATAATCCATATCCCGATGTGCCTCTGAGATATCTCAATACATGCTTCCCCGCCTTCCAAAAGAGCTTGGTTGGCTTAACCATAGCTTGTGAAAGCTGGTTAACAAGATAGCATATGCCGGTCGTGAACACCACTCGTACATAAGCGACCCCACCAACCCGTCGATAAACAAGTATACTCCACTACTCTACCGATGTAGCATCCTCTTTCTCCATCTCCTCCATCCACCAGAAGAGGAGTGTCGATAGGCTTGCAGCCATGCATGTTGAACTTCTCCAAAGATTCCCATGCATACTTGCCTTGAGAAACAAACAGTCCATCACTGCGCTGCCAAATTTCCAATCCCAGGAAATAATGAAGGAGGCCCAAGTCCTTCATCTCAACCTCTTTTGCAAGATCCTCCTTGCATGAGAGTATCAACAGCTCATCACCTGTCAAAATCAAATCATCTACATAAAGTACAATGATCAGCAACTTACCCTCCACCACAATCTGGTATAGGTTCGGATCCGCCTCACTCTTGGAGAATCCAAGTCCAGTGAAATAACTATCTATCCGTGTGTACCAAGCACGAGGTGCTTGTTTCAACCCATACAGCGCTCTTTTGAGCCTGCACACATGCGACTCGTTGTTGAAGATCTCGAAACCTTCGGGCTGCTCTATGTACACCTCCTCCTCAATGACTCCATTGAGGAACGCAGTCTTCACATCCATCTAATGAATGTGCCACCCCATCTGCGCTGAGAGAGCTAGGATCGTCTGTATGGAAGAATACCTTGCGACAGGTGCAAAGGTCTCCTCATAATCGATCCCCTCTATCTATGAGAAGCCTCGGGCAACAAATCTTGCCTTTTACTTCTCCACACTCCCGTCAGCCGCCTGCTTCACTTTGTAGATCCATCTCGAACCCACCACTGATTTACCCTCCGGTCTCGGGACAATCTCCCATGCACTGTTTCTGACAATCGAATCATACTCTTCCACCATGGCATCTACCCATGCGGGGTCCTCCACAGCTTCCTCAAAAGAGGATGGCTCTGTCATGATACACTTGCTCACAAGAGCCATGTATCCAGTGTACCGATCAGGTGACTGTCTCTGTCTGCGCTGTGATGTAGGTGCTCCTACAACCTTCTCTGCATCTTGAGCCAGTCACTCAGCTTCTGTAGTGCGCCTCTGCCATCTGATGGTTGGCACTGCATGAGTGGTTTCTTCCACTCCATGAACCTCATATTTTGGCCAATCTAAATCCTGAGACTCATCCTTAGGAACTAATAGCTCCAAATCTTCATGCAAGTGTGGCTCCCTCTCAAGCGAACACTTCATGGCTTCCTCCTCATAAAATTTGATATCCCATCGCACAACAGTCTTGCAACTATCTGGAAAATACACACGATAGTTGTGGGGTGTATCAGTGTACCCCACAAATATCCCAACCTCTACAGTTGGCTCCAGCTTCTTCCTGGCTTCCTTAGTCACATGAATGTAAACAGGTGAACCAAAAATCCTCAAATGGGAAATACCAGGCCTCTTACCAGAAAATGCCTCCTCGGGCGTACTCATGCCAAGTATCCTATGAGGACAACGGTTTTGCACATAAACCGTAGTATTGCATGCCTCAACCCACAAGTGTATGGGAAGGCCCTAATCATGCAACATCACCCGTGCAGCACCCACGATCGTTCTGTTATTTTTCTCCACGACCCCATTCTGTTGTGGGTTATGAGGCGCTATGAGCTCTCTTCGAATTCCTTCTGCACTGCAAAAGTCCTTGAATTCACTAGAGATGAATTCACCACCATTGTTGCTCCTAAGAGCCTTCACCTGCTTCCCCGATTCTTTCTCAACCAATGCCTTAAACTCACAAAACTTTGAGTATGTCTCGTTGTTCTTTTGCATGAAGAAGATCCATCACTTCCAAGAAAAATCATCAAAAAATATCACATAGTACCTGTGCTTTGCTGTCGAAGCTACTGAGAAAGGTTCACACATGTTTGTGTGAATTCTCTCAAGGATCGTTGTGGCGCGACTATCCTTCTCGTGAAAGGTGGCTTTCACAAATTTTCCCAAAGTACATCCCTTGCATTGATCTGACTGCGCAAGTGTACCTTTGGGAAGCCCGGTAGAAATTTGCTGCAAAATTTTCAAAGCACCATGGTGAAGATGGCCCAATCTCCTGTGCCATAGATCGCCCTCATCCCGGCTCACCACTCCTTCTGCCTTGCCTGCCATTGCTGCGCAGCCATCTACCTGCAATTGATAAAGGTTCTTAACTCGAACCCCTATCCTACGGGTTTCACCAGTTGCCTTACTGCACAGGAAATCCTTTCCCTCGCTAAAGACAACATCATATCCCTTATCTTCTAACATGGCCACCGAGATTAGATTCTTCTTCAATCTTAGAACATGCATCACTTCCTTCAATACGAAGGGTTTACCAGACTCCCTCTCAAAGGAAATGGTACCAATACCGATCGCAGTGTATCTACCATCATTGCCCATCTTGATGTGCACTCCAAGATCTTTCTCATCCAGATCAGTAAACAAATCTTTGTCTCCGGTCATATGAAAATATGCACCACTGTCAAGAAACCACACTGAACCCATCATACTTGAGACCAAGCATGCGATCAGTGAAAAATCCAGCTCAAACTGCGAAGCTAAGGCCTCTCCAGCTGCAGATCCAACAGCCTGCTTATTTTTCTTCTTATGTGGACAATTAGTGGCGTAGTGTCCGTGTTGGTGACAGTGAAATCACTTCACCTTGGACATGTCCTACTTCTTTCCTTTCGCACCGGATTGAGAAGCATTCTTCTTGCTCTTCCCCTTCCTTGCTTTGGCAGCCAAAGTGAAATTTTCTTCATCTTAGTTATTTGATGAAGATTCATCCCTGGTACTTCGCCTTATCTCCTCTTGCACAAGATCCGACCAAAGTCGCTCCTATCCTGGAAATTTCTACCAACCATTGACAAAGTCCTAATAGGAATGCCAACTCTTCAGAAGCCCAAGGAGAGCCAAGCTCACCAAGTCCTCGTCATGTACAATCACCCCCACACTTCCCAGCTCATCCCTGCATTGGATGAACTTCGTGAGGTACTTGGGCATACTGTCGCCTTTCTCCATTTTTATGTTCTTGAGTTTATCCTTGAGCGCCAACTTCCTCTGGTCGCTCTTACTTTGGAATAAATCTGTCAAAGCTTTCCACATCAAGAATGGAGAATATTTACCATGAAGGCTGGACGCTATGTGATCCTTCACACCTTCCAACAGAATCCTTCGACACTTTGTTGTCTTCTTTTGCCATGCGTCAAGTGCGGCAGCATCGCTAGAAGCAGGTTTTGGAATTTCTGCATCTATGAACTCCTTCAACCCATTTTCATCCAGCACCACCATCATCTTGTCCTTCCATACAATATAATTAGAGCTGCCCTCAAGGTCATACTCCAATCGCAATCTGTTGAAAGACATCTCAACTTCGACACCAAGAAAACACTGCTGCAAATTCGAATTCCACCAGCTCAAAACTCAACCGCTTCAATGTTTTGCAATTGCTCCAATGATCAATATCGCTTTGATACCATGTAGAAATTTGATAACTGATATTTTATACACCGAGATTCTCCTGATCACACAATATTTTAACTTCATGCACAATACAGAATCTCTTCTACCATTGATCATTAATTGTGGAAATAAAAAACAATCGCATGCGCACATTAAAACGATAAACAATCACACATATGAACACAGTAATTTATGGGAAAGCTTAAATCTGAAAACCCCCAACTATCTGTATATTATATGTTGTAGAGATCATGTAGCAATCATTATACAAAGCTCCTCACAAAGCTCTCAGTACAATCTCTAATTGCTACACACTAATCAAGCCCGATCTAGCAAATCACATGCTCCAATCTCTGCCACCTGATAGCCTGCCTCTACTGCGCAATCACTGCTGAAGAATGGCTTTGAATGAACTTGAATTGGTCCAGCCTTGCTCATGCAATCCTCATTGGCATCTCCAATCACTGGTTGTTGCAAATCATGCAACACTATAGTCACAACTGATAGTCACACTGCTCTTTCACCTACCTCTTCACTGGTCTCCACTGAAACTGTCCATGCACTGTAGTTAACTGATGTATTCTTTAATTGATTAATGAGTTAATAATTAGTGAATTAATTAATAATTAATTCACACCACTCTCACTAGTGTATCAATCAGTTAGACTAGATACAACTAGCTCAACTATGTTTAACTTAGTTAAACTGAACACAACTCCATCAACTATCTCAATAACTCCACCAAACTCTGTCACATGAGTTCTAACTGAAGTATCCATGCAATAGCTCCACTTAACCCTCAGGAATAGCGTAATTCCTTCTGTCAGCTCCTGTGCCACATCCGTGCACTTAACTGAAGTGCTCCAAGAGAATAAGATAATGTTTATAGTCCAAATATTATTAAGAGCTAATAATATTCGACATATCTATTTTTAGACTGGCAATCTAAAAATAGATTCCGCCTAATCTGTCTAAAAATAGAAGTCCATCTATTTTTTCCGACTTGACCAACCATCCACAAATAGCATCCTGCAACTCATAGAACATGATCCATATGTCTAAAAATAGACATAGTCTAAAATAGACTTGCGCCAGAAATAGCCTGTGGGCCCACTTAGTGAAGGCGACTTCTTTCCACTAAGCTCATCATCTTGTTCCAATCTCAACATTTTGTTTTGTGTGTTATTCTTGTGCATCCCTGCTCTCTTCCAATTTTTTATAGATCTTTCTCACACCACATTTTTTCTTTGAACTTAGAAGTAACAATATTTTTAATGTTATTGATGTTTGCAAACTTGCAAAAGTGATTCCCACTCATCCCTTACCTCAACTACAGGAAACCCAACCTGCCTACTAGGTAAGTTGGAATTTGCATAGTTATGGGGTGGCGAATGGACAATTTAGGGAATCCCCTTCTCGAATTTCATTTTTTATATTTCTTTTAATTATTTTTTTAATTTTTTAATATTGTTTTTTATTTAAATTTAATTTTTATATATATATTTTTTTCTTTCGGATAGTATTTTAGGTTTTTTTAGTTTTTTTAAGTAATAATAATTTTTTTAATTAAAGTTAATTTATTTTTTTATTTGGAAGTTAATTTTAAGTTTTCTTTGCAACCATATTAATTTTCATACTTTCAATTAAGTTATAACTTTGACTTCCAAATAAAATTTGGTGCTAATAAATAAGATTATTTTCAATTTGAGTGTCAATTTTAATTTTTTTGTTCTGTTTTCCAAAATCGTGATTTCAAACAAGTTATAATTTTAATTATCCCAAAAAAAAGTGTTGCTAGTCACATCATTTTTTAAATGCAAGTAAAAATAGTCACTAAATACAATTTAGTAAAGAAAAAAAAAGAGAGTTTTGTAGTTGATAACTTTGATATATGAGGAAGTAAGATAAATAACCAATAAATTGAACTTTATTAAGTGTCCATATTGAACATTGCTAAAATAAAAACAAACTCTCACAAGTTGCATAGTGAAATTGATTGATTAATTTGGTTTGTAGTGGATATTAATCATCATCATAATAATAACTGGATAAATTTGTTATCAATTTTTTGAGATTGTACATTGTAGGTATTTTCGGGTTTTCACACCTTTGAAAACTTGTGTGAAATTGACACGTCCATTTTAGTTGATTTTTACATGTCTTGGGTTGTAATTTGATTACCAAATTCTAATTATGACTTGTCAAAAAAACACAATTTTTTAGCTAGTTATCCAACTTTTTTTTGTCAAAGAAAAAAAATGATATTTGATATTTCTTGAAATAAATCAAAATATACATTGCCTCAACCTCATGGCTTCTATTTTCAAAATCTAAAATTATCTATGTATAAGCCATGCATTTACATATTAAAGTCTTCCCAAAAATAGTTCACAATCCTTTTAAGATAATAGTATAGTTTATTACATCATTACTACATGGTAGTTGTATGAGAAAACTAGTGTTAACCCCTTAAAAACTTTTCTTCTACAAAAACTACATCCACAAAAAGTTGGCTAAGAGGTTGGTGAAAGGAGTGTATGAAGCTCTATAACACAACACTTGATAAGATAGTATCAAATACACTAATGGAATTTAATGGAATTTAGGCATAGGTGGATTTAGTGTGCATATTTTGCATAGATTTTGAAAGGAAATTAGGTAAAAATTCTCTCAGTTAAGATTTTATATCTAAATTGATATGCTTATGTGATTTGAATGCATTTATGTGAATGATATTCCACTTGGTTTGGTAAATATGGAAAGCCTTAGATATATACAAGTTGTTTATTTTGCATAGATTTTGAAAGCAATTTAGGTAAAAAATTATCTTGGTTAGGATGTTATATCTAAATTAATATGCTTATGTGACTTGAATGCATTTATGTGAATGATATCCCACTTGGTTTGGTAAAGATGAAAATCCTTAGACATATAAAAGTTGTTTAATTTTTTTAGTGCATCTGTATCAGATAAAATGTCATGTCAAATTGTGCTAGTTATGAGTTGATAACCAATTCATGTGAGGGTTATAATCATGTTATAAAAGTGAATACCAAGATAGCTAACCATGTGTGAGCCCATACTATTTTTTGATATAGAAAGGCTATAGTGCCACACAAGAGTTTAATGGACTACATACATGTATCGGTGTGTTGGAATCTAACCTTCTTGCCAACACTTAGAGCACCTTTAGATGGGAAGGGTTTCTTGAGGGATTACATAAAAAAGGGAAAAAAATTCCTTCTAATACAACAAAGGGATTGTTTTGCATAGAAAGGGTGTATACCTAGTGTTTTTTTGGATTAAATTTCCAATATAATATGTTTTGACATATCCCTAGAATTGCAATCACTTGTATGTTTTTTATGTATGATGGTCCTAAATCCATCGTTGGAGAACACTAGCATATTCCAAAATCATCTAAGCCAACAATGAGAGAGGAAGAAGAAAAAGCATAGGTATGGCTAGCTTATCATCTTATCACAATAGCCCGACTACCATATTTCTCAACACTATTTCCATCCCCATATGCAAAGGAGAAAATATTGGAGCACCTCAACCAATTCTAATTAAAATTTGTGTAGTATCCCACCTCTTTTTTTAAGTAAAGAAAAAATTATATTAGTTAAAAGAGGAATACAATGGAAGCTTGCAATGAGATACATATTGCTAGTTCTTATTGCCTTCAGTAAATTAGATATTTTTTGAGACTATGTCAAAGATATTCTAGCCGACTAGAAAATAGATGTCCCAAGTCCCGAGTTGGCCTACAAGTGGCATGTTTCACATAAAATCCTAAAAGACGTATCTCTGAAATATATAGAATTAGTGACAAACAAGGGCGCTACCTTCATTTTATTCCCCTTCATTAAATTATGGCGGACTTTGTCCTTCAATTTCGATAGGGTCTCTTAGCTAATGGATATTCTCTTACTCCTTTTCCTCAACCTACATTGAATTCTCAATTTTCCTGTTAACTAAGGCCACTGATAAGGAATCCATGCACTAGCTAAGTGCAGTATTTTAGATCATGATGTACTTTGCATCAAGGGAATATATCATTTTCTTTTGATGTACTAGAATGCTCATGACATTAGAGTTTTATCTTATGCAAGCATACTCAATTCTTATGGATATTTACACTAAAAGTACAATACATATATTTTCTTGAATGAGGTATTCATGGTAATTAATAACTCTACAAATATTCTACACATCTCCACTATCCATATTGAAGAAACCTATAAATATATCTGGAAGTGATAGATAAATGGAAACCAAACCTTCTACTCATTCCAGCAAAATGAACAACAACAAAATTGTTTAACTTCTTGGAATTTGGCACTGAAAATTCAATGGTATATCCATTGAGCCTAAAAAGAAAATTTCTTTCTTGTGTGGCCTAGTACCAAGAGAAACTCCCAACGCTATATTTAGTTTTATAACACCATAATTTAGCGATATGATACTTTTGAAAACTCGAAATAGTATAATTCTTGGTCACTGCCACACTAAGACATTAACATTCCAAACATTTAGACTTAAGTTTAAAATAAATATGCAAATAATTAGGGTTAAGGCCCAGCTAGCCTATGGATAAAATACCACATAAGGAAACCGTGAAGTCCCAAAAGGAATTGGCTCCCAACTTTACGACTAACTATTAATGAATTTCCTCAAATGGAAAATCCAAACCATCCCACAAATTCCAACAAATGTTCACTTGTACCTCTCTAAATGCTTTTGAAGGATGAATACTAGATAAAAGGAGATTATATGAATAGCTAAGATCAAAACAAGTGGAGGAAGCATAATAAGGGAAGCTAAGAGTGCTTGACAACTGGCTTTCACAAGAAATTATTTATTAGATGAGACCAATCTAGAGAAGATAAATATCAACAAACCATCAAATAGGAACTAGGAGATAGAACTAGCCTTAAATGCACCAAATTTCACACCTTTTCATTACCATTATCCCACTACTTTTGTACCATTCCATAGAATTGCATTGAATTGTCACAAACTATGGGGATTTCCACATGGAGAGGATGATATGTGTCCTTGGGATGCCTATCTCAACGAGTCACCAACTCATTGTCAATAAATGTCTCATGTCAAAATTATATGTCATTGAAACCCACTTAAGCAAAATTTTAGGGGATAACCATGAAGTCTTAATCCCCATTTTTAAGCAAGATTCCATGGCTAAGATTAGTTGATCACTTGGACCCTTCCACTACCTCCTTGTTTAAGTCTCACTTAATGTGGAAGAAAGAGTGTCTAGCGAAATACATAGTTCCTTGTTTGATTCTAACAATGTTGTTTTTTTAATTTGGATCCTTCATGAGTGGACTTGTTAATCATTGCATTATCATGATCATTAAATCCCTAAAGTCTGAGAAAGTTCTAATATTTTCCTCGTTAAAGATAAACCACTAAAAAAGGCATATGCTTCTAACGAATTATATGATAGATGACCAAGGCCCCATCCATAGGAGATTATTGAAGTTCCTTTGAGATCACAGTACTCCCTCACTTTTACCACCCTTTGAAATACCCACTTTATATTGAAAGATATATCCCATTATTTAGTAGCTTCATCACAACTACCTTAAGGCATCCCTTCTTTTATTTATATTAAACAAAATGCAGCGAAGGTATCCAAATAATCAAACAAGTATTGGCAAGGTAGTTGAATGAATGTGTTTAGGGAATATTGACAACACATACAATATTAGAGTCTTTCTTAGAGTACGGACCAAGAATTTCAGTGTTTGGTAAAAGCACAGCATGCTACTTCACATGTGAGTCTTATTCAGAAGCCAAATGAAGATTTTGATATTTTATCACGAAAACACAGTGTACAACGTACATTACACGCTCATGCATTTCATCGTCCAATATACTCCACAATATGCCCTCTCAAAGCAAATCTGTCAAGAAACTAAATCTTTACATCTCGCAATGAGTACTTTCCGAGCTCTCGTCCACAAGACTCAGCACATTTAATATAGTTTTAAGCTTCTTTTTTTTTAAACCGTGATCTGAGGCACTTCCCCTCTCGAAAATGAACCCCAAATTGATGATTAGTATTTTTAATAATAAAAAATTAAATATCTAATTTTAAATTATAGAAACAAAATGATTAAATATCAAATTATGATTAAATATGAAAATAAGAAAAAATATATATTATTCAAGGATAATATTATTAATTCTCTTAAGTGAGCCTTAATTTTACTATGGATCTATGGAGTGAAGACGATTAAACCCATCCTTTGAACCTCAATCCCATTGCCAAATCTCCTCTCGGCAAGAAGCATATGGATATGCGTTTGGGGGTAAATGAAATGGGAAGGGCAAGTAGACCCACCTCGGGGCAATTATTGTTGTAGGATGTTGAGTCGATTACAGAGTTTGTGAATCTAGAGATCTGTTCTCCCCTCGACAAAATATGGTGAGAATGATTTATTGTACTTCCAAGCTACCTTCTTGGAACTCATTAAGCTCTCCAGTGATTATGGACATGGTGGATATTCAAATTTTGGTGTTTTGGTACATTGGCAGGCTCCAACACTTTGCTCTCCACCTAATTCTAGTTGAACATTCAATGTCTAGTGGAATTTTAGTGGTGAGTGACACTGGTTGGAAACATATCTAGACTTGTGTTATTCTACCATGTTGCAAGGACGAGCTTCACGACGCAATCGTGAGGGTCAATATGGGATTTTTATGTAACATGAAACTTCATTTTAACATAATACGCAGACTTGTGGGTTATGGGCCCACATAATTTCGGAAGCATTTCAACAACGATTGCTTTATCTTAGCTTCATCAGTTTTTAAACAAATCACAGTCATCAATCCTTAACTCATCACAATCTAGCTCCCAAACCATATCACATTTTGGAACTTTTACAACATCGCATGTCACGGCTTATAACAAATACTCCTCACCATAAACAATAAATGTGCCGATGCAAAGTTGCGATGACGATGTCGTATTGCAACATCACAACATTCACGACTTATCGCATTCTGGCATTTCGTGGATTACCTCTCCTTCGTTAAATATCATTCTGTATCGCATGCGATATACGCTGGAGCGCCATGCCGACACATGGTTCCCCCTCATTGCATCGCAACATATAATGTTTAACTTGCAATGTGTTCTCATCCTTCTATCTCCCTCACACAACTTTTTCTTCATCAATAGAATTGCATCTCAATACTCCTGTTCTGCCATACTTTATCTATGCGAAGTTCATAGGAACTTTGTTCACCACTCATACTCACACAACATATCAACTAATAGAAATAACGCACATATATATTAAAAAATTGAAATAAAATTACACACATATATTGCAAGATCTAGATGATTCCTAGATACTTAAAAACACACAGTTTCCATTATTTTCCAAGCTCGAATACAGGCTAAGGCCACTACGGACTGAATCACACTTTCGCCCTTAGGCTACATTGCGTTCTCTGCCCTCTCTCATACACCACATACTACAAAGGAGTGGATCCTCTAAGATCCATGAGTTTTTCTCCCACAAATTGCTCAACTAACCCCTGAAATCTCTTTGTTTGATTACATGGCAAATAATTACAATAAATCAAATCTTCTAGAGACATATCGTTTCCATCATTTTAGCTCTGTTTTATGAAAATTAGCTCCATTTACAAATGTTTTTCCATGTTTTCACTTTCCGTAGCATTGAATATTAATTTTGATTAAGGGTGATCTGATGCTCCTGCATCAGACTCCCAAGGTACAAAAATTTTATGACCTCCTGTTCATATGCCTTCTTCATCTCTGTAACAAGTCTGTTGCTTGCTATCAGTACCAAGTCCTCTTCTTCAGAAATTCTACCCACATCCTCTATGGAATTGCCTTTGTGATCTTTCCATAACAGCATTTGTGAGCTGCAACAAAAACCTCTGCAGTAGCAAGTACTCCCTGCTACAAAATACCTCACTAAGCTTCTCTCCTCTGAGCTCAGTCTTTCGACATCTCTCTGGTTCTCTCCTCTGGAACCATTTGAGCACTCCTAGCTCTAGGCTGCTGTAATATTCTCACCTTCTTCAGCTGCTACCTGCACACAATATAAAGACCACAAGCTTACCAATCTTCAATAAATTTTCACCTCCTTCCTTTGCACGCAAAACTTGCTCCGCAGGAAATCTTTCCCTGCTCTGATACCACTTGATGTAGCATGAAACTGCATTTTAACATAATACGCGATCCTGTGGGTTATGGGCCCACATAAATTTGGAATCATTTCAACAGCGATCGCTTTATCTTAGCTTTAGCAATTTTTAAACAAATCGCATTCGACAATCCTTAACTCATCGCAATCCAGCTCCCAAACGATATCGCAGTTCAGAACTTTTACGACATCGCATGTCGCGACTTATAACAAATAACCCTCACCGTAAACAATAAAGGTGTCAATGCGAAGTTGCAATGACGATGTCGCATCGCAACATTCATGACTTATTGCAATTCAACATTTCATGGATTTTACCTCTCCTCCATTAACGATTATTCTATATCGCATGCGACATGCGCTGGAGCGCCATGCCGACACGTGGTTCCCCCTCATCGCATCACAACATATATTTTTTAACTTACGATGTGTTCTCATCCGACTATCTACCGCACACGGCTTGTTCCTCATCAATAGAATCGCATCTCAATAATCTTGTTCTACCATACTTTATCTATGCAAAGTTCATAAGAACTTCGTTTGCCACTCATACTCACACAACATATCAACTAACAGAAAGAACGCGCATATATATTGAGAAATAGAAATAAAATAACACACATATATTGCAAGATCCAAATGATTCCTAGATACTTAAAAACACATAGTTTCCATTATTTTTCGAGCTCGAATACAGGCTAAGGCCACTACGGCCTGAATCAAACTTTCTCCCTTAAGCTACATTTTTTTCTCTACCCTCTCTCATACACCATAGACTCACATTATATAGAAATTACCTAGAAGTGGATCCTGTAAGGTCCATGAGTTTTTCTCCCACAAATCGCTCAACTAACCCCTGAAATATCTCTGTTTGATTACATAGCAGATAATTACAATAAATCAAATCTTCTAGAGACATATTGCTTCCATCATTTTAGCTCAGTTTTACGGAAATTAGCTCCATTTACAAACGGTTGTCCATGTTTTCACTTTCTGCAGCATTGAATATTAATTTCGATTAAGGGTGGTCATATGCCTTCTTCATCTTTGTAACAAGTCTGCTGCTTGCTATCAGTACCAAGTCCTCCTCTTCAGCAATTCTACCCACATCCTCTATGGAATTGCCTTTGTGATCTTTCCGTAACAACATTCATGAGCTGCAACAAAAACCTCTATAGTAGCAAGTCCTCCCTGCTACACAATACCTCACTAAGATTCTCTCCTCCGAGCTCAGTCTTTCGACATCTCTTTGGTCCTCTCCTCTAGAACCATTTAAGCACTCCTGGCTCTAGGCTACTGCAATCTTCTCACCTTTTTCGACTGCTACATGCACACAATATAAATATGACAAGCTTACCAATCTTCAATAAATTTTCACCTCCTTCCTTTGCACGCAAAACTTTCTCCTCAGGAAATCTTTCCCTACTCTTATACCACTTGATGCAGCACAAAACTGAATTTTAACATAATACACGGACCTGTGGGTTATGAGCCCACATAAATTCGGAATCATTTCAACAACGGTCGATTTATCTCAGCTTCAACAGTTTTTAAACAAATCGTAGTCGACAATCCTTAACTCATCGCAATCCATATCCCAAACCATATCGCATTTCGGAACTTTTACGACATCGCATGTCGTGGCTTATAACAAATAATACTCACCGTAAACAATAAATGTGCCTATTCAAACTTGCGATGATGATGTCACATCGCGACATCGCAACATTAACGACTTATCGCATTCTGGAATTTCACGGATTTATCTCTCCTTCATTAACGATTATTTTGTATCGCATGTGATATGCGTTGGAGTTCCATGCCAACATGTAGTTCCCCCTCATCGCATCGCAACATATATTGTGTCACTTGCCATGTGTTCTCATCCTTCTATCTCCTACACACAACTTGTTATTCATCAATAGAATTACATCTCAATAATCATGTTCTACCATAATTTATCTATGCGAAGTTCATAGGAACTTTTTTCACCACTCATACTCACACAACATATCAAATAATAGAAAGAACATGCATATATATTGAGAAATTAAAATAAAATAACACACATGATATATTTCAAGATCTAGATGATTCCTATATACTTAAAAACACAGTTTCCATTATTTTCCAAGCTCAAATACAAGGCCACTACGGCCTGAATCATATTTTCACCCTTAGGCTACATTATGTTCTCCACCCTCTCTCATACACCACATACTCACATTATATATAAATTACAAAGGAGTGGATCCTCTAAGATCCACGAGTTTTTCTCTCACAAATCACTCAACTAACCCTGGAAATATCTCTGTTTGATTACATGGCAGATAATTATAATAAATAAAATCTTCTAGAGACATATCGCTTCCATCATTTTAGCTCGGTTTTATGGAAATTAGCTCCATTTACAAACATTTGTCCACGTTTTCACTTTCTGTGGCATTGAATATTAATTTTGATTAAGGGTGGTCTGATTCTCCTGCATCAGATGTCTTGCTCTCATGCCTAGGATGAGGCTCATGAGGTGGTTAACAAGCACTAGGAGCAGACCCCCTTTACAAATTCAAGCTGAGATTTATGGGGTAGAGGAGGAACTTTTTCAATAAAAGAGGTTTTTGCATGATTGGGATGTGGATGAGGAACTTGGAAACTAGATTTCAAATACTAGAAACTCCAGAGCAAGGGAAAATAAGTATTACCATACCAATGACATATACTAGCATATGAAGAATCTTATTGTAAAGGCTTTGAAAAAACTTGATGAAGCCAGACAAGAGTTGCTCCATCCAACAGATGGAATCATGTTACAACTACAAGAAATCAAGACATGGGTGGTTGTCTTAGAAACTTTCATTGTTACTCTTGTTTGCAGTTAGAAAGGAAATTCTAATGGCCCTGTACCTCCATATTTTGGTTAGATTATCAAATGAGTTGTGGCTCATTTTATTTCTTTTTGGTTGTGTAGAGATTTTAGGCACTCAGAGTATTTTCAAGCCCAACTTGTTAGTTGTATAAACAAAAAATTGTTTTCCATGGTGAATGTTTATTTTTATTTTTATTTATTTTTAACCTCAAAATGACTAAAGCACTAGGACATTAGAGGATTAACCTTTCAAAAAAAAAAATTCAATGAATATTGCATCCAAAAAGAGTTGAAAAATGGCAATGAGATACTTGAACATGAGTTCATCTCCTTTGAATTCTTGAGTAGGAAAATAGCCTTACTACAAAGAGAGAGAGAGAGTATGCTCATTTTCAAATTAAATCCCCTATATATATATGTTGTTGGGCATGGGTCCCCTTGGGTCCAAGTTTGTAATTTTGTAAAGTTTTGTGATGAGCGCGCTTCATACGGAGAGGTATTAAGGTCAAAGGGGCTTTGGGGCAGGTTAAAGTACCTTCAAGTGTAATGAGAAAGGTTTTTGTAGATGTTAGGACTCTGCCCATGGCTTTCAGACCATGGTAACGTAATTGTAAAATATATATAAAGAGGAGTCAAGCTAATTCTAAGTCAAATAATTATTTATGGTATTGAAGATAGTTATTGGAAAAAGGTTGTGATTGTTGTGTCGATTCAGTTTGTGTCGAAGAGAAGGCTCCTCCAGCTGAGTGTGCTAAGACATTAGTAGTCTATAGTTGAGTACGCAGACCCCTGCATCTGAGTGCACAGGTCGATTCATGTGTAAAATGGAAAGATCTGGTTAATATAAGAATATTATCTGAAGATCTATTTGGTTGAATGGTTATCTTTTATGTGATTGGTTTATCTTATCTATTATCTTTTTATGAAAGTATAAAGTAGGATTTGATTAAAATTGTATTGTGTAAGCCTGGATATGTATTGATTTTCTACTTAACAATCAATTATCTAAAGTTGTGTGATTATAGACTCTGTTAATAAGGCTTTATATATTCGATTGTCTATAATCCAGTTGGCTCGATGTAGATCTAAGTAACCATGAAGGAAGGAAAAAAAACCCTAAACCATAGTCCAGAAGTCCCTCTAGGTGTAGAAACCTAGTTCTAGCACCTCCTCATATTGCCTCAGGTGAGACCTCAGACTGCGCAAGCAGATCGTTGCTGAAAGGGCTAGTGATATTGGGTTTTGTTGGTTGCGTAGAAAATCCGAACCTGGGTCTAGGCCTAATCAAGCCAGCAAATGGTTCTATTTCTGGGACCAATATCTGACTGAGGGAAAGCAAGATGTGGCATCTAGATCGGAAGGAAATCCAAGAGTGGGTAAATCTAAAGGAACGATAATTCACAGTGCAGGAAAACAGGAATCCGCGCCTATCGGCAGATTAGTGGTTACAAAAGTATATTTATACTCATCAACACAAGATTTTCTTTGCATCATTGACGAATGAGTTGCACAAATGGTTATCTAAGCTAGCTAAGAACAAGACCTCCTTTAAGGAAGATAACTTGACCAAGTGGAACCTATATCAGATCAAGCGACTAAAGGCTACTGATAATCAGATATCTATGGTTGTTGATTATTGGATCGACAATATTCTAGGAGGTTTTATCATTGAGTTCATGATCTACAAAGTTGTTTCATACAGTGAAGCTAAGCAACATTTCTTTAAAGTACCTAGAGGTAAGTATTTGAATTCTCTGAAGTTGTGGATTAAGATGTTATTATGTGAAAAGGGTATTCTTTGTATGCAATCAGATTGATGTTTAGTGGAATTCGATCTGTGACTACGCGAAGTGGAAAAAGGTTTTGAGTAGATCATGATAACTTTGTTGAGACTGGTTACGGTACCATAGTAAGTGAATTAGAAAGTGAAGATCACCCTGCTACCCCTAGAGGAGCCTCGCATCAGAGTACCTATGGGATTCATCAACCTACCACTCATGTAACCTCACACGTCCATACTCACTCGCATATTCACACTCATACACCTCCACCTCCACCTCCACCTCCCTTGTTTGATATGGCGAACATAGCGATGAGAGTTATCATCAATGGTATATGGTATTGATGATAGCTATTGACAAAAGGTTTTGATTGTTGTGTCAATTCAGTTTGGGTCGAAGAGAAGGCTCCTGCAGTTGAGTGCGTAGAGACCTTAGTAGTCTGCAACTGAGTGTGTAGACCCCTGCAGCTTCTTTTGCAGACCCTTGCAGCTGAGTGCACAGGTTGATTCAAGTGTAAAAGGGAAAGATCTGGTTAATATAAGAAGATTCTATAACCAAGTTTCTGCACCTAGAGGGACTTGGGGACTGTGGTTTAGGGTTTTTGTTCCTTCCTTTGTGGTTACTTAGATCTATGTCGATCCAACCATATTACAGAAAAATGAACATATAAAGCCTTATTAACAAAGTCTATAACCACACAACTTTAGATAATTGATTGTTAAACATAGCTCAATACATATCCATACATGTGCAATACAATTGTAATCAAATCCTACTTTCTACTTGCATAAACAAATAACATATAAGACAAACCAATCACATAATAGAGAACAATTGAACCAAATATATCTTCAGATAATCTTCTTATATTAACAATATCTTTCCCTTTTACACTTGACTCAGCCTACGCACTCATCTGTAGGGTTTTTCACACTCAGCTACAAACTACTAAGGTCTCAACACACTTAGCTATAGGAGCTTTCTCTTCGACACAGAATGACACAACACCAAAATGAAAACCTTTTTCCAATAGCTATCACAATGGTCCAGTTTATCCTCATGTCATTGGCACAATTGAGGCATTCAACAAAATCATGGAGCATGCGCTAACAAAAATCTGCAACACAAATCGGAATGATTAGGATGTACGCATTCATGTGGTATTATGGGCTTATAGGACAACGTGTAAGAAAATCACAAGGAAAACACCGTCCTTCTTGGTATATGGATAAGAAGCAATCATGACAATGTAATATATTATTTCTAACTTACGGATTGTTGCGGTTACAAATATGGCGGATAAAGACTCAATGGAGGAATTCGTATCGTAGTTGCTCGCACTGGAAGAGGATCACTTCATAGCAGGTTTTCACCAGCAAGTCCAGAAAGAAAGGGAAAAGGCATGGCATGATAGGCATATCAAGCACAATATTTTCAAGAATGGTGACTTAGTTATTCTGTATGAAAACAACTATGTGAAGTCCCTTGGAAAACTAAAAATGCATTGGTTGGGGCCATATGTGGTGAAATATGTCTCATATGGTGGTGTAGTTCAACTCGCAAAGCTGAGTGGGGAGCCCCTCCCAACTTGCATCAACGGTATCTGCTTAAATTTATATAGGTAAAAATCCATCCTTGGGGTTGTGCAATGACTATATGGCCGGAGAAAATTCTTAATACTCCTAGTAGTTGTAAGAGAGCATGGGACTTTAAACTACTTTGCAGGTAGATGGTTGCGTCGAAGAAGCAGAACTACGCAATATATGTGGTTGTGTCGTAGTTCGCAAAAGTCACGCTATCAAGGATTGGACTGCACCTTAAGGATGGATGTGTCGAAGATGGCCAAAAATATGATTATTGGAGCTAGACTGGTTGACTTTATGGGGATTAGGTCATTGAAAGGATCAAGGGGATGCATTTATTATGCATATCCAAGGAAATATGCCGCCAAATTCACAGTAATGAGGAAGATCTGAAGGGGCTCGATCGATTTAAATTTCAAATATGTTATAAATTTGGGTTATCGCTCCACAATCAAAAACTTTACATGCTATGTATTGAAGTGCTTATTTTATGCCTGTAGTTGTGCTAAGATTTTTACTAGCATGTCAAGTAACTTTGAGGAATTTCCAGAATAATTGAGACAAGAAGGGTTAGAACACACCATTTTATTCCAGCCAAGCACCCCGCAATCGGACAAGTATCTCTCTAGATCAGGGTTATTAAACCCAATTATGATTGCTACACTGCATGCTCACACCACAGGACCAAGTTCCCCAAGAAAACATATCGGGGCTGCAGAAGCGCCACAGAAATCGGGAGCAAGACAGTCCCCTCAAACGAATATTACGAAGGAGCAGTGGACCAAAGAAAGGTTGTAGAAAATGAAGTAAACAATGGAGGTTCAGGACTCCGATGAGGAAGAGGAGGTTGGTGTTGAAGAAATCGATGCAGAAGAGGTGGAACCTCTAACTATATTTCCGTTGTATATGCCTCCCAAGAAGGAAGGCGTAGTGAATTCCACAAAAGACCCCGACATAGTAAAGTTCAAAATGTTCACCCCACTGCTACCAAAAGATGTGCATGTTGGATCCCCGTGATTTGCAAGATTGGCAAGAACAAGTAGCAGGGAACAAAATCAAAGCACTTTGGAGTCTAGGACCTAGCCTTCCTAGGCTGAGAGAGGGCTCTCTCTATGTTTATGATTAACTGATTTGTCTTTATGCTTATGTTTTCTAATTTTAGGCTAGTTATGAAGTTTGGGGGTTGTTTTGTTTTGTTTTGATCGATTGTTGGTTGATTTTTTTAGTTGAATAGATAGAATGTGAGAAGAATTAATCCATTGGGCTATGGAGTCATAAAAGGCTTTAATTGTACATCAACCCTTCAAGGGTTTTCATAGGGAAAGCTAACCATATCAAGTGGATATTTTTAGAAAAAATGAAAGTGAGATGACAGTAAGTTGTGAATTCAATAAAACTAAAGGGCAATTAAGAATCCTTTAATCTATACTTTAACAAGAAAGCCTTTGAGATAAATGTTTAAGAGAAACTAAAGAGCAGGACACCCTTGAATTCTTTAATCAAATTTTACTAAGAAAAACTTAAGACAACAATCTAGTAATCCTAAAGAGCAGTACACCCCTGAATTATTTATCTATTACTTTCAGACAAAAAAAACATTCAAGATAACAGTTCAGCAGAACTAAAGAGCAAGACACCCTTGAATTTTTTAATCAAAATTCAAAGAAGGCCTTTAAGATAATAGTTTAAGAAAAACCAAAGAGCAAGATACCCCTGAATTCTTTAGCTAAACTCTACTGAGTAAACCTCAAGACAACAAGCTAGATGAAACTAAAGAATAGGATGCCCCTAAATTATTTAATTATACCTTGCAGAAGAAAACATTAAGATAATAGTAATAGATAGAATCAAGGTGCCAAGACAACATATATTAATCTAAAATTTATGTTCTATTATTAGAGAAATGATGTACAATATGCAAAATAGTAGGAGAAACATTGACAAAGAGGGATAACATCACCATTAACATAGCTCAGGAATCCTATGAATGTGATTGTATTACTGATATCCAAAAAAATTTCAATACTCCAGTGCAATAGTCTCTGCAACTCAGATTCTGATCGAAATCCAACCTAGCAGCCAACCAAGTAACCAACAATAACAATGAACAATACATGTAGTATTTAACTGCAAATGAGGAGGTTGCCCTAATCTATGGTGACAAATTTGTATTTACTACAGAGTAAATGATTGTTGACAATTGATACCATGCAAGGACCAATGCAAAAATATCTCTGACTGACTCACTGTAGAAATAAATCCCTAATTTACTATTGAGCTAACTTTTAGATATTTTTGACTATTTGGCTTTAACCTTAACTTTTACAATAACTCCTGAGATTCTTTATTAACTGTAGCTGCTTTTATTTAAGTGAAATGAGGCTATAGGTGGAAAATGTGATTTGAAGAAGTAAAGGCTAATTGGCCTTGTCATTTGGATCTGTCTTCTTTGTTGATTTTCTTTTGATTTGTCATTTAGCCTATAATTTGTCTTTTAAACTTTGATTTGTCTATTCCTTAATCCTTCTTTCTCATTCTGCTCTTTAATCTGTTTCTGATGTCATTTAAATCTCTCCTTTTACCCTTGTTATTTCCTTTTTGTCTTCACTTTGTCTTTCACTTCTTCTTTCACCTTTTAACCTTTGATTAATCCTTTAATCCCTTTTACCTTTAACTGTTACGGTGAATCTTTTGACTGTCACCATTATCTAACCGTGTTTTCATATTCTCCTGCACAGTCATTGTGAAACTATCCTTTCTTCCTTACTCTGTCTTTTGAAAACAACTCGCTGCCTCTGGAGTAATTGCATGATCATTATTTATCATGATCCATTGTTGATTCCGATCTTTCTTGCGCTCTTAATCCTTTAAAGAATAAGGCATTCTTTATCATCACCCAAAGAGCCTGGTTCTAAACAATTCTTGGGATTGGAAATGTAATTTATGCATCTCCTCGTACGTCCATCACCTGCAAAACACAAACTAATTATAAAACAGGGGTCTGCAGGGTGGGAAGCAATGGTGGCTTGTGGGTATTTAAAGCAATATGTGGAAATTCGGAGGTTTTCCTGGTTCTTGTGTGTTTGGTTATAATATTTCTGAGCCTTTAGAAGTTTTGCAGAGGTTTACATGGTAGATCAAGGCTTATCATATAGATTCGGAGTTTCGGCATTTTTGAACGAGGGCAGTGGTTTCGTTTTAGGCGCGGGAGCGGTTTCGTGGTTTTCGCATGGGGCTTAGGTGGTTAGTGGTATTTGGTAAGGGGGATGTGATAAAAGGTGGGGCTAATGCATGGCAGGGTGGTAAAGTGGTAAAACTACCCATTTCGTAAGCTTTAGTGGTGTTAAATGCTGAGTAGTTAGGGGCACGATGTGAGGTTAGGGCCGTCAGATCAAAGGGTGGAGATCGGACGCCTATCGGGCGGTATGATAGTGGGGAGGTTTTGGAAGGTGGGTCCAGGGGTTTAAATGGAGTCAAAGGTTTAAAATAACATGGGCTCGGGGAAGTTTTAAAGCGAAGGCGCTTTAATCATAAGGTGAGGCCATGGTTATATGAGGGGAGGGTGGAATGTTTATTAGAGTGAGGGATCTAATAAAAAGGAGTTGGGGCATTTAAAATATGAAGGGGTCGGGTCTTTTAAAAAAAAACAAGATTTATTTAAATGAGTGGGCCCCGATGAGAAATTAATTTAAAACAATGTAAAATGTGGGTTTTTACATTGTTTTGAATGAACAATGTGGAATGAGAAAGAGGATGGTTTTAGATGGAGGAAAATGGGGTTTTAGGTAGGGAAAGATGTGAGAATGAGGGTTTTAGGGTCAATCATGGAATTCCAGAGTAAGAGAGTGATATGAATAGGTAAAATGAGAGATAGTGAATAGGTTAACTGAAAAATAATGAAGGTAGTGAGATTTCTGAAAATAAATGATAGTCAGAGAATGTTATTTTCGACAGACTGTAGAAAAATCCATAGTCATCTAGTGATACTGTAGAATACAGGAGAGTAACAGTGGCTCCTGCTAGGGAGGGTAGCTCCTTTAGGAGGTGTTAAGAACCTCAGATCTCTGGATTTCGTAGATCAGTAGCCTATTTGTATTTGGCTGATTTTTATCCTGTTTTTGCTGATCTGCTGCAACTGTTTGGGACTATGACCTTCAAAAATTGAAAACCATGTTTGTTGCAACTTACTTCTACCTACCCATAATCTATTCTAACATTTTTTCTTCATTTTTGGGGGCATTTAGACTTGCAAACCTTGACATATTTTTCTTTTGAAAGCAAACTATATATTTCTATCCTTATATCTTCCAAAGGCTAAGATTAGACTAATGAGATATTTTATTCTCTACCTAACTACTTATCTATCAAGATTAAATAGTTCGACATATTTTTATTCACTAACTATCAACATGAAATTTAAAGCATGACTGTATCAAGATTAAGCAGTTTGATTGTCATGAATTGTGGCATTTTTAGACAAGCTACACACAATATTTATTTTGCAAAAAGTAAACTAAAAACTGAGAGTTTTGGTCTTGGATATTTCATTTATCACTTATTCCTCCCTTTCCTTGTTGGTTTCTGATTTTGACTTTGGAATCAATATCATTTTTCTATCTACCTATTGATAGGCCAAGTTTGAACATTTTCGCAAATCTTCATTTTTCTAACTTATCAGCAAAAATTCAAAACTTGTTCAATCATGATTAGGCTATTGATTTGAACAAGAATTTTTCAAAAGTAGTGGCATTTTGACTTGCATACTTTCAGAAATATTTGTTTTTTGGTATGGGGCTTACCTTTTTCTTTTTATCTGCCCTTTTTTCTTCCTTTTGTTTCTTTTGTTTCTCTCTTTTCTGGATCATTTTTCTAATATTTTGTTTAAGAAATGTTGTATACAATGAAGAAAAATTTAAACTGAGATTTTTAATTGAAATAATGCTTGAGCATCCTGCCATTGATAGGACATTCAAACAATTCTGTTCCATACATTTCTTGTAAGAAAAATGCATTATTACCTCTTGTAGAATGAATGGTGTATGGACCTTTCCATATATTGTCAAATTTTCCATGCTTGCCTATGTCCTCTCTTCTTGAATCCCGCTTCAGTACTTTTTCTCCAATGCTGAAATCATTCGCTTTGGTCCTTTTGTCAAAAAGCCTCTTGATATTTTCTTGTAACTGTTGTGTTTTGTTGTATAATCATTCTCTTGTTTGTTGCAGTTGAACAGTTTTGTTTATTCTCCTTTGTATGTCATTTTCTTCAGACTGCACCTCTTGAATGAGCTTCATTACTGGCACTCCCAAGGTTTTTGGGAAAAATGCATATGTTCCATAGACTAGCTGATAGGGAGACATATCAATTGATTTCTTACTTGTTGGTATGTCTGCCCATAATGCATGTACCAACTTGCTATGCCATGATTTCTTGTTTTCCTCCAAAAAAATTTTAATGATGGTCACCAAACTCTTGTTTGAGGATTCAACCAATCCATTAACTTGAGGGTAATAAGCTGTAGAATGCCCCAAAGTAATGTGGCAAAAATCCACTATTTTCTTGGATTTAAAAGCAGCAGCATTATCAATTATGATTTTTCTAGGACAGCCAAACCTAGATAAAATGTTGTTTTCAAGGAATGTGATGATTACTGAGTCTATGTCAGTCCTAGAGGGAGTGGATTCTATCCACTTAGTAAAGTAGTCAGTTGCGGTAAGGATCCATTTATGTTGGGCAGAGGAGGCAGGGTGGATTCCTCCAATGAAATCCAGACCCCATTGTTGAAAAGGAGCTTCAACATAGATGGGTTATAATGGCAAAGACAAAAAATTTCTTTTACCCTCAAAGATTTGGCATTTATGACAGGAAATTACCATTTTGTGGATGTCTTGGAAGAGGGTAGGCCAATAGAAACCAGCCCTAAGGATTTTATTAACAGTGGTTTTCCAATAGATATGGCCTCCACATTCTCCTTCATGAAATTTATGCTTAATCCTGTCAGCATCTTCTTCAAGAAAATATTTAAGCAATACACCACCAGAGTTCTTCCAATATAAAACTTTGTCTAGAATGCAGAAATTTACAGCTTTTAGTTTCAAGAATATGGACTTTGTTTTGGAAAAACTAGGAGGAACATAAAGATTAAAAATCACATATAATATATCAGCATACAAGGGTGAGTTCAGAAATGCTTCCTCAATAGGTGGAGTCGCCAACTCCTCTTGTTCATCTAATGAGTGAATCATATTGATGTCTAGTGCTTGAAGGTTTGTTTCAGCCATGAGTTTAGCCAATCCTTGTCCTTTGATTAACTTGGTGGGATTGATTTCCAGATCATATTACAAGATGACAACAATCCACTTACCTCTTTTTCCTTCAGGGTCTTGTGTAGGTATGTCTTTAACCACTATGTGAGGCACAAATGCAATGATGTGTGAATGCAAAATGTAGACTCTGAAATATTTTAGTGCTTTGATTAAGGAAAAAACCTATTTTTCCATGATATTATATTTCAGAGGTGCATCTCTCAATGCTTGGTTGAAGAAAGCTATAGGTTGCTCTTGTCCCATTATGTTCTTTTGTAGTAAGACAACAACAACTATGTGTTCTGATGCAAAGGAAAAAATGAAGAAATATTTGGTGAAGTAAGGGCTGATCAAAACTGGTGTTTTTGTAAGTGCCTGCTTCACTAAGTCAAAATATTGCTTTGTTTCTTTGGTCCATTTGACTCTTGATTCTATTTTCAACATGTTAGTGATAGTTCTTAGGAGTTCTACAAGGTTTGGTATGAACCTTCTTAAGAAATTTATCTTTCCAATGAAAGATTGCAGCTCTTTGATGTTTCTTGGGTGACTGATTTGAAATATTCCCTCAATCCTTTTTGGGTCAATCTTGATTCCCTCTTCAGATATGATGTGGCCTAAAAGATTCCCTTCCTGAAGGCCAAACAAGGTTTTCTTGGGATTTAAAGACAATCCATACTTTCTGATCCCCTTTTGGATGTGAGTCCCATAATAAATAAGCTAAGGGATCCAAGTGTTATTTCTTCCTGTTATAATGCAATTCTCTGGAATTAACGTTTTTATGGCCCATATTGCTGCATTTCCCCACTTTGGGTTGACATAGTAGATCATATTTTGCTGCTATAACAATAATTTGTTGGCTAAAGTGTTCTACACACATTTTATGAGTTAATTTCTCACTACTACTCCAGCATTGTGTTTATGTATTGCTGCATTCCCATTATGGGATATTACAGTGGTATCGGAGCATAATCTTGGCTCAGCCTGTGAGTTCCAGCCATTATGTTATTATAAGACTAAGAAGACAAAGAGAAGGAGAAATATCAGAATGATGGAGAGGATGAGCCTTATCTCATCACTTTTCAAATGTAGGAAGAACCTCTCCAAGGAGGTTAAGCAGATGAAGGAGAAGAGATGCAATGGAACTCCTAGAGGGTTTCAAGAAGAGGAAGGGCCATGAAATTCCTATTATCAAAGAGGAGAAGGCAAGAAGCATGAAGGACGCTTGGATTTTGAAATTATAAGAAGATACCTTGCAGATTACAAATCCCAACCTAGAGCCTTCAAAAAGACTCTAGCTCTTCCTCAGTTTTTCCAACTGGAAGAAGAAAGGAGGCCCTACATCAATGGGATGATGAGAGGCAACAGATTTATATTGTTCACTTTTGATGGATCACTCACATGTGCAACAAAGGCTTGGGTGATGAAGCTAGAGGCATTCTTCCTACTACATCCAGTGGTAGAGAGAGAGGCTGTAGAAATTGCAGCACTTCACATTGAAGGTGAAGCAAGCACTTGGTGGTTCAGCCAAGTGAGACATGCAAGAGTATATAATTTTGCACATTTCACTCAAAAGGTGTTCAAGAGATTTGATAAGGAGAAATCATAGGAAGAGAAGCCCTCACCACCATGGGAGGAAGCATGTACCAGCGCTGTGATAACCATGGAGGAGCAGCCTTCATCTTCAGCAGTTTGGGAAGCCAACACATATGAGGAAGGAACTCTTGCAGCCCTACAAGATGCTTCCAAACTTCACCAAGGTATGCCTAAGTTTCCATCTCTTATCATTTCAGAAAATCTTATGGAGGGATATACATCATTGCATACTACTAATTTAGAGCAGCAAGATTGCACTGTGTTATACAAGAGCAGAAAAAGGACCCATTCCTTATGGGAGCATTCAAATGATAGCTTCATTCATGAAGCAATGGAGGAAGAAGTGATAGATGGTAGACATCTTGAGATGAGAAATATTTTCTCCTTTCTAGATGACACTTTCTCAATGAGCATTCCACAGCTCAAAGAGAAACTTCTACCTGCAGCAGATCAAAAACCTTATTGGTTTTGGAGGGCCATTAATGAGAAGAAGGTCTCATGGAGAGATCTCATTGGGCACTTCAACATATCATGGAGTGCAAAGTTCTTTAACAATTTGAGGAGGTTTTTCCCTCATCACACTTGGATCCTTATGGATTCAAGCTGGTCATTGGTGTGAGATTTTCTCTAGGAGATCTCCAAGGAGTTGCATTTCAACATCCCATGAAATGCAAGAGGAAAAATCTGATATGGGAAGATGGTAGTATTCATTGGAAGAGTACCAAGATGGAGGATAGTTGAAGACATCCACAGGTGGATGAATGGATGTGGATGGAGAGCAAGAGGCTAGTGAGCCACTTGCATATTTATGACATCGGGCAGCAAGAGGCATGGTTGCATTGGCTACGCTTGAAAGAGTTTGGCCATCATATGACATATCCTTTTTCCAAGGGTTTGTGGGTGGAAGAAACTTGGCAGGACACTTGCATCATATGGCATCAAATATGTTGGGTGCATTATGTTGGCATGATCTCCTTCATGTCAATCAACATATTTTCACCTCATGATTTGTATGATGGAAGTGTGAGGGGGAAACAAGAATTATTATTGTTGTGGCTCCTCTTGGGAGAGTATGGGAAGAAATTTTTCCATACTCATCATGATATTTCCAGAGAAATGCATGGCACATTCAAGGTGAAAAGAGGCCACCCTTCATCATTGGAGGATAAGGAGGGGCTTCCACATAGGAAGAATATTTCCCCACATAGCAGCATGATAGTGGATGACTTTGACATGTGGAATGTCAAGGAAGGAAGTCATGGAGTGACAAGAGCCTTATCACTAAGGCCAACTGTTGGGAAAAATACTGAGAGGGGAGGGGTGAATCAGTATTTAGGGCTGAAAATTTTTTCTTTCCTTTCTCTTAAAACCATATGTTACAGTATAGCATCCAACATGTATATCCAGATATCTTATTATGTCATTACTTAGAGTATTTCATCATTGAGCATGAACAGAAATAACAGAACAAACCATCAAACATAAACCACACATATGAACACCAGGATTTAAGGTGGAAACCCAATTCGTGAGAAAACCACCGCTGCTGTAATCTCAGTCTTCAATATTTATTATAGAGAAAAACTTCTTACAATATATGTTGGTGCATACTTATACCAGCATGCAGGCACCCACCTGCAGAAGACTACAACATTCTCTCGTTTACCAACCTCTCCTGGAAGGGAGCTACTACCCCCTACTCTCGTTTACCAGCTACCACTGGAAGGGAGCTACAACCCCCTCTTTGAAGGCTTCGACCCTTAGCACCACTGCAGACCACGTTTCCTCAATTTTCATACTGGATCCACCAGTTTCCATACGACATACCTTGCCGGTCACCAGATTTATGTATTTTATGTATACTCACACTAGTTCTTCATGATTTCGTCCGTCATTCAAACCATAGATTTATCATCGTCAGATCATTATATTCGTCGGTGCATCGTAGTGTTGGATTTATCAGTTAAGAATAGAGCTCGCCCATACAGATATTCCTTTTAGAAATTCTTATTCACCACCCTTTCCATGCACACCCCTCGTTCTCTATTTTTCTTCTCCTTATATAGTTTTTCCTTTATTAAAACCATGAGTGAAAACCATGAACCACTAATGGTATTCCTGGACAAGATCAGCGTATTAAAAATCAAGCCAATCCAAATTGAAACCCCAAACTTCGTTCTTCCATGCACGGATCGTCCCAAGGGTAATCTTTGTCTCCGCCAAATAATACTATAGCCAAGGTTAAGAAATATTAACGTGTCGCTGACTCATCAGTAATATATATCCATATAACCTTTCGGGCCCTTCAATAATATTCAATATTTGGTTAGGATCCCGGCATAACCCAACAATGTATATTGAACCAATAATACGAAGGGAAATCGGGTCCCACACTCAACATAAAATATATTTGTGAAACCCCTCTGTGGGTCCCTACGGAGGCACCAAACGATTGATGTTGACTTGGCATGCAGTGCCCCCATAACATTACTTTTAATCAAATTTAAATGAACTTTTAACTCGGACTTCAATCCTCAAACAAACTGGATTTCAATCTTTGACCCCGGGCCCACATCGCAGTTGGGCATTTGCGATGTGCGATATGCAATGGCACGATCAAACAAAAGTGCGCAAATTGGCGATCAAACATATGGCAGAACACTTTGTAATATGCGATGGTGCGATATGCGATGGCGCGATAATCGCACATCGCAAACAATCAACGGAACTTGCGATGGCATAGGGCGATGATTATAATATGCGATGTTGCGATGGTGCGACGATCGCATATCGCAAATATCCACATCAACAAGACATTTAAACTTCAAAACTTGCGATCTTGCGATTTGCGCTAAAGTGGTGGGGGCCACTTGTCCTCCCTTTTTAGAAATTTAAAGTCTTTGGCTATTTAATTCAATTTTATTCATATTGGTTGTTGAGGGCTTTAAAACCCGAAATGACTATCTTTAAATAAACTTTGTTCCTCCGTAGTCTGGAACTACGAATGTCTTCATTGCTTCTGCAAAAAGACTTCGCCCATAACAAAAATTAATTCTCCTCTGCAATACTTGGCTGCGGCCCATCAAAAATTAATTCATCCTTACGGATTTCTCATTCTTCTTGAATTTACAGTGCTATGCACTTAATCTCCTATGCTGCTTCTGTACTTGTTTCTTCCTACCCAAGGCTGGCAGGTGACTTTACTATGTTCAACACTTTGTTCTCTGTCTATTTTGCCAATTGATAGTTTAGGTGTTGCTCCTGTCTTTACCTTTGTTCCTTTGCCATCAATGACAACATTTCCAACAATCTCCCCCTTTGGCATTGATGGCAATACTCTTCCTCTGATGGCCTTATAGAAGCCCTTTGTTGCTTTTCCTCCCCCTTTGACATCAATGGAAAAGAGTTTGACAATACCATGCTCCCCCTGAGATCATGCTGCATAATATAAAAAGATGACTTATAAATGCCAACAATGCATCCTTTTCATATGACCAATGCTCCCCCTTAGCCTGAGCATTCAGAGAAGCCTAATAACACCTTACAACCAATTTAATCTTCTGTATTTAAGTAGACCTGATCCTTTGCATGGCAGATACTACTCCTAGCTTCTGTCTGAGATATTCGAACGCTTCCCTGGGTAGAGGTTTGGTAAATATATCAGCAACTTGTTCTTTGGAGGAAACATACTCCAATTTCACCTTTTTTTCTAGCACTTGTTCATGTAAGAAGTGATATTTGATGGGAATGTGCTTGGTCTTGGAATGCATAACAGGATTCTTTGAGATACTGATGGCACTTGTATTATCACACATAATGGAGATAGGAGGTGAAAATTTGATTTGAAAGTCTTGTAGGGTTTGAATCATCCAGAGAAGTTGAGTGCAACATGATGTTGTAGCCACATATTTTGCTTCTGCTGTAGATAAGGCAATGGAGCTTTGCTTCTTGCTAAACCAAGATACTAACTGGGGCCCCATCAAGAATGCACCACCACTAGTGCTTTTCCAATCATCAACACTTCCAGCCTAATCTGCATCAGTGTATGCATGAAGAGTAAGATCAGAATTCTTTGGATACCATAGTCCAAAGTCTTGAGTTCCTTGTATATATTTGAATATTCTTTTCACAGCCTGAAGATGAGACTCTTTTGAATTAGCTTGGAATCGTCCAACAATCCCAACTGCATGCATGATGTCTGGTCTTGTCCCAGTGAGATAGAGTAGACTTCCTATCATAGATCTGTATTCTGGTTGATTTACGGTGGGGGAATCATCATTAGAACTAAGATTACATCCGGTTATCATTGGTGTACTTACAGGTTTTCAATCTTCCATGCCATACTTCTTCAGTATTTTCTTGAGGTACTTTGCTTGTGATAAGAATATAACATCTGTTTCTTGTTGCACTTGCAAGCCAAGAAAGAATGTTAGTTCCCCAAGTAAAGACATTTCAAATTCTTGCTGCATATCAGAAGCAAATTTCTGACTCATAGACTCTTAATTACTTCCAAAAATGATATCATCGACATATACAACCACAATCAACAGTTTGTCATTTTCAGTTTTTGTGTATAATTTGCTATCAGCAGACCCCTTTGAAAATCCTTGTTGATGAAGATATTTGTCAAGACGATAGTACCATGCCCTTGGAGCTTGTTTGAGACCATATAGAGCCTTTTTAAGTCTACAAACAATTTTTCCATCATTTCCCAAAATGAATCCTTCTGGTTGTTCTATATAAACTTCTTCTTCTAGATCACCATTGAGAAAAGCAGATTTAACATCCATTTGATAAACTCTGATTTGTTGGAAGCTTGAAAAAGCAAGAAACATTCTTATGGCTTCAAGTCTGGCTACAGGAGCAAAGGTTTATTCAAAGTCTATACCTTCTTGTTGAGAATACCCCTTGCAAAAAAGTCTAGCTTTATTTCTTATAACATCCCCATTCTCATTTAACTTGTTTTTAAATATCCATTTAGTTCCAATGACATTTTTGTCATGGGGTCTTGGTACTAATTCCCAAGTGTGATTCTTTTCAATTTGATCAAGCTCTTCATTCATGGCTTGAATCCAACAATCATCTTTGCTAGCTTGACTAACACTGTGAGGTTCAATAGTGGACAGAAATGCCAGATTGCTAGAAGATCCCATAAGAGTCCTTCTTGTTTGTACACCTGATCCCTTTTCTCCCAAAATTTGAGATTCTGGATGATTCTTTTGAACATATCTGGAGGGAGCCTTTTCAGACAAACCATCTTCGGGTTCTTCACTGGGTTCACTGTTTGTATCATTACTATTTGATGTAGAAGGATATGTGTCATCATCATCTTCATATGTTGTTTTCTTTTCTTCTTTTGGAGCTGCAGGAGACTCATCAATAACAACATCAATACATTCAATAATCTTTCAAAGTATTTTATTGTAACATTTATATGCCCTACTCCTAGAGGAGTAACCAAGAAATATTCCTTCATCTGCTCTGGGTTCAAACTTGCCAAGTTTTTCATCATTATTCTTGATGAAACATTTGCTTCCAAAAATTCTAAAATGCTTTATAGTGGGAGGATTACCATACCAGAGTTCATATGGAGTTTTATCACTATTTACACGAACATGTGCCTTGTTGAGAATGTTTACTGCTGTATGTGCTGCTTCTCCCCAAAATGTGTCAGGTGTTCCAGAATCATCAAGCATAGCTCTAGCCATTTGTTGAACAGTTCTATTCATTCTTTCTGCAACACCATTTTGTTGTGGAGTGCCAGCTACAGAAAACTGTCTTTTTATGCCATGTTTTTCACAAAATTCAAGGAATTCATTTTATGTATATTCTCCTCCTCGATCAGATCTCAGACACTTGATTTTTAGATCTAATTCATTCTCAACTAGTGCTTTGAAGATCTGAAACTTCTCAAATGCTTCATCTTTGTGTTTAAGCAGCCCAATCCAACACATTCTAGAGAAATCATAAATGAATAAGATATAGTATTCTTCACCACGTGGTGACTTTTTCCTCATAGGTCCACATATATCAGTATGAATGAGTTCAAGAGGCTTACTAGATGATCCTTCCTTGGCATTAAATTGTACTCTGGTTTGCTTACCGAATTGGCAAGATTTACATATGATATTTTCAGGTACAGTAATATTGGGAAGATCACGAACAACTTTAAGTCTGCTTGATTTGTTGATTTGAGAGAAGCTCAGATGCCCCAACCTTCTATGCCATAGCCAATTTTCTGAAGATTTACTCAAATAACATTGTTCTTTGCAGTTCTTCAATATATACAGGTTGTTTGGAGTTTTTTTTCCTTTTATAATTGCTTTACTTGTATCAAGATCACATATCACACATTCTTTTGAACTAAAGACAACTTCAGTTCCTTGATCACACATTTGACTTACACTTAACAAGTTATGCTTTAATCCATCCACATACATGACTTCATTAGCTTTCACTTTTTATTTTAGAAAAACAGACCCTTCTCCTTTAATGATCGTAGGAGTATCATTTCCAAATGTAACATTCTTTTCTTTTTCTAGAGCACTATATGCAAGAAGTTTGTCTTTATCACCTGTCATGTGTCTTGAGCATCCACTATCAATGTACCATTGGTTTTCTTCATCTTCTGTAAATAACACTATGCCACAATTTTCAACCTGTAATTTATTCTTTTTCCATACTTTGGAGCTTGTAGGAACATGTTCTTTTGGCTGAACTTTGCTCCTGCATTCAGATTCTTCATGGCCAAAGTTATTGCAATAAGCACATTCAGCTTCATTTTGAAGAGGAGAAAAGTTGTTATAAGTACTCTTCTTTGTTTCAGTATCAATCCTTTTCTTTCTTGCTTCTCTTGTCATGATGGTTTTATATGCAACACATTGAATAGCTTTATGACCAAAATTGTAACATGAGAAACATTGTCCATTGAAGAAGAAATTTTTGCGACCATAAAATCTTCTACGTGAATTTACCTGTTGATAGGTGTTTCTTTGAAAGTCATTCTTGTTAGTGTTCTTTGAATTGAGATGATCATGCTTTACCTATAAAGATTCTTTATTCCCTTGCTGAGTGGTAGTATGTTGTAAACCAGCTGTAACTGCTTTTAGATAATTTGGTGCTGAAGCTTGGGAAGATTCTCCGATATATCCAAGACCTGTCTTTATAAGAGGAGAACGTTGTACCTTGATAATCTCATCTAAGGTTTCAGATCCTTTAGCAAATCTAAGATTCAGAGTTTTTACTTTCTCAAGTTCTTTTCTTAGACTTACTACTTCACATTTTAATTTCTTATTGTGTTTCTCTTTTTCTTCAAGCTGATTTTTCAAAGTTTCTATGGTTATTTTACTCTCTTCTAAGCAGATTTTGAGTTTATTGTTTTCATCAAGAAAATCATTGTCTTCTAGAGCATCCACAAAAGTATCCTTTTCTTCTCTAGATTCTTTTTCAAATGCCATGAGAATTCTAAGATCTTGTTCACATTCTTCCTCACTATCAGATAACCCATCACTGTCTTCATGAGTATAGTAACTCTTTCTAGTGCTAAAACGATTCTTATTCCTTTTTGCTACTTCCTTCCTTTTTTATGTGTTTCTTAATAAGGACACTTAGCAGCATAATGACCAAATCTTCCACAATCAAAACATTTGAAAGGAAGCTTACCTCTGAACCGTCCTGTTCCAAGTTGAAGTTTCTTTACAAAGTTTATCTCATCTTCTTCTGAGATATATCCTGATCCTTCTGTTTTTTGTACTTCCTTCCCTTTTGTAGAAGTTCTAAAGACTACTTCTTTGACTTCATATGGTCCTCCTCTTCTCATTTCATATGCAGTTAGTATGCCATGAAGTTGCACCACAGTAAGATTTTGAAGATCCTGCTTTTCTTCAAGAGCTGAAACTTTTGACTCAAATTTTGTCATTAGTGATCTTAAGACTTTCTCAACCAAGGTAGACTCAGTTATAGTTTCTCCCAGATTTATCATACGATTTACAATATCATCAAGACGTAAGAAGAAATTGGCAATGCTCTCCTCATTCTCCATTTTTAGATTCTCATATTGAATTCTGAGAGTTTGGAGTTTAGCACTTTTTACCTTTGCATCGCGTTCATAAATTAGAATGATTTTGTCCCATATTGCCTTTGTTGTATTTAGCTGCATGACTTTGAAAAATTCTGATTCAGTTAGACTTCCCAATAGAGCATTGACCGCCTTTTCATTTGTTTCATAGTTCTTTCTTTCTGTCGAATCAGTTGGCACTGCAACTGGATATTGATATCCTTGTTCAACAATTTCCCATACATCTGCTCCCAGAGACTGAAGATAGGATCTCATCCTTGTTTTCCAGAAGATTAAATTGTTTTCGTTAAAGAGCGGAGGCCTGATAGATGCTATTCCATCTTGGTTACTCATCTTGCTTGATCTTCCTTCTAGCGGCTAAGCTTTTTCAGAAGGACCTGCTCTGATACCAATTGTTGGGAAAAATACTGAGAGGGAGGGGTGAATCAATATTTAGGGCTGAACATTTTTTCTTTCCTTTCCCTTAAAACCATATGTTATAGTATAGCATCCAACATGTATATCCAGATATCTTATTATGTCATTACTTAGAGTATTGCATCATTGACAATGAACAGAAATAACAGAACAAACCATCAAAAATAAACCACACATATGAACACCAGGATTTAAGGTGGAAACCCAATTCGGGAGAAAACCACCGCTGCTATAATCTTAGTCTTCAATATTTATTATAGAGAAAAACTTCTTACAATATATGCTGGTGCAGACTTATACCAACATGCAGGTACCCACCTACAGAAGGCTACAACCTTCTCTCGTTTACTAGCCTCTCCTGGAAGGGAGCTACTACCCCCTGCTCTCGTTTACCAGCTACCACTGGAAGGGAGCTACAACCCCCTCTCTGAAGGCTTCGATCCTTAGCACCACTGTGGACCATGTTTCCTCAATTTTCATACTGGATCCACCAGTTTCCATACGACATACCTTGCCGGTCACCAGATTTATGTATTTTCTGTATACTCACACTAGTTCTTCATGATTTCATCCGTCATTCAAACCAGAGATTTATCATCGTCAGATCATTATATTCATCGGTGCATCGTAGTGTTGGATTTATCAGTTAAGAACAGAGCTCGCCCATACATATATTCCTTTTAGAAATTATTATTCACCACCCTTTCCATGCACACCCCTCGTTCTCTATTTTTCTTCTCCTTATATAGTTTTTCCTTAATTAAAACCATGAGTCAAAACCATGAACCGCTAATGGTATTCTTGGACGAGATCAGCGTATTAAAAATCGAGCCAATCCAAATTGAAACCCCAACCTTCGTTCTTCCATGCACAGATCGTCCCAAGGGTAATCTTTGTCTCCGCCAAATAATACTATAGCCAAGGTTAAGAAATAATAACATGCCACTGACTCATCAGTAATATATATCCATATAACCTTTCAGGCCCTTCAATAATATTCAATATTTGGTTAGGATATCGGCATAACCCAACAATGTATATTGAACCAATAATATGAATGGAATTCGGGTCCCACACTCAACATAAAATATATTTGCGAAACCCCTCTGTGGGTCCCTGCGGAGGCACCAAACGGTTGATGCTAACTTCGCATGCAGTGCCCCTGTAACATTACTTTTAATCAAATTTCAATGAACTTTTAACCTGGACTTCAATCCTCAAACAAACTGGATTTCAATCTTTGACCTCAGGCCCACATCGAAGTCAGGCATTTGCGATGTGCGATATGCAATGGCGCGATCAAACAAAAGTGCGCAAAGTTAACATTTGTGATTTGCGATGGGATCGCATCACAAATTGGCGATCAAACATATGGCGGAACACTTTGTAATATGCGATGGTGCGATATGCGATGGCGCGATAATCGCACATCGCAAACAATCAACAGAACTTGCGATGGCGAAGGGCGATGATTATAATATGCGATGTTGTGATGGTGCAATAATCGCATATCGCAAATATCCACATCAACAAGACATTTAAACTTCAAAACTTGCGATCTTGCGATTTGCGCTAAAGTGGTGGGGCCACTTGTCCTCCCTTTTCAGAAATTTAAAGTCTTTGGCTGTTTTATTCAATTTTCTTCATGTTGGTTGTTGAGGGCTTTAAAACCCGAAATGACTGTCTTTAAATAAACTCTGTTCCTCCGTAGTCTGGAACTACGAATGTCTTCATTCCTTTTGCAAAAATACTTCGCCCATAACAAAAATTAATTCTCCTCTGCAATACTTGGCTGCGGCCCATCAACAATTTATTCATCCTTACGGATTTCTCATTCTTCTTGAATTTACAGTGCTATGCACTTAATCTCCTCTACTGCTTCTGTACTTGTTTCTTCCTACCCAAGGCTGGCAGGTGACTTTACTATGTTCAACACTCTGTTCTTTGTCTATTTTTCCAATTGATAGTTTAGGTGCTACTCCTGTCTTTACCTTTGTTCCTTTGCCATCAATGACTACATTTCCAACACCAACAACGCTGTCATTTGGGAGTATGTTTCTATTGATGGGTTGTTCCAAGGGGAGTATGCATCCTCTCTTACGGCAGATTTTTATGAGAATATTCTCATGGGAGGACTCATCCATGAACCTCACTTTAAACTTACTCATTATGCATGGTAAGAAATATATTTATGTACTTTTTGATTATTTCATTAAGTATGTACACCTTCTCACCATGTATGTACAGTGCATTGCTCCACAAGAGGGCACGATTATTTATGGGTTTTATGGTCATTCTAGAACCAACATCTATGATGGAGATAACCCTTCTCTACATGAATTTGGACAAGTGTGTTGTCATTCTCATTGTACTCAGCTGATATATAATGTTATTTACCACCTCATGGTACATGTGAAAACCTACACAACTGTTATCTTGTTGAAATACCACTTGCCACATGATGATCTAAAGCAGCATTTGGGAAGAATGCGTTGTATCCACTTGAGAAACCATTGGTACATCCAAAATTACACATAACCTTCAACATTTTTCTGATTTCGATGCCAAATGGTGATGATGTGCCATTCATTTTGAATGGGATGATTTGGGCTAGCATGATTCATGACATGGGAGAAAGGATCTTTGGAGATATAATCTTCTTCTTGCCACTTGAGGGGAACCTTATTGCAGCCCAAGATAAACATATGCTCTACACTTATAATAAGTGAAGAGGAAGATAGTGTGGGTTAGGCCATTTTGTCTACCATGTTTAGATTTTCAGCCCACCTACACTGCATGAGCTCAAGGTGGAGGAACATTTTTAGGAGGTGACTCATTTTGTATGGATGATTGCTTGGGGATGGAGGATCCACATGGAAATGATATTTCCCAATACATTTCAGATCCCATGCCTCAAAGGGACCTCTAGACAGCACCTTATTGCCTCCTTGAGTACTTTACTTATTCATGATGATAGCTATTTGGCTAGCTTGCATGCTTGGGAGGGGCAATATGGAGATTCATTGTTAAGACAACATCATATTCCTTGGAGGAGTTCATCATATGAGGATGCTATAGGAGGAGGAAAGGACACTTTCCAGTTCTATCCTTGCAGTTGCTTGAGGACAAGCAACATTTGGGAGGGGAGGACTGTAATATTCCAAAATTAGCATGCAGGTAATTGGAATATTGAATTTTTCTTTTGTCACCTAGCAGTTGAATAAATGGGTAAGAAGGCCCATGAATATTAAAAACAGGAATAAAATCCCTCGCGTTGTGAAAAGGGATCATAAAACTAGCTGGAATTTACTCTCCCAAGTGTGAACAAGGATAAATGCATGTGGACAAGGTCAAGTTTGACCAAGTCAACAACGCTGATATGAGAGGAGGAGATCACCCATAGAGACAGCGCAGTGAAAGTAGGAGGAAGATTCCTTGGTGGAGGAAACCCTAATGTATAAGGCCCAAGACACAAAGGCTCACATTTGTTTAAAAGGAGGGCAAGGCAGCCATATGAGCTTATGAATTGAAGATTGGATTTTGGTCTGGTTAGACTATTTTGCATTCTCTTGTTGTTTAACAGAGTTGTTGTGCTGCTTAGCACAAGGCATTCCTGTTTAGGAATTCCTTCTCCTTTCTTGAAAGGCCTCTTGAAGGAGTTGTATTGAATTTCTCCACATCCAGGCTTGAGGCCAAGCATCCTCCTTCAGCGACAGTGTTATTTCTGCCACAGTATAATGTTATGCTGCAGGGTGTTGCAGTGGGGGTTCACAACACCACTTCCTGTACTCATTTTTCAAAGGAGGAAGCCTCCATTCCTTTGGGAGATCAGTAAGGAAGATCTTGGAGCAGAATTTCATATCTTGGCACTTGGCCAAAGTACTCCCATCACCTACAACACATCCCCTTGCAGGAACTATGTCATTTCTTGTAGAGTTGTAGTGACAGGGTTAAATTCCTTGTTTTTGAGCTTGTTTCTTAGGGAAAGGGCCAATCCTTCTCCCAGAAAGCTTGTAAGAAGGATCCTCCTTCATTCATTGTATGATTCAGCTGTATGTATGCAAATATTCAATTATATTGCGTTATTTTAGATCCATATATGCAAATCTAACATTTTTTACTTGTGCTTTCATGGAACCCTTGCCAAGTTACCTTCATAATGTTTAAAGGGACCTAAATCTCCATTTTTCTCCATGCATTGATGCAATAAACTTCAGATCTGTTATTTCCATTATATTGTAGTAGAAACCCTCATACAATTACATTGTGCATGCTTCAAAAAATTCTACATAGATTAAGTCATGGGATTTGGGCATTTTTAAGCCATATTGGGACCGGGAGATTTGTTTCACACATCAAAAGGGATTTGTTTAACACATCAAAAGGGATTTGTTTCTGATCCACTTTTGTATGTGAGTCCCATAATACATAAGCTAAGGGATCCAAGCGTTATTTCTCCCTGTTGTAACGTAATGCTCTGGAATTAACGTTTTTATGGCCCATATTGCTGCATTTCCCCACTTTGGGTTGACATAGTAGATCATATTTTGTTGCTGTAACAATCATTTGTTGGCTAAAGTGTTCTACACACATTTTATGAGTTAATTTCTCACTGCTACTCCAACATTATGTTTATGTATTGTTGCATTCCCATTATGGGATATTACAAGTCCAGTGTATGCCGGTGAAGACAACCAGTCCCTGCTGCCTTCCAGACAGCACCGTGCTCATGTTTATATCTCAAGTTTCTTTAATCTCGTCATGATTTGTACTATTGCAGGTCTTCCAAGCAATTATTTCCTATACAAAAAGTTGTTGGAAGACTGGGAATTGAAGACAATGGTGAAGGGCCAGTCGACTAAGAAGGATGGAAAGGATAAGGGGAAAGCCACAGCTTCCAAACCTGCCCAAGATAAACCCGGTCGAAAGTCTAGTAAAGAGGTGATGGAGAATTTGTTCTAGACCTATTCAAATGGTACATCCTGTTACATCAAGTCTTTGATTCACGGGTGGGAACATGATGCAAGGGCCAGGGAAGAAGAGGAAGTTGACCTGGCTGAAGAAGAATTGAACCCTATGGTAACTGACCCTGGTAATACTCGCAGTAGATTGAATTTGTTCCATCACTCAGTCTGCACCTATTGGATACTGAAGTGCCTTTTGGTGAAGTTAATTGACTCTGTCCAAGAGATAGGGGGTAACCCTCGCGCAACCTCAATTCTAGCAGACATCAGCAGAGCCATCCAGGAAATCAACTTGCAGCAGCATCACCTGAGCATCCGACTGGGGCGAATTGAGAAATAGCTACAAAGCATGCACCAGGTCGACATGTCAGGATTGAGTGTAAAAGACCTAGCTCCTATAGAGTCATCTGATGATTTACTTTCTATATTTATGTTTTTGTTATGATAACGGATAACATTTAAATTTCTTATCTGTTTATGAAAGGAAAGATAAATAATAGCTCCTTAAGACAGTAAGAGACTGCCTTAAGTTGTTTAAGTTTTGGATGGCCTATAAATCTTTAAGACGACCAACAGACCTGGTTTTCTACGAGCAGGTTGAGGCTAAAAGTTGTAAATTTTTCTGACCTGCATTTTGTTTAATGAATAGAAAATAGCAAGAATATACTAAGTCTACAAAAAAAAAAAAAAAAAACCTCCAAATTCTCATTTCTAGTAAAACATCTATTATCAAATTAGATATACATAAGGTTTCTTCCAAACTACTTCATGATAAAGGGGAAATTTTGACTTTTTCAATCCCAAATTTGGAAATGGTTTTAAAATAATATTTTATTTATGAGAATAATTTGTCGACGTGTTTTGAACGAGCCAATGTGATTCATCATCGAGACAAGATGAATCACACTAGCAAATTCGAAACACGTCGACAAATTATTCTCATATGCAATTATTTCCAGAAAAAATTATATACATGTTATGGATTACAAAAGCAAAATTCTTAATAATATTTTATTTGTAATAGAAATAAAAACACTTTTCTCATTTAAATATTTGTATTTAAAAATTATATATTTGATAATTTTTAATTGACATAAGCACTTTTCCATTTTTAAATTTATATTTAAAATATTTTTTTAATAAAAATAATAACTTTTACTTTCTTTATAAATGAAATATCTTTATATGAATATTTTCCGGAGATAATAACGAATTCAAGAATGGGATAAGATGAAATCAAAATGTTTGCATTAATGTGAGGAAAAAAATTATAAGCAGGGAGAAATATGTATTCAATACTGAACAACTTTACATCGAATAATTCAATTTTAATAATGAATGGTTTTTTAATATTTGTTTTGAAAAGCAATGTTGTCCAATTTTACATTGAATAATTCAATTTTAATAATGAACGGTATTTTAATATTTGTTTTGAAAAGCAATGTTGTCCAATGGATACACAAAAAGTTTATGTGACGACTTCATGACAAAGGGGAAAAAATTATCTTTTAAATTTGAAATTTGGAAATGGTTTCAAAATAATATTAATTTATGGGTAATAGAAGCCCTTTTTTTCCAATAAATTTTTTAAATGTGCACTTTTCAAAATAAATAAAAACATACATTTTATAAAAGTAAAAGTTTGTTTTGCTTTATTGATGAAATATTTCTATATAAGCATTTTTATAAATAATAACAAATTCAGGAATAGTATATGGAATATGTATTTAAATATATGTATTTAATTTTGAAAAAATTTGTATTAAAAAAATTGTTTATATTGTTTTGGATAAATGCATTAAGGCATTTTTAGATGTTAAGTTACTGGTTCAATTCCTCATTATATAAGGGTGTTTTATTAAGGCATTTTTAGATATTAAGTTATTGGTTCAATTCCTCATTATATGAGGGTGTTATTCTTGGACATGATCATAATGTAACCTCACCAATACTGAACTTGTCAAAAAAATTTGCATTAAAAATTTTAATATTAATAATAAATGTGTTTTTAGTATTTATTTTGAAAAACAATGTTGTATGGTGAACTTGCCAAAAAAATTTGCATTAAAAAATTATGGATGTTTTCCCCACATTTATAAATGGTATTGTAGTAAATCTATTAAGTATAATCTAAACTTTTTTCATTGAAAATTTTGTGAGAAAATTTATCGATGCTTTCTCCACATTCATAAATAGTATTGTTAGTAAATCGATTAAGCATAATCTAAACATTTTATGATTTCTACTTATTATAATCATTTTTTTCCAAAACATTTTTATCCAAAATGTGACTATGAATTACTAGAGTCCCATATTCAATTGATGAAATTACACAACCTAGTTTCAATAGAGGTTTTTGAGAGCACTAAAACTATTTTTGCAATAAAAAGTGTAAATCTAACAAAGAATTTTTGTAACTATTTAATATTAATGATGAATGTTTTTTATTAATTTGTTTTGAAAAACAATGTCGTATGAAGTTTTTTTCCACAATGAAACTTGTGGAGAAGTTTATGGATGTTTTCTCCGCATTTATAGATAGTATTCTTAGTAAATCCATTAAGCATAAGTTAAACATCTTATGATTTTGATTTGTTATGATCATCTCTTTTCCAAACATTTTTATCCAAAATTTGATTTTGAATTACTAAAATCACATATTTAATTTGTTGAATTACATAATCAAAATTCATTAAAAAAATTTAAAAACACTAAATCCATTTTTACATTTAAAAAAATGCAAATTCAAAAAAATAAATTGTAATTCTTCTATTCTTAAATTATAAATTACTAAAATCATATATTTCAATTATTGAAATTACACCACCTAAATTAAAATACACTATTTCACTTTTCACTTATAACGAGAATATATATATATATATAGTTATAGTTCAACTCAAATTAACAAATAGAAGAACAAATAACAATAACGAATGTAACCCAAATAACGAAGTTAACAAGGATAACCCTAATAAAGACCCATAGCGAAATGTCCTGAAAACAGAGACATGGATGGTTAAGAAAGATAACCCTCATAAAAAAAGATATAAAAAACTAAACTCTATTGGAAATGAAATTTACCACTACGGAAATGTAAATTGAAACAAAATGGAAAGTTAATAAAGATAAAATAAAATAAATAATAGAAATTGGAAAGAGTGAAAAAAAAATATAAATTAAATTATATATATATGATGATGATGGTTAACGTTCACTGAAACTAATTTTTGGTCTATCGAACTTAAAGAAAATAGTTATTTAATTTGATTTAAGATTTTATTCCTATGCTCAAAAAGTTTGGAAAGAAGCCTCTCGAGCTTACTATAATTTTGACATCTTAAAAGGCTAGGAAGGTCAGTGTTGCAACAAAGATTATGAAATTGAGCTCTAATGTGGTTGTACGTGGGGCACTCTAAGAGGAAGTGATTTTCATCCTCAATGTTCATATTCTCACAGAGATGGAAGATCCTTTCCATCCATGGTGTTTTAGGAACTGCCCAACGACCTATTTCACTATGGAGCTCATGAGAGTTCGTTCTAATCTTGGCTATATTAATTTTCTTCTTTGAGCTAGTTAAAACAGAGAGATACTTTTGATCTTCTAAGGTGGTGTTGATGACCTCCTTATAATACCTTAATTTTCTTTTAGTTGCTAGATCTTTCTCACACCACATTTTTTTTTTGAACTTAGAAGTAACAATTTTTTTAATGTTATTGATGTTTGCAAACTTGCAAAAGTGATTCCCACTCATCCCTTACCTCAACTACAGGAAACCCAACCTGCCTACTCGCTGAGGTAAGTTGGAATTTGCATGGTTATAGAGTGGGGAATGGACAATTAGGGAATCACCTTCTCGGATTTCATTTTTTATATTTCTTTTAATTATGTTTTTTAATTTTTTAATATTGTTTTTTATTTAAATTTAATTTATATATATATTCTTCTTTCTTTCGGATAGTATTTTAGGTTTTTTTAGTTTTTTTAAGTAGTAAATAATTTTTTTAATTAAAGTTAATTTTATTTTTTTATTTGGAAGTTAATTTTAAGTTTTATTTGCAACCATATTAATTTTCATACTTTCAATTAAGTTATAACTTTGACTTCCAAATAAATTTTGGTGCTAATAAACAAGATTATTTTCAATTTGAGTGTCAATTTTAATGTTTTTGTTCTGTTTGCCAAAATAGTGATTTCAAACAAGTTATAATTTTAATTATCCCAAAAAAAAAGTGTTGCTAGTCACATCATTTTTTAAATGCAAGTAAAAATAGTCACTAAATGCAATTTAGTAAAAAAAAAAAGAGAGTTTTGTAGTTGATAACTTTGATATATGAGGAAGTAAGATAAATAACCAATAAGTTGAACTTTATTAAGTGTCCATATTGAACATTGCTAAAATAAAAACAAACTCTCACAAGTTGCATAGTGAAATTGATTAATTAATTTGGTTCGTAGTGGATATTAATCATCATCATAATAATAATTGGATAAATTTGTTATCAATTTGTTGAGATTGTGCATTGTAGGTGTTTTCGGGTTTTCACACCTTTGAAAACTTGTGTGAAATTGACACGTCCATTTTAGTTGATTTTTACATGTCTTGGGTTGTAATTTGATTACCAAATTCTAATTATGACTTGTGAAAAAAAACACAATTTTTTAGTTAGTTATCCAACTTTTTTTATTTTTTTTTGTCAAAGGAAAAAATGATATTTGATATTTCTTGAAATAAATCAAAATATACATTGCCTCAACCTCATGGCTTCTATTTTCAAAATCTAAAATTATCTATGTATAAGCCATGCATTTACATATTAAAGTCTTCCCAAAATTAGTTCACAATCCTTTTAAGATAATAGTATAGTTTATTACATCATTACTACATGGTAGTTGTATGAGAAAACTAGTGTTAACCCCTTAAAAACTTTTCTTCTACAAAAACTACATCCACAAAAAGTTGGCTAAGAGGTTGGTGAAAGGAGTGTATGAGGCTCTATAACACAACACTTGATAAGATAGTATCAAATACACTAATGGAATTTAGGCATAGGTGGATTTAGTGTGCATCTTTTGCATAGATTTTGAAAGGAAATTAGGTAAAAATTCTCTCAGTTAAGATTTTATATCTAAATTGATATGCTTATGTGATTTGAATGCATTTATGTGAATGATATTCCACTTGGTTTGGTAAATATGGAAAGCCTTAGATATATACAAGTTGTTTATTTTGCATAGATTTTGAAAGCAATTTAGGTAAAAAATTCTCTTGGTTAGGATTTTATATCTAAATTAATATGCTTATGTGACTTGAATGCATTTATGTGAATGATATCCCACTTGGTTTGGTAAAGATGGAAAGCCTTAGACATATAAAAGTTGTTTAATTTTTTTAGTGCATCTGTATCAGATAAAATGTCATATCAAATTCTGCTAGTTACGAGTTGATAACCAATTCATGTGAGGGTTATAATCATGTTATAAAAGTGAATACCAAGATAGCTAACCATGTGTGAGCCCATACTATTTTTTGATATAGAAAGGCTATAGTGCCACACAAGAGTTTAATGGACTACATACTTGTATTGGTGTGTTGGAATCTAACCTTCTTGCCAACACTTAGAGCACCTTTAGATGGGAAGGGTTTCTTGAGGGATTACATAAAAAAGGGAAAAAAATTCCTTCTAATACAACAAAGGGATTGTTTTGCATAGAAAGGGTGTATACCTAGTGTTTTGTTGGATTAAATTTCCAATATAATATGTTTTGACATATCCTTAGAATTGGAATCATTTGTATGTTTTTTATGTATGATGGTCCTAAATCCATCATTGGAGAACGCTAGCATATTCCAAAATCATCTAAGCCAACAATGAGAGAGGAAGAAGCAAAAGCATAGGTATGGCTAGCTTATCATCTTATCACAATAACCCAACTACCATATTTCTCAACATTCTTTCCATCCCCATATGCAAAGGAGAAAATATTGGAGCACCTCAACCAATTCTAATTAAAATGTTTGCAGTATCCCACCTCCTTTTTTAAGTAAAGAAAAATTTGTATTAGTTAAAAGAGGGATACAATTGAAGCTTGCAATGAGATACATATTGCTAGTTCTTATTGCCTTCAGTAAATTAGATATTTTTTGAGACTATGTCAAAGATATTCTAGCCGACTAGAAAATAGATGTCCCAAGTCCCGAGTTCGCCTACAAGTGGCATGTTTCACATAAAATCCTAAAAGACGTATCTCTGAAATATATAGAATTAGTGACAAACAAGGGCGCTACCTTCATTTTCCTTCCCTTCATTAAATTATGGGGGACTTTGTCCTTCAATTTCCATAGGGTCTCTTAGCTAATGGATATTCTCTTACTCCTTTTCCTCAACCTACATTGAATTCTCAATTTTCTTGTTAACTAAGGCCATTGATAAGGAATCCATGCACTAGTTCAGTGCAATATTTTAGATCATGATGTACTTTGCATCAGGGGAATATATCATTTGCTTTTGATGAACTAGAATGCTCATGATATTAGAGTTTTAGCTTATGCAAGCATACTCAATTCTTATGAATATTTACACTAAAAGTACAGTACATATATTTTCTTGAATGAGGTCTTCATGGTAATGAATAACTCTACAAATATTCTACACATCTCCACTATCCATATTGAAGAACACTATAAATATATCTGGAAGTGATAGATAAATGGAAACCAAACCTTCTGCTCATTCCAGCAAAATGAGCAACAACAAAATTGTTTAACTTCTTGGATTTTGGCACTGAAAATTCAATGGTATATCCATTGAGCCTAAAAAGGAAATTTCTTTCTTGAGTGGCCTAGTACCAAGAGAAATTCCCAACGCTATATTTAGTTTTATAACACCATAATTTAGCGATATGATACTTTTGAAAACTCGAAATAGTATAATTCTTGGCCACTGCCACACTAAGACATTAACATTCCAAACATTTAGACTTAAGTTCAAAAGAAATATGCAAATAATTAGGGTTAAGGCCCACCTAGCCTATGGATAAAACACCACATAAGGAAACCATGAAGTCCCAAAAGGAATTGGCTCCCAACTTCATGACTAACTATTAATGAAATTCCTCAAATGGAAAATCCAAACCATCCCACAAATTCCAACAAATGTTCACTTGTACCTCTCTAAATGCTTTTGAAGGATGAATACTAGATAAAAGGAGATTATATGAATAGCTAAGATCAAAACAAGTGGAGGAAGCATAATAAGGGAAACTAAGAGTGCTTGACAACTGGCTTTCACAAGAAATTATTTATTAGATGAGACCAATCTAGAGAAGATAAATATCAACAAACCATCAAATAGGAACTAGGAGATAGAACTTGCCTTAAATGCACCAAATTTCATACCTTTTCATTACCATTATCCCACTACTTTTGTACCATTCCATAGAATTGCATTGAATTGTCGCAAACGAAGGGGATTTCCGCATGGAGAGGAGGATGATATGTGTCCTTGGGTTGCCTATCTCAAGGAGTCACCAACTCATTGTCAATAGATGTCCCATGTCAAAATTATATGTCATTGAAACCCACTTAAGCAAAATTTTAGGGGATAACCATGAAGTCTTAATCCCCATTTTTAAGCAAGATTCCATGGCTAAGATTAGTTGATCACTTGGACCCTTCCACTACCTCCTTGTTTAAGTCTCACTTAATGTGGAAGAAAGAGTGTCTAGCAAAAGACATAGTTCCTTGTTTGATTCTAACAAGCTTGTTTTTTTAATTTGGATCCTTCATGAGTGGACTTGTTAATCATTGCATTATCATGATCATTAAATCCCTGAAGTCTGAGAAAGTTCTAATATTTTCCTCCTTCATTAAAGATAAACCACTAAAAAAAGGCGCATATACTTCTAACGAATTATATGATAGATGACCAAGGCCCCATCCATAGGAGATTATTGAACTTCCTTTGAGATCACAATACTCCCTCACTTTTACCACCCTTTGAAATACCCACTTTATATTGAAAGATATACCCCATTATTTAGTAGCTTCATCACGACTACCTTAAGGCATCCCTCCTTTTATTTATCTTAAACAAAATGCAGCGAAGGTATCCAAATAATCAAACAATTATTGGCAGGGTAGTTGAATGAATGTGTTTAGGGAATATTGACAACACATACAATATTATAATCCGAGTCTTTCTTAGAGTACGGACCAAGAATTTCGGTGTTTGGTAAAAACACAGCACGGTACTGCACATGTGAGTCTTATTCAGAAGCCAAATGAAGATTATCTTAGAGATTGTGACCCACTCTTTTTTTATATTTTATCACGAAAACACAGTGTACAACGTACATTACACGCTCATGCGTTTCATCGTCCAATCTACTCCACAATATGTCCTCTCAAAGCAAATCTGTCAAGAAACTAAATCTTTACATCTCGCAATGAGAACTTTCCGAGCTCTCGTCCACAAAACTCAGCACATTTAATATAGTTTTAAGCTTTTTTTTTTAACCGTGATCTGAGGCTCTTCCCTTCTCGGAAATGAACCCCAAATTGATAATTAGTATTTTTGATAATAAAAAATTAAATATCTAATTTTAAATTATAGAAACAAAATGATTAAATATCAAATTATGATTAAATATGAAAATAAGAAAAAATATATATTATTCGAGGATAATATTATTAATTCTCTTAAGTTAGCCTTAATTTTACTATTTTTATTCCATGGACAGGGTGTGAGAGAGGCATGGATCTATGGAGTGAAGACGATTAAACCCATCCTTCGAACCTCAATCCCATTGCCAAATCTCCTCTCGGCAAGAAGCATATGGATATGCATTTGGGGGTAAATGAAATGGGAAGGGCAAGTAGACCCACCTCGGGGCAATTATTGTTGTAGGATGTTGAGTCGATTACAGAGTTTGTGAATCTAGAGATCTGTTCTCCCCTCGACAAAATATGGTGAGAATAATTTATTGTACTTCCAAGCTGCCTTCTTGGAACTCATTAAGCTCTCCAGTGATTATGGACATGGTGGATATTCAAATTTTGGTGTTTTGGTATATTGGTGGGCTCCAACACATTGCTCTCCACCTAATTCTAGTTGAACATTCAATGTCTAGTGGAATTTCAGTGGTGAGTGACACTGGTTGGAAACATATTTGGACTTGTGTTATTCTACCATGTTGCAAGGACGAGCTTCACGATGCAATCGTGAGGGTCAAGATGGGATGTTGATGCAGCAAGAAACTTCATTTTAACATAATACGCGGACCTGTGGGTTATGGGCCCACATAAATTCGGAAGCATTTCAACAGCGGTCACTTTATCTTAGCTTCATCAGTTTTTAAACAAATTGCAGTCGTCAATCCTTAACTCATCGAAATCTAGCTCCCAAACCATATCACAGTTTATAACTTTTACGACATCGCATGTCGCGGCTTATAACAAATACTCCTCACCATAAACAATAAATGTGCCGATGCGAAGTTGCGATGATGATGTCATATCGCAACATCGCAACATTCACGACTTATCGCATTCCGACATTTCGTGGATTACCTCTCCTTCATTGAAGATCATTCTGTATCATATGCGATATACGCTGGAGCGCCATGTCGACACGTGGTTCCCCCTCATTGCATCGCAACTTATATTGTTTAACTTGCAATGTGTTCTCATCCTTCTATCTCCCTCACACAACTTTTTCTTCATCAATAGAATTGCATCTCAATACCCCTGTTCTGCCATACTTTATCTATGTGAAGTTCATAGGAACTTCATTCACCACTCATACTCACACAACATATCAACAAATAGAAAGAATGCACATATATATTGAGAAATCGAAATAAAATAGCACACATATATTGCAAGATCCAGATGATTCCTAGATAATTAAAAACACACAGTTTCCATTATTTTCCGAGCTCGAATACAGGCTAAGGCCACTACGGCTTGAATCACACTTTCACCCTCAAGCTACATTGTGTTCTCCGCCCTCTTTCATACACCACAAACTACAAAGGAGTGGATCCTCTAAGATCCATGATTTTTTCTCCCACAAATTGCTCAACTAACCCCTGAAATCTCTTTGTTTGATTACATGGCAAATAATTACAATAAATCAAATCTTTTAGAGACATATCGCTTCCATCATTTTAGGTCTATTTTACGAAAATTAGCTCCATTTACAAATGGTTTTCCACGTTTTCACTTTCCGCAACATTGAATATTAATTTTGATTAAGGGTGGTCGGATGCTCCTACATCAGACTCCCAAGGTACAAAAATTTTATGACCTCCTGGTCATATGCCTTCTTCATCTCTGTAACAAGTCTGTTGCTTGCTATCAGTACCAAGTCCTCTTCTTCAGAAATTCTACCCACATCCTCTGTGGAATTGCCTTTGTGATATTTCCGTAATAGCATTCGTGAGCTGCAACAAAAACCTCTGCAGTAGAAAGTACTCCCTACTACACAATACCTCACAAAAATTCTCTTCGCTGAGCTCAGTCTTTCGACATCTCTCTGGTTCTCTCCTCTAGAACCATTTGAGCACTCCTAGCTCTAGGCTGTTGTAATCTTCTCACCTTCTTCGGCTACTACATGCACATAATATAAAGACCACAGGCCTACCAATCTTCAATAAATTTTCACCTCGTTCCTTTGCACGCAAAACTTTCTCCGTAGGAAATCTTTCCCTGCTCTGATACCACTTGATGTGGCACGAAACTGCATTTTAACATAATACGTGGAGCTGTGGGTTATGGGCCCACATAAATTCGGAAGCATTTCAACAGCAATCGCTTTATCTTAGCTTCAACAATTTTTAAACAAATCGCATTCAACAATCCTTAACTCATCGCAATCCAGATATTCTAGCCAACTAGAAAATAGATGTCCGAAGTCCCGAGTTGGCCTACAAGTGGCATGTTTCACATAAAATCCTAAAAGGCGTATCTCTGAAATATATAGAATTAGTGACAAACAAGGGCGCTACCTTCATTTTCTTTCCCTTCATTAAATTATGGGGGACTTTGTCCTTCAATTTCCAGTCTCTTAGCTAATGGATATTCTCTTACTCCTTTTCCTCAACCTACATTGAATTCTCAATTTTCATGTTAATGAAGGCCACTGATAAGGAATCCATGCACTAGTTCAGTGCAATATTTTAGATCATGATGTACTTTGCATCAAGGGAATATATCATTTTCTTTTGATGTACTAGAATGCTCATGATATTAGAGTTTTAGCTTATGCAAGCATACTCAATTCTTATGAATATTTACACTAAAAGTACAGTACATATATTTTCTTGAATGAGGTCTTCATGGTAATGAATAACTCTACAAATATTCTACACATCTCCACTATCCATATTGAAGAAACCTATAAATATATATGGAAGTGATAGATAAATGGAAACCAAACCTTCTGCTCATTCCAACAAAATGAACAACAACAAAATTGTTTAACTTCTTGGATTTTGGCACTGAAAATTCAATGGTATATCCATTGAGCCTAAGAAGAAAATTTCTTTCTTGAGTGGCCTAGTACCAAGAGAAAATCCCAATGCTATATTTAGTTTTATAACACCATAATTTAGCGATATGATACTTTTGAAAACTCGAAATAGTATAATTCTTGGCCACTGCCACACTAAGACATTAACATTCCAAACATTTAGACTTAAGTTCAAAATAAATATGCAAATAATTAGGGTTAAGGCCCAAGTAGCCTATGGATAAAACACCACATAAGGAAACCATGAAGTCCCAAAAGGAATTGGCTCCCAACTTCACGACTAACTATTAATGAATTTCCTCAAATGGAAAATCCAAACCATCCCACAATTTCCAACAAATGTTCACTTGTACCTCTCTAAATGCTTTTGAAGGATGAATATTAGATAAAAGGAGATTATATGAATAGCTAAGATCAAAACAAGTGGAGGAAGCATAATAAGGGAAGCTAAGAGTGCTTGACAACTGGATTTCACAAGAAATTATTTATTAGATGAGACCAATCTAGAGAAGATAAATATCAACAAACCATCAAATAGGAACTAGGAGATAGAACTAGCCTTAAATGCACCAAATTTCATACCTTTTCATTACCATTATCCCACTACTTTTGTACCATTCCATAGAATTGCATTGAATTGTCGCAAACTAAGGGGATTTCCGCATGGAGAGGAGGATGATATGTGTCCTTGGGTTGCCTATCTCAAGGAGTCACCAACTCATTGTCAATAGATGTCCCATGTCAAAATTATATGTCATTGAAACCCACTTAAGCAAAATTTTAGGGGATAACCATGAAGTCTTAATCCCCATTTTTAAGCAAGATTCCATGGCTAAGATCAGTTGATCGCTTGGACCCTTCCACTACCTCCTTGTTTAATTCTCACTTAATGTGGAAGAAAGAGTGTCTAGCGAAAGAAATAGTTCCTTGTTTGATTCTAACAAGGTTGTTTTTTTAATTTGGATCCTTCATGAGTGGACTTGTTAATCATTGCATTATCATGACCATTAAATCCTTGAAGTCTGAGAAAGTTCTAATATTTTCCTCCTTCGTTAAAGATAAACCACTAAAAAAAGCATATACTTCTAACGAATTATATGATAGATGACCAAGGCCCTATCCATAGGAGATTATTGAAGTTCCTTTGAGATCACAGTACTCCCTCACTTTTACCACCCTTTGAAATACCCACTTTATATTGAAAGATATACCCCATTATTTAGTAGCTTCATCACGACTACCTTAAGGCATCCCTCCTTTTATTTATCTTAAACAAAATGGAGCGAAGGTATCCAAATAATCAAACAAGTATTGGCAAGGTAGTTGAATGAATGTGTTTAGGGAATATTGACAACACATACAATATTATAATCCAAGTCTTTCTTAGAGTACGGACCAAGAATTTCGGTGTTTGGTAAAAACACAGCACGCTACTTCACATGTGAGTCTTATTCAGAAGCCAAATGAAGATTATCTTAGAGATTGTGACTCAGTCTTTTTTGATATTTTATCACGAAAACACAGTGTACAACGTACATTACACGCTCATGCGTTTCATCGTCCAATCTTCTCCACAATTTGTCCTCTCAAAGCAAATCTGTCAAGAAACTAATTCTTTACATCTCGCAATGAGAACTTTCCGAGCTCTCGTCCACAATACTTAGCACATTTAATATAGTTTTAAGCCTTTTTTTAAACCGTGATATGAGGCTCTACCCTTCTCGGAAATGAACCCCAAATTGATAATTAGTATTTTTAATAATAAAAAATTAAATATCTAATTTTAAATTATAGAAACAAAATGATTAAATATCAAATTATGATTAAATATGAAAATAAGAAAAAATATATATTATTCAAGGATAATATTATTAATTCTCTTAAGTTAGCCTTAATTTTACTATTTTTATTCCGTGGACAAGGTGTGAGAGAGGTATGGATCTATGGAGTGAAGACGATTAAACCCATCCTTTGAACCTCAATCCCATTGCCAAATCTCCTCTCGGCAAGAAGCATATGGATATGCATTTGGGGGTAAATGAAATGGGAAGGGCAAGTAGACCCACCTCGGGGCAATTATTGTTGTAGGATGTTGAGTCGATTACAGAGTTTGTGAATCTAGAGATCTGTTCTCCCCTCGACAAAATATGGTGAGAATGATTTATTGTACTTCCAAGCTACCTTCTTGGAACTCATTAAGCTCTCCAGTGATTATGGACATGGTGGATATTCAAATTTTGGTGTTCTGGTACATTGGTGGGCTCCAACACATTGCTCTCCACCTAATTCTAGTTGAACATTCAATGTCTAGTGGAATTTTAGTGGTGAGTGACACTGGTTGGAAACATATTTGGACTTGTGTTATTCTACCATGTTGCAAGGACGAGCTTCACGATGCAATCGTGAGGGTCAAGATGGGATGTTGATGCAGCACAAAACTTCATTTTAACATAATACGCGGACCTATGGGTTATGGACCCACATAAATTCAGAAGCATTTCAACAATGGTCGCTTTATCTTAGCTTCATTAGTTTTTAAACAAATCGCAGTCGTCAATCCTTAACTCATCACAATCTAGCTCCCAAACCATATCACAGTTTAGAACTTTTACGACATCGCATGTCGCGGCTTATAACAAATACTCCTCACCATAAACAATAAATGTGCCGATGCGAAGTTGCGATGACGATGTCGTATCACAACATTCACAACTTATCGCATTCCGTCATTTCGTGGATTACCTCTCCTTCGTTAAAGATCATTCTGTATCGCATGCGATATACACTGGAGCGCCATTCCGACACGTGGTTCCCCCTCATTGCATCGCAACATATATTGTTTAACTTGCAATGTGTTCTCATCCTTCTATCTCCCTCACACATCTTTTTCTTCATCAATAGAATTGCATCTCAATACTCCTTTTCTGCCATACTTTATCTATGCGAAGTTTATAGGAACTTCGTTCACCACTCATACTCACACAACATATCAACTAATAGAAAGAACACACATATATATTGGGAAATCGAAATAAAATGACACACATATATTGCAAGATCTAGATGATTCCTAGATACTTAAAAACACACAATTTCCATTATTTTACGAGCTCGAATATAGGCTAAGGCCACTACAGCCTGAATCACACTTTCGCCCTCAGGCTACATTGTGTTCTCTGCCCTCTCTCATACACCACAAACTACAAAGGAGTGGATCCTCTAAGATCCATGAGTTTTTCTCCCACAAATCGCTCAACTAACCCCCTAAATCTCTTTGTTTGATTACATGGAAAATAATTACAATAAATCAAATCTTCTAGAGACATATCGCTTCCATCATCTTAGCTCTGTTTTACGAAAATTAGCACCATTTACGAATGGTTTTCCACGTTTTCACTTTCCGTAGCATTGAATATTAATTTGATTAAGGGTGGTCTGATGCTCCTGCATCAGACTCCCAAGGTACACAAATTTTATGACCTCCTGGTCATATGCCTTCTTCATCTCTGTAACAAGTCTGTTGCTTGCTATCAGTACCAAGTCCTCTTCTTTAGAAATTCTACCCACATCCTTTATGGAATTGCCTTTGTGATATTTTCGTAACAGTATTCGTGAGCTGCAACAAAAACCTCTGCAGTAGCAAGTACTCCTTGCTACACAATACCTCACTAAGCTTCTCTCCTCTGAGCTCAGTCTTTCGACATCTCTCTGGTTCTCTCCTCTAGAACCATTTGAGCACTCCTAGCTCTAGGTTGCTGTAATCTTCTCACCTTCTTTGGCTGCTACTTGCACACAATATAAAGACCACAAGCTTACCAATCTTCAATAAATTTTTACCTCCTTCCTTTGCATGCAAAACTTGCTCCGCAGGAAATCTTTCCCTGCTCTGATACCACTTGATGTAGCACGAAACTACATTTTAACATAATATGCAGACCTGTGGGTTATGGGCCCACATAAATTCGGAAGCATTTCAACAACGATCGCTTTATCTTAGCTTCAGCAATTTTTAAACAAATCTCATTCAACAATCCTTAACTCATCACAATCCAACTCCCAAACGATATCGCAGTTCGGAACTTTTACGACATTGCATGTCGCGACTTATAACAAATAACTCTCACCGTAAACAATAAATGTGTCGATGCGAAGTTGCGATAACGATGTCGTATCGCAACATTCACGACTTATCGCATTTCAACATTTCATGGATTTTACCTCTCCTCCATTAACGATTATTCTGTATCGCATGCGACATGCACTGGAGCGCCATGTCGACACGTGGTTCCCCCTCATCGCATCGCACCGTATATTGTTTAACTTACGATGTGTTCTCATCCGTCTATCTACCGCACACAACTTGTTATTCATCAATATAATCACATCTCAATACTCTTGTTCTACCATACTTTATCTATGCAAAGTTCATAAGAACTTCGTTCACCACTCATACTCACACAACATATCAACTAACAGAAAGAACACGCATATATATTGAGAAATCGAAATAAAATAACACACATATATTGAAAGATCCAGATGATTCCTAGATACTTAAAAACACATATTTTCCATTATTTTTCGAGCTCGAATACAGGCTAAGGCCACTACGGCTTGAATCACACTTTCTCCCTCAGGCTACATTGTGTTCTTCGCCCTCTCCCATACACCACTGACTCACATTATATAGAAATTACAAAGGAGTGGATCCTCTAAGATCCATGAGTTTTTCTCCCACAAATCGCTCAAATAACCCCTGAAATCTCTCTGTTTGATTACATGAAAGATAATTACAATAAATCAAATCTTCTAGAGACATATCGCTTCCATCATTTTAGCTCTGTTTTACAGAAATTAGCTCCATTTACAAACGGTTGTCCACATTTTCACTTTCTGCAGCATTGAATATTAATTTCGATTAAGGGTGGTCCGATGCTCCTGCATTAGACTCCCAAGGTACAAAAATTTTATGACCTCCTGGTCATATGCCTTCTTCATCTTTGTAACAAGTCTGCTACTTGCTATCAATACCAAGTCCTCTTCTTCAGCAATTCTACCCACATCCTCTGTGGAATTGCCTTTGTGATCTTTCTGTAACAGCATTCGTGAGCTGCAACAAAAACCTCTGCAGTAGCAAGTCCTCCCTGCTACACAACACCTCACTAAGCTTCTCTCCTCCGAGCTCAGTCTTTCGACATCTCTTTGGTCCTCTCCTCTGGAACCATTTGAGCACTCCTGGCTCTAGGCTGCTGCAATCTTCTCACCTTCTTCGACTGCTACATGCACACAATATAAAGACCACAAGCTTACCAATCTTCAATAAATTTTCACCTCCTTCCTTTGCACGCAAAACTTGCTCCGCAGGAAATCATTCCCTACTCTTATACCACTTGATGCAGCACGAAACTACATTTTAACATAATACACGGACCTATGGGTTATGAGCCCACATAAATTCGGAAGCATTTCAACAACAGTCGCTTTATCTTAGCTTCAACACTTTTTAAACAAATCGTAGTCGACCATCCTTAACTCATCGCAATCCATCTCCCAAACCATATCGCAGTTCGGAACTTTTACGACATCGCATGTCACGACTTATAACAAATAATCCTCACTGTAAACAATAAATGTGCTGATTCAAAGTTGCGATGATGATGTCGCATCGCGACATCACAACATTAATGACTTATCGCATTCTGGCATTTCACGGATTTTATCTCTCCTTCGTTAATGATTATTCTGTATCTCATGTGATAGGCACTAGAGCGCCATGCCAACACGTAGTTCCCCCTCATCGCATCGTAACATATATTGTTTCACTTGCGATGTGTTCTCATCCGTCTATCTCCCGCACACAGCTTGTTCTTCATCAATAGAATTGCATCTCAATAATCTCGTTCTGCCATAATTTATCTATGCGAAGTTCATAGGAACTTTGTTCACCACTCATACTCACAAAACATATCAAATAACAGAAAGAATGCACATATATATTGATAAATTGAAATAAAATAACACACATGATATATTTCAAGATCCAGATGATTCCTAGATACTTAAAAACACACAGTTTCCATTATTTTCCAAGCTCGAATACAGGCTAAGGCCACTACGGCCTAAATCACACTTTCGCCCTCAGGCTACATTGTGTTCTCTGCCCTCTCTCATACACCACATACTCACATTATATAGAAATTACAAAGGAGTGGATCCTCTATGATCCACGATTTTTTCTCCCACAAATCACTCAACTAACCCCAGAAATATCTTTGTTTGATTACATGGCAGATAATTACAATAAATCAAATCTTCTAGAGACATATTGCTTCCATCATTTTAGCTCAGGTTTACAGAAATTAGCTCCATTTACAAATGTTTGTCCACATTTTCACTTTTTGCGGCATTGAATATTAATTTTGATTAAGGGTGGTCTGATGCTCCTACATCAGATGTCTTGCTTTCATTCCTAGGATGAGGCTCATGAGGTGGTTAACAAGCACTAGGAGCAGACCCCCTTTACAAATTCAAGATGAGATTGATGGGGTGGAGGAGGAGCTTTTTTAATAAAAGAGGTTTTTGCATGATTGGGATGTGGATGAGGAACTTGGAAACTAGATTTCAAATACTAGAAACTCCAGAGCAAGGGACAATAAGTATTACCGTACCAATGACATATACTAGCATATGAAGAATATTATTTTAAAGGCTTTGAAAAAACTTGATGAGGCTAGACAAGAGTTGCTCCATCCAACAGATGGAATCATGTTACAACTACAAGAAATCGAGACATGGGTGGTTGTCTTAGAAACCTTCATTGTTACTCTTGTTCGCAGTTAGAAAGGACATTCTAATGGCCCTGTACCTCCATCTTTTGGTTAGATTATCAAATGAGTTGTGGCTCATTTTATTTCTTTTTGGTTGTGTAGAGATTTTAGGCACTCGATTATTTTCAAGCCCAACTTGTTATTTGTATAAACAAAAAATTGTTTTCCATGGTGAATGTTTATTTTTAACCTCAAAATTACTAAAGCACTAGGACATTAGAGGATTAACCTTTCAAAAACTTTTTTTCAATAAATATTGCATCCACAAAGAGTTGGAAAATGGCAATGAGATACTTGAACATGAGTTCATCTACTTTGAATTCTTGAGTTGGAAAATAGCCTTACTACAAAGAGAGAGAGAGTATGCTCGTTTTCAAATTAAATCCCCTATATGTATATGTTGTTGGGCATGGGTCCCCTTGGGTCCAAGTTTGTAATTTTGTAAAGTTTTGTGATGAGTGCACTTCATACGAAGAGGTATTAAGGTCAAAGGGGTAGGTTAAAGTCCCTTAAATTTTAATGAGAAAGGTTTTTGTAGATGTTAGGACTCTGCCCATGGCTTCCAGACCATGGTAATGTAATTGTAAAAAATATATAAGGAGTCAAACTAATTCTAAGTCAAATCATTGTTTATGGTATTGAAGATAGTTATTGGAAAAAGGTTGTGATTGTTGTGTCGAGTCAGTTTATGTCGAAGAGAAGGCTCCTGCAGCTGAGTGCGCGAAGACATTAGTAATCTATAGCTAAGTGTGCAGACCCCTGCAGCTGAGTGCACAGGTCGATTCAAGTGTAAAATGGAAAGATCTGGTTAATATATGAAGATTATCTGAAGATCTATTTGGTTGAATGGTTCTCTTTTATGTGATTGGTTTATCTTATCTATTATCTATTTATGCAAGTATAAAGTAGGATTTGATTACAATTGTATTGTGTAAGCCTGGATATGTATTGATATACTATTTAACAATCAATTATCTGAAGTTGCGTGATTATAGACTCCGTTAATAAGGCTTTATATATTCGATTGTCTATAATCCAATTGGCTCGACGTAGATCTAAGTAACCATGAAGGAAGGAACAAAAACCCTAAACCACAGTCCAGAAGTCCCTCTAGGTGCAGAAACCTGGTTCTAGCACCTCCTCATATCGCCTTAGGTGAGACCTCAGACTGCGTGAGCAGATCGTTGCCGAAAGGGCTAGTGATATTGGGTTTTGTTGGTTGCGTAGAAAATCCGAACCTGGGTCTAGGCCCAATCAAGCCAACAAATGGTTCTGTTTCTGGGACCAATATCTGACTGAGGGAAAGTAAGATGTGGCATCTGGATCGGAAGGAAATCCAAGAGTGGGTAAATCTAAAGGAACGATAATTCACAGCGTAGGAAAACAGGAATCCGCGCCTATCGACAGATTAGTGGTTACAAAAGTATATTTATACTCATCAACATGAGATTTTCTTTGCATCATTCATGAACGAGTTGCACAATTGGTTATCTAAGCTAGCTAAGAACAAGACCTCCTTTAAGGAAGATAACCTGACCAAGTGGAACCTAGATCAAATCAAGCTACTGAAGGCTACTGATAATCAAATATCTATGGTTGTTGATTATTGGATCGAAAATATTCTAGGAGGTTTTATCACTGAGTTCGTGATTGAAAAAATTGTTTCATATAGTGAAGCTAAGAAACATTTATTTAAAGTACCTAGAGGTAAGTATTTGAATTCTCTGAAGTTGTGGATTAAGATGTTATTATGTGAAAAGGGTATTCTGTGTATGCAATCAGATTGATGTTTAGTGGAATTCGATCTGTGACTACGCGAAGCAGAAAAAGGTTTTGAGTAGATCATGATAGCTTTGTTGAGACTAGTTATGGTACCCTAGTAAGTGAATTAAAAAGTGAAGATCACCCTGCTACCCCTAGAGGAGTCTCGCATCAGAGTACCTATGGGATCCATCAACCTACCACTCATGTAACCTCGCACATCCATACTCACTCACATATTCACATTCATACACCTCCACCTCCACCTCCACCTCCCCTGTTTGATATGGCGAACATAGCGATGAGAGTTATCATCAATGGTATATGGTATTGATGATAGCTATTGAAAAAAGGTTGTGATTGTTGTGTAAATTTAATCTGGGTTGAAGAGAAGGCTCCTGCAGTTGAGTGCGCAGAGACCTTAGTAGGCTGCAACTGAGTGTGCAGATCCCTGCAGCTTCTTGTGCAGACCCTTGCAGCTGGGTGCACAGGTTGATTCAAGTGTAAAAGGGCAAGATCTGGTTAATATAAGAAGATTCTATAACCAGGTTTCTGCACCTAGAGGGACTTGGGGATTGTGGTTTAGGGTTTTTGTTCCTTCCTTTGTGGTTACTTAGATCTATGTTGAGCCAACCATATTACAAAAAAACGAACATATAAAGCCTTATTAACAGAGTCTATAACCACACAACTTCAGATAATTGATTGTTAAACAGTAGGTCAATACATATCCATATGTGTGCAATACAATTGTAATCAAATCCTACTTTCTACTTGCATAAACAGATAACATATAAGACAAACCAATCACATAACATAGAACAATTGAACCAAATATATCTTCAGATAATCTTATTATATTAACAATATCTTTCCCTTTTACACTTGACTCGACCTACACACTCATCTGCAGGGTTCTGCACACTCAGCTACAAACTACTAAGGTCTCAACACACTCAACTATAGGAGCCTTCTCTTCGACACAGAATGAATCAACACCAAAATCAAAACCTTTTTCCAATAGCTATCATAATGGTCCAGTTTATCCTCATGTCATTGGCACAATTGAGGCATTCAAAAAAATCATGGAGCATGCGCTAACAAAAATATGCAACGCAAATCAGAATGATTAGGAGGTATGCATTCCTGCGGTATTATGGGCTTATAGGACAACGTGTAAGAAAAACATAGGGAAAACACCGTTCTGCTTGGTATATGGATAAGAAGAAATCATGACAATGTAATATATTATGTCTAGCTTATGGATTGTTGTGGTTACAAATATGGCGGATAACGACTCAATGGAGGAATGCCAATCGTTGTTGCTTGCACTGGAAGAGGATCACTTCATAACAGGTTTTCACCAGCAAGTCCAGAAAGAAAGGGAAAAGGCATGGCACGATAGGCATATCAAGCATAATATTTTCAAGAATGGTGACTTAGTTATTATGTATGAAAACAACTATGTGAAGTCCCTTGGAAAGCTACAAATGCATTGGTTGGGGCCATATGTGGTAAAATATGTCTCATATGGCGGCATAGTTCAACTCGCAAAGCTGAGTGGGGAGCCCCTCCCAATTTGCATCAACAGTATCCGCTTAAAGTTATATAGGGAAAACTCCATCTTTGGGGTTGTGCAATGACTATATGGCCAGAGAAAATTCTTAATACTCCTAGTAGTTGTAAGAGAGCATGGGCCTTTAAACTACTCTGCAGGTAGATGGTTGTGTCGAAGAAGCAGAACTGCACAATATATGTGGTTGTGTCGCAGTTCACAGAAGTCGCGCTATCAAGGATTGGAATGCGCCTTAAGGATGGATGTGTCGAAGATGGCCAAAAATATGATTATTGGAGCTAGACTGGTTGATTTGATGGGGATTAGGTCGTTGAAAGGATCAAGGGGATGCATTTATTATGCATATCCAAGGAAATATGCCACCAAATTCACAGTAATGAGGAAGATCTGAAGGGGCTCGACCGATTTAAATTTCAAATATGTTATAAATTTGGGTTATCGCTCCACATTCAAACACTTTACATGCTATGTATTGAAGTGCTTATTTTATGCCTGCAGTTGCGCCAAGATTTTTACTGCATGTCAAGTAACTTTGAGGAATTTCCAGAATAATTGAGACAAGCAGGATTAGAACACACCATTGTATTCTGACCAAGCACCCCACAATCGGACGAATATCTCTCTAGATCAGGGTTATTAAACCCAATTATGATTGCTACACTACATGCTCACACCACAGGACCAAGTTCCCCAAGAAAACATATCGGGACTGCAGAAGTGCCACAGAAATCGGGAGCAAGATAGTCCCCTCAAATTAATATTACGAAGGAGCAGTGGACCAAAGAAAGGTCGTAGAAAATGAAGTAGACGATGGAGGTTCAGGACTCCGATGAGGAAGAGGAGGTTGGTGTTGAATAAATCGATGCAGAAGAGGTGGAACCTCTGACTATATTTCCACCATATATGCCTCCCAAGAAGGAAGGCATAGTGAAGTCCACAAAGGACCCTGACATAGTAAAGTTCAAAATGTTCACCCCACTGCTACCAGAAGATGTGCATGTTGTCTCCCTATGATTTGCAAGATTGGTAAGAACAAGTAGCAGGGAACAACATCAAACCGCTTTGGAGTCCAGGACCTAGCCTTCTTGGGCTGAGAGAGGGATCTCTCTATGTTTATGATTAACTGATTTGTCTTTATTCTTATGTTTTCTAATTTTAGGCTAGTTATGAAGTTTGGGGGTTGTTTTGTTTTGTTTTGATCGATTTTTGGTTGATTTTTTTAGTTGAATAGATAGAACGTGAGAAGCATTAATCCATTGGGCTATGGAGTCATAAAAGGCTTTAATTGTACATCAACCCTTCAAGGGTTTTCATAGGGCAAGCTAACCATATCAAGTGGATATTTTTAGATAAAATGAAAGTGAGATGACAGTAAGTTGTGAATTCAGTAAACTAAAGGGCAATTAGGAATCCTTTAATCTATAATTTAACAAGAAAGCCTTTGAGATAAATGTTTAAGAGAAACTAAAGACAAGAACACCCCTGAATTCTTTAATCAAAATTTACTAAGAAAACCTTAGGACAACAATCCAATAATCCTAAAGATCAGTACACCCCTGAATTATTTAGCTATTACTTTCAAAAAAAAAAAAAAAAAAAACATTCAAGATAACAGTTTAGCATAACTAAAGAGAAAGACACCCCTGAATTCTTTAATCAAAATTCAAAGAAGGCCTTTAAGATAATAGTTTAAGAAAAACCAAAGAGCAGGACACCCCTGAATTCTTTAGCTAAACTCTACTAAGTAAACCTCAAGACAACAAACTAGATGAAACTAAAGAATAGGACACCCTTGAATTCTTTAATTAGACCTTGCAAAAGAAAACATTAAGATAATAGTAATAGACATAATTAAGGTGCCAAGACAACATATATTAATCTAAAATTTATGTTCTATTATCAAAGAAATGATGTACAATATGGAAAATAGTAGGAGAAACATTGACAAAGAGGGATACCATCACCATTAACATAGCTCAAGAATCCTATGAATGTGATTGTATTACTGATATCCAAAACAATTTCAATACTCCAATGCAATAGTCTCTGCAACTCAGAGTCTGATCAAAATCCAACCTATCAGCCAACCAAGTAACCAACAATAACAATGAACAATACATGAAATATTTAACTGTAGATGAGGAGGTTTCCCTAATCTATGGTGACAGATTTGTATTTACTATAGAGTAAATGATTGTTGACAATTGAGACCATGCAAGGCCCAATGCAAAATATCTCTGACTGACTCACTGTAGAAATAACTCCCTAATTTATTGTTGAGCTAAATTTTAGATATTTTTGACTATTTGGCTTTAACTTTAACTTTTACAATAACTCCCGAGATTCTTTATTAACTGTAGCTTCTTTTATTTAAGTGAAATGAGGCTGTAGGTGGCAAATGTGATTTGAAGAAGTAAAGGCTGAATGGCCTTGTCATTTGGATCTGTCTTCTTTTTTTATTTTCTTTTGATTTGTCATTTAGCCTATAATTTGTATTTTAAACTCTGATTTGTCTCTTCCTTAATCCTGCTTTCTCATTTTTCTCTTTAATCTGTTTATGATGTCAATTAAATCTCTTCTTTTACCCTTCTTATTTTCTTTTTGTCTTCACTCTGTCTTTCGCTTCTTCTTTCACCTTTTAACCTCTGATTAATCCTTTACTCCCTTTTACCTTTAACTGTTACAATGAATATTTTGACTGTCACTGTTATCTAACTATGTTTTCATCTTCTCCTGCATAGTCATTGTGAAACTATCGTTTCTTCCTTACTCTGTCTTTTGAAAACAACTTGCTACCTCTGAAGTAATTTCATGATCATTATTTATCATGATCCATTGTTGATTCAGATCTTTTTTGCGCTCTTAATCCTTTAAAGAATAAGGCATTTTGGATCGTCACCCAGAGAGCCCGGTTCTAAACAACTCTTGGGATTGGAAATGCAATTTATGCATCTCCTCGTATGTCCATCACCTGCAAAATACAAACAATTTTTAATTATAAAACAGGGGTCTGCAAGGTGGGAAGAAATGGTGGCTTGCAGGTATTTAGAGAAATACGTGGAAATCCGGAGGTTTTTTTGGTTCTTTTGTGTTTGGTTATGATCTTTCCAAGCCTTTAGAAGCATTGCAAAGGTTTACATGGTGGATCAAGGCTTATCGCAAAGATTCGGGGTTTCGGCATTTTTGAACGAGGGCAATGGTTTCGTTTTAGACGCGGGAGAAATTTCGTGGTTTTCGCATGGGGCTTAGGCAGTTAGCGGTATTTGGTACGGGGGGTGTGATAAAAGGTGGGGGCGATGCGACGTGGCAGGGTGGGAAAGTGGTAAAACTGCCCATTTTGTAAGCTTTAGTGGTGTTAAATGCCGAGTAGTTGGGGGCGCGATGTGAGGTTAGGGCCGTCAGATCAAAGGGTGGAGATCGGATGCCTATCGGGCGATATGATCATGGGGAGGTTTTGGAAGGTGGGTCCAGGGGTTTAAATGGAGTCAAAGGTTTAAGATAACGTGGGGTCGGGGAAGTTTTAAAGCAAAGGCGCTTTAATTGTAAGGTGAGGCCATGGTTATATGAGCAGAGGGTGGAATGTTTATTAGAGCGAGGGATCTAATAAAAAGGAGTTGGGGTGTTTAAAATATGAAGGGGTCGGGTCTTTTAAAAAAAAAACAAGATTTATTTAAAAGAGTGGGCCCCGATGAGAAATTAATTTAAAACAATGTAAAAAGTGGGTTTTTACATTGTTTTGAATGAACAATGTGGAATGAGAGAAAGAGGATGTTTTTAGATGGAGGAAAATGGGGTTTTAGGTAGGGAAAGAGGTGAGAATGAGGGTTTTAAGGTCAATCATGGAATTCCAGAGTAAGAGAGTGATATGAATAGGTAAAATGAGAGATAGTGAATAGGTTAATTGAAAAATAATGAAGGTAGTGAGATTTCTGAAAATAAATGATAGTCAGAGAATGTTATTTTCGGCAGACTGTAGAAAAATCCATAGTCATCTAGTGATATTGTAGAATATAGGAGACTAAAAGTGGCTCCAGCTAGGGAGGGTAGCTCCTTTAGGAGGTGTCAAGAACCTCAGATCTCTGGATTTCGTAGATCAGTAGCCTGTTTGTATTTGGCTGATTTTTATCTTGTTTTTGCTGATTTGCTGCAACTTTTTGGGACTATGACTTTCAAAAATTGAAAACCATGTTTGTTGCAACTTATTTCTACCTACCCATCATCTATTCCAACATTTTTTCTTCATTTTTGGGTGCATTTAGATTTGCAAACCTTGACATATTTTTCTTCTGAAAGCAAACTATCTATTTCTATCCTTATATCTTCCAAAGGCTGAGATTATACTGATGAGATATTTTATTCTCTACCTAACTACTTATCTGTCAAGATTAAACAGTTCGATAGATTTTTATTCACTAACTATCAACATGAAATTTAAAGCATGACTGTATCAAGATTAAGCAGTTTGATTGTCATGAATTGTGGCATTTTTAGACAAGCTGTACACAATATTTATTTTGCAAAAAGTAAACTAAAAACTAAGAGTTTTGGTCTTAGATCTTTCATTTATCACTCATTCCTCCCTTTTCTTGTTGGTTTCTGATTTTGACTTTGGAATCAATATCATTTTTCTATCTACCTATTGATAAGCCAAGTTTGAACATTTTGGCAAATCTTCATTTTTTTAACTTATCAGCAAAAATTCAAAACTTGTTCAATCATGATTATGCTGTATGATTTGAACAAGACTTTTTCAAAAGTAGTGGCATTTTGACTTGCACACTTTCAGAATTTTTTTTTTTTTGGTATGGGGCTTACCTTTTTCTTTTTATTTGCCTTTTTTTCTTCCTTTTGTTTCTTTTGTTTCTCTCTTTTCTAGATCGTTTTTTCTAAGATTTTGTTTAAGAAATGTTGTATACAATGAAGAAAAATTTAAACTGAGATTTTTAACTGAAATAATGCTTGAGCATCCTACCACTGATAGGACCTCCAAACAGTTTTTTTCCATACATTTCTTGTAAGAAAAATGCATTATTACCTCTTACAGAATGAATGGTGTATGGACCTTTCCATAGATTGTCAGATTTTCCATGCTTGCCTTTGTCCTCTCTTCTTGAATCCCGCTTTAGTACTTTGTCTCCAATGCTGAAATCATTCGCCTTGGTCCTTTTGTCAAAAAACCTCTTGATATTTTCTTGTAACCGCTGTGTTTTGTTGTATAGTCCTTCTCTGGTTTGTTGCAGCTAAATAGTTTTGTTTATTCTCCTTTGTATGTCATTTTCTTCAGACTGCACCTCTTGAATGAGCTTCATTACTGGCACTCCCAAGGTTGTTGGGAAAACTGCATATGTTCCATAGACTAGCTGATAGGGAGACATATCAATTGATTTCTTACTTGTTAGTCTGTCTGCTCATAGTGCATGTACCAACTTGTTATGCCATGATTTCTTGTTTTCCTCCAACAACTTTTTAATGATGTTCAAAAAACTCTTGTTTGAGGATTCAACCAATCCATTAACTTGAGGCTAATAAGCTGTAGAATGCCCCAAAATAATGTTATATCTGTGGCAAAAATCCACCATTTTCTTGGATTTAAAAGAAGCAGCATTATCAATTATGATTTTTCTAGGACAACCAAACCTAGATAAAATGTTTTTTTCAAGGAATGTGATGATTACTGAGTCTGTGTCAGTCCTAGAGGGAATGGCCTCTATCCACTTAGTAAAGTAGTCAGTTGCAGTAAGGATCCATTTATGTTGGGTAGAGGAGGCAGGGTGGATTCCTCCAATGAAATCCAGACCCCATTGTTGAAAAGGAGCTTCAACATAGATGGGTTATAATGGCAAAGGCAACAACTTTATTTTACCCTCAAAGATTTGGCATTTATGACAAGAAATTACCATTTTGTGGATGTCTTGGAAGAGGGTAGGCCAATAGAAACCAGCTCTAAGGATTTTATTAACAGTGGTTTTCCAATAGATATGGCCTCCACATTCTCCTTCATGAAATTCATGCTTAATCCTATCAGCATCTTCTTCAAGAAAACATTTAAGAAATACACCACCAGAGTTCTTCCAATATAAAACTTTGTCTAGAATGCAGAAATTTATAGCCTTTAGTTTCAAGAATATGGACTTTGTTTTGGACAAACCAGGAGGAACATAAAGATTAAAAATCACATATAATATATCAACATACAAGGGTGAGTTTAGAAATGCTTCCTCAATAGGTAGAGTCGCCAGCTCCTCTTGTTCATCCAATGAGTGAATCATATTGATGTCTAGTGCTTGAAGGTTTGTTTCAGCCATGATTTTAGCCAGTCCTTGTCCTTTGATTAACTTGGTGGGCTTGATTTCCTGATCATATTCCAAGATGACAACAATCCACTTACCTCTTTTTCCATCAAGGTCTTGTGTAAGTATGTCTTTAACCACTGTGTGAGGCACAAATGCAATGATGTGTGAATGCAAAATGTAGACTCTGAAATATTTTAGTGCTTTGATTAAGGAAAAAACCTATTTTTCCATGATATTATATTTCAGAGGTGCATCTCTCAATGCTTGGTTGAAGAAAGCTATGGGCTGCTCTTATCCCATTATGTTCTTTTGTAGTAAGACAACAACAACTGCGTGTTCTGATGCAAAGGAAAAAATGAAGAAATATTTGGTGAAGTCAGGGCTGATCAAAACTGGTGTTTTTGTAAGTGCCTGCTTCACTAAGTCAAAATATTGCTTTGTTTCTTTGGTCTGTTTGACTCTTGATTTTCTTTTTAGCATGTTAGTGATATTTCTTAGGAGTTCTGCAAGGTTTGGTATGAACCTTCTTAAGAAATTTATCTTTCCAATGAAAGATTGCAGCTCTTTGATGTTTCTTGGGTGACTGATTTGCAATATTCCCTCAATCCTTTTAGGTCAATCTTGATTCCCTCTTCAGATATGATGTGGCCTAAAATATTCCCTTCTTGAAGGCCAAATAATGTTTTCTTGGGATTTAAAGACAGACCATACTTTCTGCATTTTTCAAAGACCTTTCTTAAGTGGGCTAGATGTTCTTCATCAAATTTTTAATAGACTGTGATGTCATCAAGATATATCACAATGAAGTAACCTATTTCTTCATAGAAAGCAATGTCCATGGCTCGGCCCTAACATTCATTAACCCAAAAGGAATTTTAACATACATGAAGGTGCCCCAAGGTGTAGTGAAAATTGTCTTGTGTTGATCATCTGGATGTACCAGCACTTGGTTGTACCCTGAGAAGCCATCAAGCAGAGATATCCCTTTGGAGTCTACTACTCTTTGCAATATGTTATCCATTTTTGGTAAAGGGTAGTTGTCTTTCAGGGATGCTTTTTTTAAATTTCTGAAGTCTATGCAGAGCCTAATCTCTCATTTTTTCTTCCTCACATATACAAGATTTGAGACCCATTCTGAGTACCTTAGTGGGACTATTATTACAACATCATAACTTTTCTTTATTTATTTCTCAACCAGTGGCATTTGAATAGGGTTTATTCTACGTAGCTTCTGTTTGAAGGGCTTCTGGCTTTCTTTGAGCAGAATTTATGCTGGATGATATCAGTATCACAGGACTTCAAGTCTTCATAACTCCAAGAAAACACATCACTAAATTCTCTGAATAGCTCAATATATTTATTTTTTATAAGTGTTGGCAATGTCTTTGAAATATTTATCATTTTGGGCTCTTACTCACTGCCTATATTTCATTCTTCTACATTTTCTTCAGTGAGTTCCATCTTTGGTTTCTTAGCAATGTCATTAAAATCAAAAAGTTCTTCTAGAGGGGAAAGTCCTCTTGGCAAGGTATTATCTCTGAACTGCATCATTTCAAAGTCTTCTTTTTCTAGATTTGCACACAGTTCTATTTCATGTGGGTCATATTTTGCTAACAGATTTATATCAACATCATCAGGGGGCTCATTTTTGTATGTTTGTTCCTCATCAGAGCAATCCTCTTCATGATCTGAGTCTAAATTTGGCATTTCAAACTCATTCCTAGACTGCAGGAAATCTTCAATATGTTTGCCCCCCTCAAAAACTTGCCAATATTTTATGTTATCAGGGATTGTTAGTTTGTATTTGACCTGTACTGTGTATTATTTGTTATGATGAGGTTTTTGACAATTACTGGCTGCAAATGCTAGTCTATTGGCAAGGATGTTTTGATTTCTTGGGATGAAGGCAAGATCATATTCTTTGAATGTTTTTAGGAGGTCAAGGGCATCATTCCTATATGATCTTAATCTAGTATGTTTAGCTTAATATTCTCCCTTAACCTACCTAATGACTAGCTCGTAATCCCCATGGATAGAGATCCTTTTGGCTCCTAATTTCTTGAGTAATTGTAGCCCTATAAGGAGCACCTCATATTCTTCTATATTATTTGTACATTGGAAGTTCAGTTTATATGAATGACCCTATGTGTGGTTGTTCTCAGTGTTGTGTACCCAAACACCTACTCCTGAACCAGTTTTACCACAAGAACCATCAAAGCTCATACTCCAAAGAGGTTCAATTTCATATTTGCCATTATGTTCAACATTATGTTGCTCATTTTTTATTTGGTCTGACTTTTCTTCCCTTTATTTCTTCTCTTCTTCCTTTTCAGCTGTTTGTTCATTTTCAGCTACTTTCTCATTTATGTTTTCATCATTGTAAAGGATAAATGAATCAAGGTTGCTGTGGACAGAATAGAGAGGAGAGTTATCAGGCTTTTCTTGACTGCTGACCATGTATCTCATATGAGTTTCCTTCTATAGTCTTCTTGGTTGACTAAAGATTGGTATGGTAGCATAGGTCATGTCCATTTGAAAGGTGCCTTGAAGTTTAACTCCCCATGAGCGTGAAATGAGCATGTCATATTTAGGGGGAATGTCAGCCACTATAATATCCATTACTAGGCTTTTGGCTAGAATTTGTGCTAGATTAAGACGGAGATATTCGATTAGGCCTAGACATTTAACTCTACTAGAGTTAAAAGAGTATTAATCTTTGTATGGTTTAGTTATCTCAAGGCCTAGTCTTTCCATAACTACCTTTGGCATGAGGTTATGGGAAGCTCTTGAATCTAACATGGCATTATGAAGGATTTTATCATGGTTGTTCAAACTGACATAAAATGGAGGTACACCTCCCTCTTGGAATTTACCTTCTACTTCAGGTCCAAATAAAAGCTTTACCTTATCATCATTCAAATTCACAGAATCAAAATTTTCTCTTATGTTTAAAGCTTTCAAAACTTGGGATCTATATACGTCTTGGCCAACTAATTTATTAAGAGGTATGGAGATTTTTATCTTGGCAATTTCATTCTCAATACTGAAAGGTGTCTGTGTTTTTGGCGGATTTAAATCAGTTTTATTAGACACTGTTTTTATAGAAATTTTAGCTTGTTGATTTTAAATGGGAGTCTCAATTAAATCAGTTTTGTTAGAGATACTAGTTGATGTACTAGTGCTACTTTCTGGACTACTTTTGTTTTTATTTTTATCATAAATTTTAACCAAAATGTTTGAATTTTCTGCTATGTTTTTGGGATCAGTTTCAGGGGTCTTTCTAACAGAAATTTCAGGTTTGTTTCTCTTGGGAGTATCTTGGGATTTCTTACTTCTAAGGTCATACTGCCTATGTACTTCCATAATGGCATTTTCAAACCCCTTTTTATAATCTTCATATTCTAGGCATTTTCTTCAAATTGAGTTGGGGAAAATATGCCTTGCTCCTCCTCAGTGAGGAAAACAATATTCTCATTTTTTACTCCCATTAGATTGATTTGACTCTCTTCTAGTTCTTCAATCACCCCCTCATCCTCATCAACATAGTTTTCTTGGAAAGGAGGCCTGATTTGCTGATCAGGTCCTCTCTGCCTTATTTGAGGGGGATTTATTCTAAAGTTTTGGTTTCTATTTTGAGGAGCTACTTGGTTTTCTCTAGGAAAATCTCTCTCATTCATGTTTGTTCTCTCCATCATCCTCTCCATGGTTCTAACTAAGTTATCAATTTTATTATCAAATGATGAGGGTACAACCTCTTCCCTATAGGTGACTTTATTTTCATTTTTCATTCTAGCCCTTTTGGAAATTAGATTTTCCTCTACACTTACTGCACCCCTCTGCATGTCTTCTAATGTGAGACGGTCCCTTTCTCTTAGTTGATAAGCCATTTCTGGGTCAAAACCATTTGGGAACTTCATTAGGGTTGGACCTTGTGGAGGTTGTATGTGAGGAGGGTGGGAATTATACACACTATTGAACCTAGTGCAGTAATCTTGGACACCTTCTCTAACATTTCTTTTGATGTTTTCATACTCTAATAGGACTTGGAGAGGATTCTTCTTGACTTCCCATTTGTTTAAGAATAGTTGATGAAAAGCAGGGAGGTCATGTATACTATTAGGGGTTAAGCTTTTGAACCATTTTCTTGCTTCTCCCCATAAAATTTGAGCAAACATTCTTAGTTTAACAATTTCATCATCTAGATAAAAGTACTTTCGGATAAATCACATCGTTAGGATTAGGTCGATGTTTCAAACCAGCTAATGTGGTTCATCCTCAGAACAAGGTGGAGAGACTAATCTATCTCACTGAATAAATAATGGAGATTCATCATTGCCCGGAAATAGCTGATGAGAATTAGCTGTTAAGACTAGCTGTTAAAAACTAGCCGTTAGAAAGTTAGTTAAAAAATAAAAATAAAAATAAAAATAATTAATAAAATAAAATATTTATTATTTAATTAAATAAAATTTTATTGAATAAAATTTTGTTAAAAATAGTTATAAAATTATATGTAATAGGGAGGGGTAAAATTTTAATAAAAATAAAATAAAATAAAATAATTAATTAATTTAAAATAATTCAACAAAATAAATAATTAAATGAATAAAATAAAATAAAGTAAATTAAAATTAATTAATTAAATAAAATTTTATTAAAAATTTTGTAATTAAAATAAATATGATGTGTAAAAGTTTTAATAAAATTAATTAATTAATTTAATAAAAATAAATCAATGAATTAATTAAATAATATAAAAATATATAAAAATATATCTAAGATCTGTTATTTCATGTTTTTGTTCTTTTTGTGTTTTTCTATTTCAATTTATTTATTTATTTATTTTTTATTTTAAATTTTTGCCTCTCCTTAGATATCTTTTTATATAATTTTATATTATTTAATTAATTAATTCATTTTTTTTTTATTAAATTAATTAATTAATTAATTAATTTTATTAAAAAATTTACATATCATATGTATTTTAATTACGAAATTTTTAATAAAATTTTATTTAATTAATTAATTAATTTTATTTTATTTTATTAAAATTTTACTTCTCCCTATTACATAATAATTTTATACTCAATTTTAACAAAATTTTATTTAATTAAATAATTAAATAATTATTTTATTAATTAATTTTATTTTTATTTTTATTTTTTAACTATCTTTCTAACGGCTAGTTTTTAATAGCTAGTCTTAACGGCTAATTCTAAACAGCTAATTATCATCGGCTATTTCTGGGCAGTGATGCATCTCCACTATTTATTCATTGAGATAGATTAGTCTCTCCACCTTGTCCTGAGGATGAACCACATTAGTTGGTTCAAAACGTTGACCTAATCCTAATGATGTGATTTATCCGAAAGTAGTTTTATCTACATTATGGATCACAAAAGTCTTAGATCTAACAGTTTCATCATCTATTTCTTATTTTTCAAAATAGTCATTCATTCTATCCACATGTTGTTGAGCAATTGTAGAACCACTTGCATCAAATAAGGGGATTTGGGACTGATAGTCCTGTGGTAGAACAACTAAAGGCAATGGTAAGACTAGTGGGGCATACCAAGTTTCCATGGCTGGGGGATGGGGAAACAAAGGAGGGTTAACAAGTGGAGGGTTTACAAAAGGAGATGGAGGGTTAAAAGGAAGAAGGTGAACAGTGGGTGTATGAGAAGGGGTTGGAGTTTGTACAACAGGATTCTGCTGTAGGATGGATGGGTCTAAAACTATCTGAGTTATCCAACTCTAAAATTTAGTCCTGGACAATCTTTGTTCTAGGGGTGAGCCAGATAGGATACCTTGCAAGTCATTAAGGTTTTCAGGTAAGGAACTTGCTTTGTGAATTGGTCTGCTAACAGTTGGATTTTTTAGATCTAGGATATTTCCTTATTATGTGCTCTAGATTGTCAACTATTGCCAAAGGTTTTGGGTCAGGATGGGATCTAGTACAGATTCTTGTAGAAGCCAGAACTTGGACCCAAGGTTCAGAAAGGTTGAAAATTTATAAATGTTTGAAAACAAACCAATCTGTGAAAGAAAAATACTTAATTCACAAAGTATTCTAACTGGGTTCTTTTTGAGTTTTGATAGAATCAGGATTTCTCAATAATTTCGTAGTGGAGTTAGTAGGCCTACTAAAAACCAGTGGAGTCACCAGGTGGATGATTTTAACTATCTTGAGGCTAGCTATTGTCCACCATCAAAAACCAGATATTAGTCTTGGCTAACTCTTGTGTCATCTAAATTTGAATGGGGTTTTCTGAGTTCTTGAGGAAATATTAAGTTCTTTTAATAACTCAGGTTCCTCAGTATAGTTGCCATTATGTTGGCTCCCCGTGATTTGAAAGATTGGAAAGAAAAAGTAGCAGGGAACCACATCAAACCTATTTGGAGTCCAGGACCTAGCCTTCCTAGGCTCATAGAGGGCTCTTTCTATGTTTATGATTAACTGATTTGTCTTTATGCTTATGTTTTCTAATTTTAGGCTAGTTATGAAGTTTGGGGGTTGTTTTGTTTTGTTTTGATCGATTTTTGGTTGATTGTTTCAGTTGAATAGATATAATGTGAGAAGCATTAATCCATTGGGCTATCGAGTCATAAAAGGTTTTAATTGTAGATCAACTCTTCAAGGGTTTTCATAGGGCAAGCTAACCATATCAAGTGGATATTTTTAGATAAAATGAAAGTGAGATGATAGTAAGTTGTGAATTCAGTAAAACTAAAGGGAAATTAAGAATCCTTTACTCTATACTTTAACAAGAAAGCCTTTGAGATAACTGTTTGAGAGAAACTAAAGAGCAGGACACCCCTGAATTCTTTAATCAAACTTTACTAAGAAAATCTTAAGACGACAATCTAGTAATCCTAAAGAGCAGGACACCCCTGAATTCTTTAGCTATTGCTTTCAGAAAAAGAAAACATTCAAGATAATAGTTCAGTAGAACTAAAGAGTAGGACACCCCTGAATTATTTTATCAAACTTCAAAGAAGGCCTTTAAGATAATAGTTTAAGAAAAACCAAAGAGCAGGACACCCCTGAATTCTTTAGCTAAACTCTACTAAGTAAACCTCAAGACAACAAGCTAGATGAAACTAAAGTGTAGAAATTATATGCACTAAGCATGCATATGTCCTTGATTCACCTGATCTCACACTATTTAACTTTATGCAAAATAATGAATCAATTCCACTTGTTAATATTTTGCGGAAAAATTAATTGCACACACATGTGAAGCATAAATAAAAATAATCAATCGCACATAACACAGTTTTTAATCGGGAAAGCCTGAAGCTGAAAACCCCAAATATATATTATGTATCATGGAATCATATGACAATCCTCATACAAAGCTTATCAAGCTCTTGATACAGTACAATTTTCATACACTAATCAGGACCAATCTTGCAAATCCATGCACCGATCTTTGCCTCCTGCTAGCCTGCCTCCACTGCGCAATCCCTACTGAAGCATAGCTCTGAATGAATTCGAATTACTCTTGCCTTGTCTGCACAATCCTCATTGGCAACTCCAATGTGTGTGTGATGCAATCAATGCATCACTATAGTCACAACAGATAGTCCATCTTGCCCTTTCACCTATCTTACCACTGGGTCTCCACTGAAACTGCCATGCACTGTAGTTAACTGCTATATTTTTCAGTTAATTAATGAGTTATTATTTGTGAATTAATTAACTAATTAATTCACTCCACTCGCACTAGTGTATCATTAAGTTAGACTAGATACAACTATCTCAACTGAGTCTAACTGAGTTAAACTAAATACAACTCCATAACTACTTCTTTCAACTGTGTCATAACTCTTCCACTTGAGTTCTAACTGAGTCCTACATGCATTAGCTCCAGTAAACCCTTGGGAATTGCATAATTCCCCCAGTCCACTGATGTGCCACATATATGCACTGAACTGAATTTCTCCAAGAGAATAAGTTGTTGTTTAGTGTCTGATTATTATTAAGAGCTAATAATAATCAACAGGAATATTTTTAGATCAACGATCTATAAATAGATTTCGCCCAATATTCTAAAAATATAGGTTCATCTGTTTTTCCAACTTGATCAACCATCCAAAAATAGCATCCTGCAACTTCTGAAATACGATCATCATGTCTAAAAATAGACATAGTCTAAAAATAGACTTGCACCAAAAATAACCTGCGGGCCCACTCAGTGAAGGCGACTCTTTTCACTAAGCTCATCATCTTGTTGAATCTCAACACTCCCTCTCAACAAGATAGGGATTATCCTTCACCCCGATCCTGCCTCTATGGTATTTGAATTTGCTCCTGGTGAGCGCCTTCATCAGAATATCTATCCTGATCCTCTGTAGGAATGTACTGAAGCAACATGATCTTCTGTTGCACACAATCTATGATATGATGATACCGGATATCAATATGTTTAGATCTATCATGAAACATAGGATTAACCGAGAGTTTAATGCAACTCTGATTATCACAATGTATCACTGTGGGATCTAAATGTGAACCGAACAAACTAACCAAAATCTTCCTCATCCAGATAGCCTCACATGCAGCTTGAATTGCTGCCATGTATTATGCTTCCACTGAACTGAGTGCCATAGATCTTTGTTTCATGCTGTACCAAGAAACTGCCGTAGATCCAATACTGAAAATCCCTCCTGATGTGCTCTTTCTATCCGTTGGGCTTCCTGCCCAATCTGCATCTGTGAATCCATGCAACTTCACCTCATTCGTCTGTCTGTACCATAAACCATACTCAAATGTGCCCCTGAGATATCTCAGGACATACTTGCCTGCCTTCCAAAAGAGCTTGGTAGGCTTAACCATTGCTTTTGAAAGCTGGTTCACCACATAGCATATGTCCGGTATTGTATTGACTAAATACATGAGCGAACCCACCAACTATCGATAAACAGTGGCATCCACTACCTGTGCCGATGTAGCATCCTCTTTCTTCCAACTTCCTGGAAGAGGAGTGTCGATAGGCTTGCAGCCTTGCATGTGAAACTTTTCTAGTATCTCCCGAGCATGCTTTCCTTGAGACACAAACAGTTCACCTTCTCGTTGCCATATTTCCAATCCAAGGAAATAATGAAGGAGGCCCAAATCCTTCATCTCAAACTCCTTTGCAAGATCTGCCTTGCATGAGTGTATCAACTACTCATCACCTGTTAGTATTAAATCATCAACATATAGTACGATGATTAAAATCTTACCCTCAACCACAATCTGGTACAGGTTTGCATCTGCCTCACTCTTGGTTAAGCCAAGTCCAGTGAATTAGCTGTCAATCTGAGTGTACCAAGTACATGGTGCTTGTTTCAGCCCATACAATGCTCTTTTGAGCTTGCACACATGCGACTCGCTGCTGAAGATCTCAAATCCTTCAGGCTGCTCAATGTACACCTCTTCCTCAATGATGCCATTCAGGAAGATAGTCTTCACATCCATATGATGAATGTGCCAACCCATCTACGCTGAGAGAGCAAGGATGGTCCGTATGGAAGAATATTGTGCGATAGGTGCAAAGGTTTCTTCATAGTCAATCCCTTCGATCTGTGAGAAGCCCCAGGCAACAAATCTTGCCTTATACTTCTTGAATCTCCCATCAGCAGCTTGCTTTACCTTGTAGGTCCATCTTGCTTCTACAACTGATTTTCCCATTGGCCTTGGAACAATCTCCCAAGCACCATTTCTGACAATGGAGTCATACTCCACCATGGCATCTACCCATGTAGGCTCCTGCACTACTTCTTCAAAAGAAGATGGCTCTGTCATGATACACTTTCTCATAAGAGCCATGTATCCAGTAAATTGGTTAAGTGACTGTCTCTATCTGCGCTGTGATGTAGGGACTCCTACATTCTGTGTCGCATCAAGCTTTAGTCTCTCAGCTTCTGTGGTACGCTTTTTGCCTTGTATGATGTTTGGTTCTGCATGAGTTGACTCCTCCACTCCATGAATCTCCTCCTGTGGCTGATCCACATCTAGAGGCTCATCTTTGGGAACAAGAAGTTCCTCCTAAACATGCAAGGGTAGCTCCCTCTCAAGCGACAACTTCATGGCTTTCACCTCATTGAATTTTATATCCCATTGCACAACAGTCATCCGACTGTCTGGCAAATACACACGATAATTATGGGGTGTTTCTATACACCCCACAAATATCCCAACTTCTGCAGTCAGCTCTAGCTTCTTCCTGGTGTCCTTTGTCACATGATTGTAAACAGGTGAGCTAAAAATCTTCAAATGAGAAATATCAGGCTTCTTACCAGAAAATGCTTCTTTAGGTGTACTCATGCCAAGTACTCTATGAGGACAATGGTTTTTCACATAAACTGCTGTGTTGCATGCATCTGCCCACAAGTGCATCAGTAGGCCTTGGTCATGCAGCATCGCTTGTGCAACACCCACAATCATTCTGTTCTTTCTCTCCATGACCCCATTCTGCTGTGTGTTATGAGGCGCTATGAGTTCTCTTCGAATTCCTTCTTTTCTATTGAAGTATTTGATTCACACAAGATGTATTCACCACGATTATCGCTCCGTAGAGCTTTCAATTTTTTTCCCCGACTCCTTCTCCACCGATGCCTTGAACTCATAAAACTTTGATAACGTTTCACTCTTCTTCTGCATGAAGAAGATCCAGAATCTACGAGAATAGTCATCAAAAAATATAACATAATACCTGTGTTTTGCTGTTGAAGCAACCGAGAAAGGTCCACACATGTCTGTGTGAATTCTCTCCAGGATCACCGAAGCAGGGTTCTCCTTCTCATGAAAGGTGGTCTTCACAAACTTACCCATAGTACATCCCTTGCACTGATCTAACTACGCAAGAGTACCCTTGGGAAATCCAGTAGAAATCTGCTGCAAAATCTTCAAAGCGCCATGGTGAAGATGCCCCAATATCCTATGCCATGATTTTCCCTCATCCCGGCTCACCACTTCTTCTGCTTTGCCCACCATTGTAGCGCAGCCATCTACCTCCAGCTTGTAGAGATTCTTAATTTGAACCCCTATCTTCTTGGTTTGACCCGTTGTTTTATGTCTAGGGAAGGATTTTCCCTCACTGAAAACAACATCATAACCTTTGTCTTCCAGCATTGCGACTGAGACCGAGATCTTCTTCAGACCTAGAACATGCATAATATTCTTCAACAAGAATGGATTACCAGACTCCCTCTCAAAGGTAATGGTCCCAATGCCAGTCGCATTGTACCGACCATCGTCGCCAATCTCTATATGCATCTGGAGGTCCTTCTCCTCCAAGTCACTAAACAACTCTTTGTCTCCCGTCATATGGAAAGATGCACCACTATCAAGATACCACACTGATCCCATGCAGCTTGGAAATAGAGCAAGCGATCAAAGAGAAATCAAGCTCAAATTGCGAGGATAAGGCCTCTCCAGCTGCAAATCCAACATTCTTCTTTTTCTTCTTCTTGTGTGGATAGTTAGTGGAAAAACGCTCATGTTCATGACAGTTAAAACACTTCACTTTGGATAAATCCTGCTTCTTGCCTTTAGCATCAGATTTTGAAGGATGTTTCTTCCCCTTCCCTTTCATTTCTTTGTCAGCCAAAGTGCAATTCTCTTCATATTCATTCTTCAATGAGGATCCATCCCTGGTACCCCGCCTTATCTCCTCCTGCACAAGATCCAACCAAAGTCGCTCCCATCCCGACAGTTTCTCCCGTCCATTGACAGAGTCTTCGTAGCTATGCCAACTCTTCAAAAGCCCGAGGAGAGATAAGCTCACCAAGTCTTCTTCATCAAAAATAAGCCCCAAACTTCCCAGTTCATCCTTGCAGTGGAAAAACTTCGTGAGGTATTTTGGAATACTGTCACCCTTCTCCATTTTTATTTTTCTGAGCTTGTCTTTAAGTGCCAACTTCTTCTGGTCACTTCTGCTTTGGAACAAGTTTGCCAAAGCCTTCCAAATTAAGAATGGAGTGGCTTTCCCATGAAGGCTAGACATAATATGGTCCTTCACACCTTCCAACAGAATTCTCCTCGTCTTTGCTGTCTTCTTTTTTCATGTGTCAAGTAATGCAGCATCACTAGATCCCGGCTTAGGAACATCGCTATCGATGAACTCCTTCAACCCATTATCATCCAGCACTACCTCCATCCTATCCTTCTAGGCTATGTAATTCAAGCTCCCATCAAGGACATACTCCAATCTCAACCAGTTGAAAGACATTTCAATGTATACTCAACTTCTGCACCAAGAATATTCTACAGCAAATTCGAATTGTCCACTAGCACAAACTCACTTCACAATTGCAATCTTCAATCAACAATGCTCTGATACCATGTAGAAATTATATGCACTAAGCGTGAATATGTCCTTGATTCACTTGATCTCACACTATTTAACTTTATGCAAAATACTGAATCAATTCCACTTTTTAATCTTTTGCGGAAAAATTAATTGCACACACATGTGAAGCATAAACAAAAATAATCAATCGCACATAACACAGTTTTTAACTGGGAAAGCCTGAAGCTGAAAACCCAAAATATATATTATGTATCATGGAATCATATGAAAATCCTCATACAAATCTTATCAAGCTCTCGGTACAGTACAATCGTCATACACTAATCAGGACCAATCTTGCAAATCCATGCACCGATCTTTGCCTCCTACTGGCCTGCCTCCACTGCACAATCTCTGCTAAAGAATAGCTATGAATGAATTCGAATTAATATTTCCTTGATTGCGCAATCCTCATTGACAACTCCAGTGTGTGTGTGATCCAATCAATGCATCACTATAGTCACAATAGATAGACGATCTTTCCCTTTCACCTACCTCTCCACTGGGTCTCCACTAAAACTGCCATGCACTATAGTTAACTGCTGTATTTTTCAGTTAATTAATGAGTTATTATTTCTGAATTAATTAACTAATCAATTCACTCCACTCTCACTAGTGTATCATTTAGTTAGACTAGATACAACTAGCTCAATAGAGTCTAACTGAGTTAAACTAAATACAAATCCATAACTACTTCTTCCAATTGTGTCATAACTCTGCCACTTGAGTTCTAACTGAGTCCTCCATGCATTAGCTCCAGTAAACCCTTGGGAATTGCATAATTCTCTCAGTCCACTGATGTGCCACATCTGTGCACTAAACTCAAGTGCTCCAAGAGAATAAGTTGTTGTTTAGTGTCTGATTATTATTAAGAGCTAATAATAATCGACATGCATCTATTTTTAGATCAGCGATCTATAAATAGACTTCGCCCAATATTTGAAAAATATAATTTAATCTTTTTTTCCAACTTGATCAACCATCCACAAATAGCATCCTGCAACTTCTGAAATATGATCATCATGTATAAAAATAGACAGTATAAAAATAGACTTGCGCCAAAAATAGCCTGTAGGCCCACTTGGTGAAGGTGACTCTTTTCACTAAGCTCATCATCTTGTTGAATCTCAACATAAAGAGCAGGACGCCCTTGAATTCTTTAATTATACCTTGCAGAAGAAAACATTAAGATAATAGTAACAGAAAAAATTAAGATGCCAAAACAACATATCTTAATCTAAAATTTTTGTTCTATTATCAGATAAATGATGTACAATATGGAAAACAGTAGGAGAAACATTGACAAAGAGGGATAAAATCACCATTAACATAGCTAAAGAATCCTATGAAATTTCTTTTATTACTAATGTCCAAAACAATTACAATACTCCAGTGCAATAGTCTCTGCAACTCAGAGTCTGATCAAAATCCAGCCTCGCAGGCAACCAAGTAACCAATAATAACAATGAACAATACATGCAATATTTAACTGCAGATGAAGAGGTTTCCCTAATCTTGGGTGACAGATTTGTATTTACTACAAAGTAAATGATTGTTGAAAATTGAGACCATGCAAGGTCCAATGCCAAAATATCTCTGATTGACTCACTGTAGAAATAACTCCCTAATTTATTGTTGAGCTAACTTTTAGATATTTTTGACTATTTGGCTTTAACTTTAACTTTTACAATAACTCCTGAGTTGCTTTATTAATTGTAGCTACTTTTATTTAAGTGAAATGAGGTTGTAGGTGGAAAATGTGATTTGAAGAAGTAAAGGTTGATTGGCCTTGTCATTCGGATTTGTCTTCTTCGTTGATTTGCTTTTGATTTGTCATTTAGCCTTTAATTTGTCTTTTAAACTTAGATTTGTCTCTTCCTTAACCCCGATTTCTCATTCTGCTCTTTAATATGTTTCTAATGTCATTGAAATCTCTTCTTTAACCCTTCTTATTTGATTTTTGTCTTCACTTTGTCTTTCACTTCTTCTTTCACCTTTTAACCTCTGATTAATCCTTTAATCCCTTTTACCTTAAACTGTTACGGTGAATCTTTTGACCGTCACCATTCTTTAACCGTGTTTTCATCTTCTCCTGCACAATAACTGTGAAACTCTCGTTTCTTCCTTACACTATCTTTTGAAAACAACTTGCTGCCTCTGGAGTAATTACACGATCATTATTTATTATGATCCATTGCTAATTCTGACCTTTCTTGCATTCTTAATCATTTAATGAATAAGGCATTCTGGATCGTGACCTAGAGAGCCCAGTTTTAAACAATTATTGGGATTGGAAATGAAATTTATGCATCTCCTGGTACGTCCGTCACCTGCAAAACACAAACAATTGTTAATTTTAAAACTAGGGTCTGCAGGGTGGGAAGAAATGGTGGCTTACAGGTATTTAGAGAAATTTGTGGAAATCTAGAGGGTTTTTTGGTTCCTACATGTTTGGTTATGGTCCTTTCGGGCCTTTATAAGCATTGCAGAGGTTTACATGGTGGTTCGGGGCTTATCGCAGAGATTCAAGGTTTCGACATTTTTGAATGGGGGCAAAGGTTTCGTTTTAGGCACAGGAGCGGTTTCGTGGTTTTCACATGGGGCTTAGGTGGTTAGTGATATTTGGTAGGGGGGATGTGATAAAAGGTGGGGGTGACGAGTGGTAGGGTGGGATAGTGGTAAAACTACCCATTTTGCAAGCTTTGGTGGTGTTAAATGTTGGGCAGTTGGGGGCGCGATGTGAGGTTAGGGCCATCAGAACAAAGGGTGGAGATCAGATGGCTATCGGGCGATATGATCGTGGGGAGGTTTTGGAAGGTGGGTCTGGGGGTTTAAATGGAGCGAAAGGTTTAAAACAATGTGGGCCTGGGGAATTGTTAAAGCGAAGGCGATTTAATCATAAGGCGAGGCCATGGTTATATGAGCAGAGGGTGGAATGTTTAGTAGAGTGAGGGCTCTAATAAAAAGGATTTGGGGTGTTTAAAATATGAAGGGGTAGGGTATTTTAAACAAAAATAGGATTTATTTAAAAGGGTGGGTCCCGACGAGAAATTAATTTAAGACAATGTAAAAAGTGGGTTTTTACATTGTTTTAAATGAACAATGTGGAATGAGAGAAATAGGGTTTGTGCCCCAGTTGTATCATTAGTCGCGCAATGTGCCAAGGGGGTGCAATACAATTTGTGTTACACCAATTTTTGGCCATCTAACCATTTAAAATTAGATGGATCGAAATACACCATGTAAGACCAATTTTACCATAGTAAAATTGCTTTCACTATAAGAAATAATTTAATAAACCATAGTTTATTAAGTTATTTATGGTCAAAATAGAAAAATCCATGAGGAATAATTAAATAAATCCTTATCTATTTGATTTTCCTCTAGGAATAATTAACTAAACCTCTGTTTAATAATATTCCTGGTCATATTTAACCCAATTAATGAGAAATAATTAAATAAATCATTATTTATCTTATTATTATCTAGGAATAGTTAATTAAATCATTATTTAATTAATATTCCTTGTTAAATTTGACTAAATCATTTAAGAATAATAAAATAAATCATTATTTGTTTATTATTTCTAAATAAATGGATTTAACCAATTTAAATTCCTTTTTTGTAATGTTCCAAAATTTTTACCTCCAAGCTAAATGGAACATTAGAGTTAGCAGCAGCTCTAGCCGGTGAATAAATGGGGAGAAAAGCCCATAAGTCTCCTAAGGAGGAATAAAATACTCCAAATTTGAAATGGGACACTCTTTCTAGCTCAATAAAACACCTCCATGTGTGAACATGGTTAAGATCAAGCTGCTTTGACTAAGTCAACATCGCAGTTTTAGTGGAGGAAGAATCCAAGGAAGAATAACGCAATTTTGGAGGGAGATGTATCTTGGGATAGAGATGACCTAATTGAGTGGGGCCAAGGGCAAGAAAACTCATGTCTTATATAAGGAAGATGACGACAACATTATTCTTCATGTTTTAGCTTATTATTCTTGTCTGCCAAGACTTGTTGCTGCTTTGCTGCTTAGTAGAGTTACAGTACTATTTAGCACTGGGTGTTCCTGGGTGGGAATCCCACCTCTTTCCTTTTAGGAGCCTCACTGGGAGAGTTTTCATTCATCATTCCACATCAGGTTTTCATGCCAAGCTTCATCCAACTTCATCAGCACAATTTTACTAGAGATTGTACAGTGTTGCTGGGTGCAGTAGTGGAAGGGATTGGAATCCCAATTTCTGAGCTAGTTCCTCATTGGAGGAAGGTTTCCTTCACTTTAGAGATATATTTCTGCTAGGGAATGCGTTATTTTGGAGGCAATGATCAGTGCATCATGGTTTGGTGGCTCCATTGCTAAGTTTCCTTATGATTGAGAGGTTCATTCTTTCATGGGAGGAAGCCCTTGAGGGATATACATAAGATCAAACATCTTTCCAACCTTGTACTCTCATGTTCTTCAGTGTTGCAGTGATGATTTAGTAAATTACTGAATATCACATTTTGTATGCAGAGTGTTTGACAAGAAACCCTTGCCGGGATTATCTTGTATTTTGTATGAGAGGACTAAATCTCTGTTCTTCAATATTATTCATTAATATGTGAGTAGATCTATTTGTCTTCTTATTTTTTGAGTTAATACCCTCATAAGGCTGCGCAGTCACTCTATGCAGCAACTCCGGTAAAATGTAGTTTTGGGGTTTTTATTAATTTTCAGCTACACTAGTGTGGGAGGTCTGTTTAACCCACCTAGTTTCATTTATTTTTGATCTCCTATTGTATTTAGATTCTATATGGATGTATCCATGGGATCCAAGTGATCATTTCATTGTTTTATTGCATATGTTGCTGGAAATACGTTTTTCATGCATGATTCATGAGATGTTCCGATTGTGGAACATTACAGTGGTATCAAAGCATGATCGTTGGCTTAGCCTATGAGATCTAGCTATCAGAGGAAGGAGAGATGGACAAAAGCTAGAAAGCTTCAGTGTGTGAAGGAAGAAAGGAAGACAAGCTCACAAAGCTTCTTCCAAAATCTATGCAGAGCTTTTAAGGAGAGCTGAAGAAAATGAGATTGGAGATGGGATCTCCAAAGGAGGTTGAATCTAGAGCTGAATTTAGATTTTCACATGGTGAGTGTGAGCATGCAGCTGCACTCCATGATGCATAGCACTTTCAAGTTCCCAGAGCTATCTTGAGATGGATGAGAGGAGGAAAAATGACTAAGAGTAGAACTCTTAGTGATTTTTTGCATGAGTATGAGTCTCAAACTGAAAGATTTAGAGATCATACTAATTTCCAGGAGCTTTGCAAGATTCAGGTGGAGAAGAGTAAGCAGCAGGATGTAAAAATATTTCATCTATCTACTTTTGCTGAATCACCTACATGTTCGGCTAGAGCTTGGGTGAAGGAGCTAGATTCCTATTTGCAGCTGCATCACATTCCCGAAGATGAAGCCATCAGAGTTGCAGTGCTGCATTTCATAGGTAAGGCTCATGCATGGTGGATTTTTGAATCTTGTTCTTTAAATAATGCAAACACTTCATATTATGCAAGATTCATAGAGACTTTGATGGGAAGGTTTGGTGAAAAAATTCCTAAGACACATGAGCAAGGAAAAATTGAGAAAACAAAACCCTTGCATGTAATGGAGGAAATTCCACTTCATAAAACCATGGGAGAAGCTGAAATATTGCATTACACATTGCCAGAAGCAAGACCTCAAGTTCATATTCTTGAACAAGAGGGCATAGGGATCTCTTTTTCACAAAAGGATTCAACTGCTGAGATGTTGCCCACACACATTGAGGGAGATGAGGGCAACAACGCTGTCACGTCTAGAGCACATCCAGTGCCTTATGCAGAGGAGGGAGGAGAACATGATCCCACAGGAGGGATTCTTGTATCCTTACAAGAAGTTCCCCAGGATCTCATACATAGAGTTCCAAGCACAATCAGTGAGCAGCATGATTGTGCAACATTACAGCTAGAAGGAGGAGGTAGGGAGGAACAACAACATCAGTTGACGAGAAGCACAAACCCTTCTCTATTTCAGAAAGCTAGTGCAAAGAGGAGGCATACTGTATTGCACTTTGAGAACAAGGGCAAGGTTTCCCAACCACATGAGCAGTCTACTCTTGACATTGATGTCTCAATACATGGAGGCATTCCACCTGGGAGGCCACTTGATCTACAGTTGATGAGAGATATCTTGTCTTTGGGTTCACCACTCTTGGATTTTGGAGAGTTGAAGAGTTTGGGGGAAGACTTTGGCATGGGGGATTTCAAATTAGCAGGCAGTAGCATGAGGAAAGCTTCACATGCCAGATCACCAGCGTTGTCTCTTAGGAGGATTGATCCTTATTGGAGATCTTAGCTTTTGGTAGAGTACTCCAAGGATCTTGGTGCATGCATGATTATTTATGACTCGGATGGAGATGAGAGATACATGGTGGATGATGTGGTCATCTATTCCTATGGAAGGATATTCTTGACTAGATCTTCTAGTCTCAAGGAGAAACTGCTACATGCAGCACATGAGGACTTCTCTTCTATGCACTTTAATGCATATTTCCATTTGATGGAGAATTTCACTTGGGAGGGAATTCAACATGACATATTTTAGCATATGGGGAGATGCATAGCCCGAATGGTGATAGAGAGGAGGTCACAACCACCTTCCTACTCATTGGGAGTGAGGAAGAATTTCCAATTGAGCCATTTCAGCTCAAGACCTCAAGTACATGATGGAGGAGGTATAATTTCATATTTTGTATTGTACTTCTTTTCCTTATTTGAGCAACATGATGTAACAAGAAGAATCATCTCTTCTTTCATATTGTATGATAATGTAATTGTAGCTACTTGTAGCATTGACTTTGGCTATCTTTTTGATGTTTTGTGGGGAAAACCACATGTTTCTTGGTGTGCACCATTGACACCATATTATAACTCCATGTTTTCATCTTATGAGATGACTATGGCAGTAGACAAGTGGCTGGTAAAGCACTTGTTAATTCTTATTTTGATGCAGGCAAAGGATGCAATGCACTGGTTCCATGAGTGGAACTATGATTCATTCTCTGGTTGTCAATTGGCAACTTGTTTTTATTGTACTTTGCTCTCATGTATTACTGATATGTTTTTTCCCAAGGAGAGCTTTGTATGGAGAGAGGGACCAATTGGATGGCATGGCACCCATATGCTAGAGTATTAGAAGACCTGTTTGTATGGGGCATCATACAATTTGACCATTATGATCTTACTTCATGGCTTGTATGAGGGAGAGATGATGCAACATCAAAAGTTGTTGTTGCTATGGTTTCACTTGGGAGAGTATGGGAAAAATTCTTCCCATACTTTTCATGAGATTTCTAACGAGAAGGAAGGCACATTCATGGTGCAAGGAGGCTACCCTTCAGCATTGAAGGATCATGAGAGATTTCCATATAGGGAGAAGATCTTCTCACATAGCAGCATGATGGTGGATGGCTTTGGCATAGGGAATGTCAAAGAGAGGAGTCATGGAGCCTTATCTCTAAGGCCTACAGCGCTGTCACATGGGAGTGTGTTCTTATTGATGGAGTATTCCAAGGAGTATATGTATCCCTTCTTCTTGCAGATTTTTATGAGAGGATCCTCATGGGAGGAATTATACAAGGACCTCACTTTCAGCCTACTTACCATGCATGGTAAGAAATACATTTATGTGCTTATTGATTACTCTATTGAGTATTTGTACTTTCTCACCATATGTAAACAGTGCATTTCTCTACATGAGAGCAAGATTATTTTTGGTTTCATGGTCACTTTAGGGGCAATGTTTATGATGAGAGTAGCCCATCTATGCATGACTTTGGGCAAGTGTATTGTTATTTTATCTATGTACAACTGATAGACATTGATGCTTACTTCTCCATGTTGGGAGAACAAAAATATTGTTGCAGGACCACTTGCCATATGACATTCTCAAATAGAAGTTGGGAAGACTACGTAATATCCACTTTGAGAACCTTTGGTACCATCCAAAATTGCACCTGATTTTCAACAATTTTATGATTTAGAGGCCAAATGGTGATGATGTGCCATTCATCTTGTATGGAATGGTTTGGGTTGACATGACTTATGACTTTGGAGGGAGGGTCCTTAGTGACTCAATATTCTCCTTGCCATTGGAGGGCAATCATGTTGCAGCCCGAGATCAACATACCCTCTACAATTATCATTAGTGGAGAGGAGGACAACATGGGATAGGCTCTCTTACCTATCATGTTCGTTTATTCAGCCCACCTACATTTCAGGAGCACAAGGTGGAGGAGACTTGTCATGAGTTTCCATGTTGGAGGGTGACTCACTTCATTTGGATGATAGCATGGGTGAGGGAGGCACTTATTCACCATGATGATCATCACTCCTACTTTGTGGAGTCCATGAGATGTCTAGCAGGTTTCCATTCACACTTTCCACCTTTGATTGATGTAGACACTTTGGTTTTGCACACTATGGAGGAAGCATTGGATGACAGTATATTTGCAGATTCTCTTGATGCAGTGATGGAAGCTATTGATGGGAGGCCACATGAGGAAGAGGGGAGAAATTTTTTTCTCCTTATGCTTTTCATAAGGACAAGAAAATATTATGGAGGGGAGGACTGTAATGTTCCAAAATTTTAGCCTCCAAGCTAAATGGAACATTAGAGTTAGCAGCAACTCTAGCCGGTGAATAAATGGGGAGAAAAGCCCATAAGTCTCCTAAGGAGGAATCAAATAATCCAAATGTGAAAGGGGACACTCTTTCTAGCTCAATAAAACACCTTCATTTGTGAACAGGGTTAAGATCAAGCTGCTTTGACTAAGTCAACAACGCAATTTTAGTGGAGGAAGAATCCAAGGAATAATAATGCAATTTTGGAGGGAGATGTATCTTGGGATAGAGATGACCTAATTGAGTGGGGCCAAGGGAAAGAAAACTCATGAATTATATAAGGAAGAGGATGGTAGAATTATTCTTCATGTTTTAGCTTATTATTCTTGTCTGCCAAGACTTGTTGCTGCTTTGCTGCTTAGCAGAGTTGCAGTGTTGTTTAGCACTGGGTGTTCTCGGGTGGGAATCCCACCTCTTTCGTTTGAGGAGCCTCATTGTGAGAGTTTGCATTCATCATTCCACATCAGGTTTTTAGGCCAAGATTCATCCATCTTCATCAGCACATTTTTTCCAGATGCTGTGCAGTGTTGCTGGGTGCAGCAGTGGAAGGGATTGGAATCCCGGTTTCTGAGCTAGTTTCTCATTGTAGGAAGGTTTCCTTCACTTGAGAGACCTGTTTGGAGAGATACAGAGCTTATTTCATATCTTTGGTATCAGAACACACATTTCCCATACATTCCCAGCGTTTTTTTTGCTAGGGAATGCATTATTTTGGAGGCAGTGCTCAGTGCATGGTTTGGTGGCTCTGTTGCTGAGTTTCCTTGTGATTGAGAGGTTAATCCTTTCATGGGAGGAAGCCCTTGAGGGATATACATCATATCAGACATATTTCCAGCCTTTTACACTCATGTGCTTCAGTTTTGCAGTGATGACTCAGTAAATTACTGAATATCACATTTTGTATGCAGAGTGTTTGATAAGAAACCCTTGCTGGGATTATCTTGTATTTTGTATGAGAGGACTAGATCTCTGTTCTTCAGTATTATTCATTAATATATGAGTAGATATATTTTTATTCTTATTTTCTGAGTTAATACCCTCATAAGACTGCGCAGTCACTATATGCAGCAACTCCGGTAAAATGCAATTTTGGGGTTTTTAGTCATTTTCAGCTACGCTAGTTTGGGAGGTCTGTTTAACCCACCTAGTTTCATTTCTTTTTTATCTCCTCTTATATTTAGATTCTAGATGGATGTATCCATGGGATCCAAGTGATAATTTTACTATTTTATTGCATATGTTGTTGGAAATGCGTTTTTCATGCATGATTCATGAGCTGTCCCGATTGTGGAACATTACATTTTCCCTCCAACAAAATATAATAAAATATTGCAAGAAATTAGATCTAGATCCTGGTTAATAATATTTTATTATGCACCATTATCAAGGATAACTCAATATTATTTTATAAATAGAAGGGTTTTCCATTCATTTCTTATCTTTGATCCTTTTATCATGGTCGGACTTTGATCCTCTTATCATTGTCATACTTTGATTACTTTTATTTTATTTTTTCTTATTGAGTTCCATTTTAGTTCTACACATCTTGGGTTTTCTACACCATTGAAAGAGAAACTCTGAAGCTGAAGCATTGAGGACAACCAAGAACCCATCCCATTGAGGGGGGCTGGTAACATCATTCTTTGTTCCCTTCCCTGGTGTTAATATAATACAAAAATTCTTTATAAATCTTGTCTTGTCCATTGGATATTTGGAGAAAATCTTATTTCATTTTACTATTTAGCTGCTTTATTTGCATAGATCTGGGTTTGTTTTGCACTTTTTTTGACTGTCTATTGTAGATATAAAGAAGTTAAATAGTCATATTTGTTGTTAGGGTTGTTTTCATGTGCAGTTAAAGTGATCTCTTTTCATATACTTGTGTTAAGAATTAATTCTAACAATTGGCGACTCCATGGGGTTTTATTCAGATTCTTGTGTGACCATCTGCTTTAGTACCTAGGGTTTCTTTAGCTATTTTTTAGCCTCTTAATGTTTTTTTTTACCTTTTATGCCCTAAAACATTAAAAAGTCTAACTTCTTAGTGTTTCTGGGTGTTTTCCACTGGTAACAGGTATAAGTCGCGCCACAAATGACAAATGTTTCCGCAACCTGCTGCCCGAGACTCTCGAAACTATAGCTCACACTTTTTAGCCCAGAACTTGTGAGTTCAGGATCAGGTCGCACCTGCTGGGCCCAGATCTGGGATTTCAGAAGCTTGCAGGTCAACACTTGTGAGCTACAATTTTTTTGGGATTTTTTCTATATTTTTCAGTGTTTGCCGCAAGCATTTCTCAGGGTTGTCTAACCTTTCTCTCCGCCTGTCTTAGGCCTGGATATGCTCAGTTTTTCTCTTTGAAGTGGGAACAAGCCCCTTAGGGTTTCAGTAAGCTTCCACCTTTTTAGGAAGGGTTTAAATTAGTAGGTAGTCTGAGATTTTGTAGTGCTTTCAACCATTGTTTAGGGTGTGATATCTCTTCTTTCAGATCCATTTATATCAGTTATTATATAATCCAAAACTTCCTCTTGAATCTTTTTTGACCTTTCCCTTAGGGTCCCTCTTGTTTTCCTCAGGGTTTTAACCTATCACCTCCCATTTTGCAATAGTTTTCTCTCTGGTTTCTTGCTGTTTTCTACACCTCTTTTTAGCAGATATGAGTCATTAGATCCCTGTCCCTTAGACCTTATATATTTTGGCCACCTTGTGTGTTTTGAGTCAATTTTTCTTGCCTATTAGAACAGTTGTTTGGGAGCCCTTATTTTTGGGTTGAATTTATGCATATTTAGTTGTTTATTTTACTGTCATTTTAGTTTTATTTAAAGTTATACATAATTTTTTCTTTTTCTTTATACACAATCGCCTGGGCTTAATTAAATTTAACACACAGATTGCACACACGCACACCTAAAGTGAAGAGCGCTTGGTTTACACTGCCAAGCCAAGGCATAAACATTGTAATTAATTTATATTCCCTGCAGAGCCTTTGTTTATCTCTCTTAATTATTGGGTTACTCGTGTCTTGTGATCATTGTGCCCCCAAGGAATTTATCCCAGAGACTCCTAGGTCTTCATCCTAATTTTCCATTACGAAGACTTACTCCACCTCGTAGACGTTGAGTTAGTCCTCCGTCGAGTCCCTATACTGATTTTGATTCTGGTCCATCGGGCCCTCACTTTGATTTCGAACCCAGTTCTCCTCTACCTCATTCTGCTACCATGTTAGGTGCCAATGTAGGTACTGGTCCTCAAGCTAGTGGTAGCCCCGACCTAACTCTGGAGCTGCTAGTAGTGGAACCAATAATGGAATTGTCCTGACTACTCCCTTGCTACCTTTTATGGTAGTTTTGAGCCTCCCTAATTTCAGCAAGTTAATTAATGACCCTATACACCATGATCTAGGTTGGTTTGTTATGCTAACTAAGTTTCCTTCTAACATCCATAAGTTCAAAGGAAATGATGGAGAGGAACCTACTAATCACACCAGCTCCTTTCACGTGTGTTTTTTATCCAATTCTATCACTGATGACTCCATCTGTCTTTGGTTATTCCAGTGTACACTCATTGGGGATGCTACAAAGTGGTATGTTGACTAGGCCTTTGCCTCTCTTTCCACTTTTGTGACTCTTGCTAAAGTGTTTATGTCCTAGTTCCAGCTACCTTCTGATATGATATCGGTATCCAGTTGTTGACCGCCTTCTGTCAAAAATTTTCCACCTTCCTTTCTAACCATGTCCAAGAATGGCACAAAAGAAGGAGCTTATGTCGAACTCCTACATTCGACGACTGTGTCTATATGGATTGGTTTCTCAAAACGCTTTTGCCTTATATTGGTAAAATATGTTGTATCTCACTTCCCTCATAAAGAGGAAGAAGCTCTTCAAATCGTGTTGAAATATGACTTGATCTATGCCCAGTCTAGTTATGTTTATACCATCTTACTGGATCTTCCTAGACCTAGTGGTGCCAATGCACTGGGGGCATCTCACACCGCTGACGGTATCATTTGATATCTTTCCCATTCGTATACTCATCCTCCCATGGGTTATGGTTTCCCTCAGGGAGGGGCCAGCTCCTCTATCACTTATCCCCCTCCCAGCAACATGTATCCAGAACAAAGCACATTTTCCCCATTGCATCAATTGATGCCAGGGCCTACGGTCGCTCAACCTGTTTACCCCAATGTTTCTCAACCTCCTTTTTATCCTTATCAACAGCTTGGTGCTCCTACCCCTCCAGCATTATCACCCCTGCCTCTTATTCCTTCTCAACCTCCGTCGCAACAACCACCTCCTCCTATGAATTAGGTGTATGCACAGCAGAGCATGACTAATCCTCCAAATTCCAAGAAGAAAAGGAAAGGCAACCAAAACCAACCCGCGCAAGGTAATCAAGGGTGCCAAGGAACCCTCCAAACACTAACAAGTAGCAACAAGGAAATCAGCCCAAGAAGGACAAGCCTATTCATACAAACAAGCCCTGTTCTTGTTGTGGTTTCTATGGAAATTATACTCATGATTGTCTCCTTTTACCCCGAATGTGTTAGTTTTTGGAAGCAAAATCAACATCTAGAGGACAACAAGCAATGGTTTCGTCTCCTCCAAATACTGTGCATGTTCAACTGGTTGTTTTTACTGATCCTTTTCCTCAGTAGGGATATGTGTCTTCCCAAACTCCTCAAGGTCAGGTTTCCCCTCAAACCTCACAGTCTGGTACCTTTGATTACCATATTCTCATGATGAATTCTGAAGTGGTTAATACAGCTTATGTTAACCTTCAAACTCGGTCGTGCCAATATGGCAAGCCACCTACTACGTCTGCAACTAAGTCTCAAACCAAAGTTTCCACAGAGTTTGGTTTGACACTGAATTCCCCATTACATATCCCTCAGCCACAGACAGAGGTCATTCCCAATATCCCCAAAGGGCCATTACGCCGAATTGTTGCTTTCGCCAAAGCCGCCCATAATTACATCATAATAGATGACTTAGCACAATCTCATGCTGCTATGTTAACGCTGGAAGTCCTCCAGTCGTGCCCTTCACAACGTAAAGCTCTATTATTTGATCTGGGCATTGTGGATCCTTTAGAAGATCATCTTTGATGTTGACAAGTCATAAAATCCCCCCTTACCTCCAACTTACACTTTCCAAATACTAGTCAAGATTCATAATGCCCATGTCTCGCAATGTATCATTGATGAGGGTGCATCCACCTGTGTGATGTCTGCCTCTATTTGGAATAAAATCGGATCACCTAAGTTAGCCCCATCCACCATCACTTTGCGTGCTTGGAACGGTCACTCTTATCAGCCCCTTAGCATGTATCACAATTGTTTGGTCTCTCTTACAGGAAAGACTATTTGTATTGACATTGAAGTCATTGATTCCCCCTTGGATTACAACATCCTTTTGGGTCATAGCTACACCTATGCGATGTCTATTGTGGCATTTGCGGTTCAACATAACATGTGATTTCTTCACAATGGAAATATCGATACCATTGATCAGTTGACATATTACGAACCGAAGTTTCGGACCTTCCCCGAGTCTATCATATCTTCGGTGGTCAATAAACAAGAAGTCACACCTCTTACCAGTGATTCACCTGGAGTCTATAAAGGTTCCACCATACTTGGTGCATTCCCTAGTCCCCCCCCCCTTTTGTCACAGATCCTATCTCATCAAATGTTTCCATGATGTAATCGTCTCAGACTAGCCACAAGCAGTTTGGTTCAACCGCCCAGCAGCCTACGCCTCCGAAACCTTTTGGTGGTCACTTGATGGAACATGTAGGGCCTTCCTTTCAAGGATGTTCCTCTAGTTCTGGTGTCTCTTCCACTCCTTTTAAACTAGGAATGTTCCCCCCTAGCCTTAACTAGTTGAGATCCATTCTGCCAGGCCAATACTCCTCCAGTCAGATATCGTTCCTCGCTCCCCCCTTTGGAGTATTTTTGGTGCCTGTTATGGCTATGTTAAGCCTTCCTAATTTGACCCTGGGGATCCCAGTCTGGTACATCAATCCCCCAGCTGAAACCCTACTTGGTCAGCTCAAACCTTATACGGCTTTGACCCCTATCCAACCGGTCACCACAACTCTTACCTTTGCTTCAGTGCCTAAACTACCTCAACAAGAAACTACTCCTATTGCAAAAGCATCGGGTCAGGGAAGAAAATCAAGAAAGAGGGAACCTAAGAATAAGGCTACCCAAACAACTCTAGCTCCTCCTAAGCCTCCAAAGAAGTCACCTTTGAGTGTTTTGTGTGATGTTGTTGGGCATGCCACCAAAACATTTCTTGAACTTCCTCTTCTGCTTCTGGTTAGATTGTTTGGTTCTCATTTAGATCCTACAGTGATTCATTGTGATAATCAGAGTTGCATTAAAATCTTGATTAATCTTGTGTTTCATGATAGATCTCAGCATAAAGATATAAGGTATCATCATATCAGATATTGTGTGCAGCGGAAGATCATGTTTCTTCAGTACATTCCTACGGAAGATCAGGATGTAGATATTCTGACGAAGGCACTCACCTGGAGCAAATTCGAATACCATAGAGGTAGGATCGGGGTGAAGGATAATCCCTTTCTTGTTGAGAGGGAGTGTTGAGATTCAACAAGATGATGATCCTAGTAAAAATTAAGCACCTACACTAGGTGGGGCCTATGGGCTATTTTTAGGTGATATGTCTATTTTTAGAATTTGGATCAAAGACTATTTTTAGCAGTAATCTATTTATAGGTGGCTGATAAAATTATATGGATGGATGGGTGATTATTTTTGGAATGCATGTGTGAAGTTGTTTCATGGAATGCATGTCTAAAAATAAATGCATGTCGATTATTGTTATCTCTTAACAATAATTAGAGAATAAATATTAATATATTCTCTTGAAGCACTTGATTTTAGTTAATTGATGTGGCAAACCATTTGACTGAAGGAATTTCGAGTTCTAAGGTTGGTTGGTGGGACATGCAAGTGGAATTTGTTGTAACTGAGTGATACAAAGTTGTAACAGAGTTGGATGTGTAGTTGTGTGAGTTGTAAAGCAGTTTAACTCAGTTAAGTGAGTTGAACTCAGTTGTGCTAGTTGTAACTAGTTGTAACTAAAGATACACTAGTGAGAGATTAGTGAATTAAATATTAAATTAATTCACATGGAGTGATCTCACATGAAACTAAAGATTTACTATTGTTAACTACATGCATGTCAAATCCAGTGGAGACCAACTTGAGAGATAGGTGAAAGGGACAATTTGAATATCATTTGTGACATTAGTGGGTTCACTCACGCAACCACACACACATTGGAGATTCCTATGAGTATTGGGAAGTCAAGTTAGGCTAGAATGAATCATTCAAAGGCTCTTGACCATCAGGGATTGCGTAGTGGAGGTAGGCTGTCAGGAGGCAGTAAATTGGTGCATGTGTGAGCCAATTTTTGTATGACAGTGTGAGACGATTGTATATTGTATTGAGAGCTCTTGGATTAGAGTTTTTTATGATATTGTTTCATGATCCATGATATATACATAATATATGATATTGGGGTTTTTATCTTTAAGCTTTCCCAGTAAAAACATATATTTTATGTGTGATTGATTTTTCTTCATGTGTTTGCAATTAGCGATTAAATTTCCATAAAGATTTAAGTAGAAGGAATTTGTATTTAATAGTGGCAAATAATTTTTAGATCAGGAGAATCCGGTAATACATAATTATATTAAAAATTTCTACATGGTATCGGAGCAAAGAAGATTGCAATATTGAAGTAGTAGTTGAGTTTTTTGGTGGAAACAATTCGAATTTGTTGTAGGAATTTCTTGGTACGACAATTGAGTAAACATCAAAATGGATTTCAATGGTTTGTAGTTAGAGTATGAACTTGAGGGCAGCTTGAACTAAATTTCATGGAAGGATAGGATGGAGGTGGTTCTTGAAGATAATGGCTTGAAGTAATTCATCGACAGTGATGTTCCTAAGCCAAATTCAACGGATGCTGCATTACTTGACGCGTGGCAAAAGAAAGTAGCTAAGACGAGAAGGATTATGTTGGAAGGTGTGCGAGACCATATTGTCTCAAGAATTCATGGGAAAGCCACTCATTTGCAATGTGGAAGGCTTTGAAAGATATTTTCCAAAGCAACCACGACCATAGGAAATTGGTGCTGAAGGATAAACTCAGAAATATCAAGATGGAGAAGGGTGACAATATTCCTAATTATCTCACAAAGTTTTTCCATTGTCAGGATGAACTGGGGAGTGTGGGAATCACAGTTTCTGATGATGATTTGGTGAGTTTGTCTCTCTTTGGACTTCCTAATATTTGGCACGGTTATCAAGTCTCTGTCAACGGACGGGAAAAATTGTCGGATTGGGAACAACTGTGGTCGGATCTAGTGCAAGAGGAGTTCAAGAGGAACACTAGAGATGGCTCTTGTTCAAAGCATGACGATGAAGAGGATTGTGATTTGGCTGCCAAAGCAAAGAAAGGGAAGGGGAATAAATTCCACTCAAAATTTGAGGCTAAAGGCAAGAAGTTGGATTTGTCCAAGGTGAAGTGTTTTCACTATCACGAACATGGGCATCTCGCGACTAACTGCCCACAGAAAAAGAAGAACAAGAAGGTTGCTGGAGCTGCAGCTGGGGAGGCCCTTACCTCGCAATTTGAACTTGATTTCTCTTTGATCGCATGTTTGGTTTCAAGCGCAATGGGATCAATGTGGTATCTTGATAGTGGTGCTTCCTTCCACATGATGGGAGATAAGGAGCTTTTCAGTGACTTGGAGGAGAAAGATCTCCAAATGCATATAGAGATGGGTGGCGATGGATGATATAGTGCAACCAACATTGGTACCTTTACCTTTGAGAGGGATTCAGGTAAACCATTTCTGTTGAAAGATGTTATGCATGTTCCAGGTCTAAATAAAAAATTAGTCTCAGTCACGATGTTGGAGGACAGAGGTTATGACATTTTTTTCAATGATGGAAAAGATTTCTTGCGACATAAAACAATGGGTCAAACCAAGAAGATAGGGATTCGAGTCAAGAATATCTACAAGCTGGAGTTGGATTTTTGAACTACAATGGTGGGCAAAGCAAAAGAAGTAGTGAGTCGGGATGAGGGTGAATTATGGCATAAGCGATTGAGCCATCTTCACCATGGCACCCTGAAGATTTTGTAGAAGATTTCTACTAGACTTGCCAAGGGTACTCTTTTGCAGTTAGATCAGTGCAAGGGATGTACTATGGGTAAGTTTGTGAATACCACCTTTCATGAAAAGGAGAACCATGCTTCAGTGATCCTGGAGCGAGTTCACGTAGATGTGTGTGGACCATTATTGGTTGCTTCAACAGCAAAACATAGGTAATATGTTATTTTTGTTGATGACTATTCTCGCAGATGTTGGATCTTCTTCATGCAGAAGAAGGATAAAACATTCTCAAAGTTTTGTGCATTTAAATAATTGGGGGAGAAAGAGTTAGGGAAGCAAGTGAAGGCTCTGCGGAGTGATAATGGTGGTGAATTAATCTCTAAAAAATTCAAATACTTCTGTAGCAAAGAAGGAATTCATAGAGAACTCATAGCGCCTCATAACCCACAATAGAATGGGGTCGCAAAGAGGAAGAACAAAATGATCGTGGGTGCTGCATGAACTATGCTGCATTATCAGGGCCTACCAATGCACTTGTGGGTGGAAGCATGCAACACTACAATTTATGTGCAAAACCATTGTCCTCGTAGAGTACTTGGCATGAGTACACCTAAAGAATATTTTACTAGTAAGAAACCGGATGTTTCTCACTTTAATATTTTTGGCTCATCTGTTTATGTGCATGTGACCAAGAACGCTAGGAAGAAGTTGGAGCCAACTACTGCAGTTGGGATATTTGTGGGGTACATAGAAACAACCCATAATTATCTTGTGTATTTTCCAAACAGTCGAATGATTGTGGTGCGATGGGATATAAAATTCAATGAGGAGAAAGCCATGAAGTTGTTGCTTGAGAGGGAGCTAGACTTGCATGCAAAAGGAGGAACTTTTGGTTCCCAAAGATGAGTCTATAGATACGGATCAGCCACAAGAGGAGGTTCATGGAGTGGAGGAGTCCACTCACACAAAGCCAAACATCGGAACAGGAAAAAGGCGTACCACAGAAGTTGAGAGGCTGAATCTTGATGCGGCACAGAATGTAGGAGTCCCTACTTCATGGCACAGATAGAGATAGTCTCATGACTGATTCACTGGATACATGGTTCTCATGAGAAAATGTATTGTGACTAAGCCATCTTCCTTTCAGGAAGCAATGTAGGAGCCCACATGGGTAGATGCAATGGTGGAGGAGTATGACTCCATTGTCAGAAATAGTTCTTGGGAAATTGTTCCAAGGCCAATTGATAAATCAGTGGTAGGTTCAAGATGGATCTACAAGGTAAAGAAAGCTGTCGACGGGAGTGTTGACAAATACAAGGCCAAATTTGTGGCCCGGGGATTCTCACTGATCGAGGGGATTAATTATGAAGAAAAATTTGCACCTGTCACACAATATTCTTCCATAAGGACCATCCTTGCTCTCTCAATGTAGATGGGTTGGAAAATTCATCAGATGGATGTGAAGACTGTGTTCCTTAATGGGATCATTGAGGAAGAATTTTACATTTAGTAGCCTGAAGGATTTGAGATCTTCTGCAGCAATTCGCATGTGTGCAGACTCAAAAGAGAATTGTATGGGCTGAAGCAAGCATGCCGTGCTTGGTACACTCGGATCGAAAACTATTTCACTGGACTTGGCTTCACCAAGAGTGAGGTTGATGCAAACCTATACCAGATTGTGGTGGAGGGTAAGCTTTTAACCATTGTTCTTTATGTTGATTATTTAATACTGACTGGTAATGAGTAGTTGATACACTCATGCAAGGAGGACCTTGCAAAGGAGTTTTAGATGAAGGATATGGGCCTCCTTCACTATTTCCTTGGATTGGAAATATGGCAGCGAGATGGTGAACTATTTTTGTCTCAAGGAAAGTATGCAAGGGAGATACTCGGTAAGTTTCACATGGAGGGCTGCAAATTCATGGATACTCCTCTTCCAGGAAACTAGAGGAAAGAGGATTCTACATCGGGAGAGGTAGTGGATGCTACTGTCTATCGACAGTTGGTGGGTTCGCTCATGTATTTAGTTAATACAAGATTGAACATATGGTGTGCGGTGAAAAAGCTTAGTCAAGCAATGGTTAATCCTACCAAGCTGTTTTGGAAGGCGAGCAAGCATGTCCTAAGATATCTTAGGGGTACATCTAATTATGGCTTATGGTACAGATAGACAGATGAGGTGAAGTTGCATGGCTTCACGGATGCAGATGGGGTAGGCAGCCTAATAGACAGAGAGAGCACATCAGGAGGGGTCTTCAATATCAGATCTATAGTTTTTTCTTGGTACAATAGGAAACAGAGATCCGTGGAACTCAATTTAGCGGAAGCGAAAGACATGGCAGCAAGTCAAGCTGCATGTGAGGCTATCTAGATGAGGAAGATCCTTGTCGGTTTGTTTGGTTCTCATTTAGATCCTATAGTGATTCATTGTGATAATCAGAGTTGCATTAAACTCCCAATTAATCCTGTGTTTCATGATAGATCTAAGCATATAGATATCTAGTATCATCATATCAGAGATTGTGTGTAGCAGAAGATATTGTTGCTTCAGTACATTCCTAGGGAAGATAAGGATGTAGATATTCTGACGAAGGCGCTCACCAGGAGAAAATTCGAATACCATAGAGGTAGGATCGGGGTGAAGGATAATCCCTTTCTTTTTGAGAGGTAGTGTTGAGATTCAACAAGATGATGATCCTAGTGAAAATTAAGCACCTACACTAGGTGGGGCCTGCAGGCTATTTTTAGGTGATATGTCTATTTTTAGAATTTGGATCAAAGTCTATTTTTAGCAGTAATATATTTATAGATGTTTGAGAAAATTATATGGATGGATGGGCGTTTATTTTTGGAATGCATGTGCGAAGTTGTTTCGTGGAATGCATGTCTAAAAATAGAATGCATGTCGATTATTGTTATCTCTTAACAATAATTAGACAATAAATAATAATATATTCTCTTGAAGCACTTGATTTCAGTTAACTGATGTGGAAAACTAGTTGACTGAAGGAATTTTGAGTTCTAAGGTTGGTTGGTGGGACATGCAAGTGGAATTCGTTGTAACTGAGTGATACAAAGTTGTAATAGAGTTGGATGTGTAGTTGTGTGAGTTGTAAAGTAGTTTAACTCAGTTAAGTGAGTTAAACTCAGTTGTGCTAGTTGTAAATAAATATACAATAGTGAGAGATCAATGAATTAAATATTAAATTAATTCACATGGACTAATCTCACATGCAACTAAATATTTACTACTGTTAACTACATGCATGTCAGATCCAGTGGAGACCTAGTTGAGAGATAGGTGAAAGGGACAATTTGAATATCAGTTGTGAAATTAGTGGGTGCACTCATGCAACCACATACACATTGGAGATGCCTATGAATATTGCACAATCAAGGTAGGCTAGAATGAATCATTTAGAGGTTCTTGACCATCATGGATTATGAAATGAAGGCAGGCTGTCAGGAGGCAGTAAATTGGTGCATGTGTGAGCCAATTTTTGTATGACAATGTGAGACGATTATATATTGTACTGAGAGCTCTTTGAGTAGATTTTTGTATGAGATTGTTTCATGATCCATGATATATACATAATATATGATATTGGGGTTTTTAGCTTTATGATTTCCTGGTAAAAACATATATTTTATGTGTGATTGATTTTTCTACATATGTTTGCAATTGGCAATTAAATTTCCACAAAGATTTAAGTAGAAGGATTATGTATTTAATAGTGGAATATAATTTTTAGATCAGGAGAATACGAAAATACATAATTGTGTTAAAAATTTCTAGATAGCAGTCCCATGACCAGTATGTTGTGGAGTCTAAAGATTTTATCTCCGATGAGGTCGATTGGTTTAGAAATCCCATTCCTGCACCTGATGCTTTCGAAAAAGGAAATATGGCCAATATATTTCCTACCATTAAAATTAACATTTATGATAAGCCATGGATAGAAGAAAAAATTTCCTTAGGGGCATATTGCACTCTGGAAGAAATTGAGGCTTACACTAAGCTATTGAAGGAATTCTGTGATGTTTTTGCTTAGTCCTATTCAGAGATGCCTGGACTTGATCCTACCATTGTCGAACACCATATCAATATATGGCCTAATGCCAATTATGTCCATCAAAATTTGAGACCCATTAATACTTCCAGACATGAGGCTATCAAGGCCGAAATGGACAAGCTCAAGTAGGATGGTTTTATCTATCCTATTGAATACACCACCTGGGTCTCTAACCTGGTTCCTGTTCTAAAGAAACAAGGCACCATCCATGTATGCACTGACTTTCGTGACCTGAAAAAAGCTTGTCCCAAAGAGAACTCCTCCACACCGTTCATTTACCAGATCATAGAGTGTGTGGGGCATGAGGTTCTATCCTTTATGGATGGTTTCTCCGGATAAAACCAGATATTTATCTGTCGTGCTGATCAGTTAAAGGCTGAATTCATTAGTCCATAGGGAAATTTCTCTTATAGGGTCATGTTGTTCGGCCTAAAGAATGTCGAAGCCAATTTTCAGTGGGCCATGTCATCATGTTTCAATGACCTGGCTCATATTATCCTTGCCTACCTCGCCGACCTCACTGCTCATTCTAGGGGGTGGATGCAACACATCCATGATTTGTGTACCATCTTCCTTCCGTGTCGCAAGTATAATATCCACCTCAACCCACTGAAATGTGTCTTTTGTGTTCCTGTCAGTCGTATATTGGGCTTCATTGTGTCCAAAGATGGTAACACACTTGGTCCTCTTAAAGTTCAAGCCATTCCTTAACTTCCCATTCCTCATACCTTGCACCAGTTACAAAGCCTCCAAGTAAAAGCCAAATTTATTCGTCGGTTCATCCCTTAATATGCCACCACCACGCATGGTTTTATAAGACTCCTTCGATCTACCATTGCATTCATTTGGAATGACCATGCTAAACAGTCTTTTGATGCCTGAAGCATGCTCTCACTTCTGCTCCCTTGATTAGTACTCCTAACTTTGAAAGGGATTTCATCCTGTACATCTCGGCTTCCACCCATTATGTTGTTGGGGTCCTTATCCAGGAATGTGACACCGAAAATGAACATGTTATCTATTATGTTAGTAAGAACCTTGTCGATCCCCCAGTGTCCTGATCACATGAAGAGAATTTTGCGCTGATTGTCATGTTTTCGGTCCAGAAACTTTGTCATTATATCATAACATCTTCCACCAAGGTCATGACCAATTCCAACCCTATGGATTTCCTATTGAGCATACGGATCATCAATGGGAAGTATGCCTATTTGTTGGGCTAGAATTGTAATCTACGAATAAATTAAGCTTCCCTAGGCAGGTGTTAGCCTAGAACAACAGGTGAAAGACTATACTACCATTTCTCTTAACTCAGAACAGATACACAGAGAGGATTGGATGCTTACTTGTTTTAGTCGCTTCCAAATGGCTCCTTTCTGTTGCTTCCACTACAAATTCAAAATTAAGCAGTTTTGTTGGCTGAATGCTTCCTGCAAGAAAGAACACTAAAACAACAGAAGATACAATAATATAGATATCTATTCAAGCTAGTTAGCTAAATCAGTTAAGCATAAACTACATTCATCAAGCAAGATCTTGCGATATGGAAAATAAAAGTAAACATAGATGCATGTAGGGAAAAACAAGAAATACTCTTTATTGATGATAGAAGGAGAGGTTACAACCTAGTCACTGATTTGAAGTGACCTTCCAATAGAGTTCCCAAGTCTCATCATAGCATAAATCTCTCTAGTAGCAGCTCCACAAATCAAACTCTCTATTGAAAATTCTCCAACATTTCTCTACTCAAATTCTTCCTCCTCAAACACTTAGGTCTGTGTTCAATTTATAGATGAACTATAGGTTGTTTTGAAATAAATTGCATTCCAAAAATAGGCAAGAAATTTTTCCATTCATGTAGATGTCAAATGGACACTTAGATCCGAAGCTTGACACACGTGAACCCTTCTAGAAGACACTGACTAAGTGGAGATTTCGGAACAATGAGAATTTCGCTCCCAATGTGACCAATGCACCTTTGAATGTCAGGAAGTGCTTTGCAAAGCAGCCTTGAATGGGGCTACCTGCATATGCAACACACTTAGGCCCCTTAGAGCCTGCGTTGGTGAGCTCTCATATGTTAAATAATAAGCTTCAAACCATGAAAATCCTTTCTTGATGAAAGTCTTGTTTGATTTATGTTGTTTCCTGTCTTAGGGCATATAGAAAATGAGATGATAGGGAATGATAGACCCTTGATCATCGGCCCTGGAGATGATGCCCAGTTAACCAGGTCATTGGGAATGGTGCCCAACTTTTCCTATAAAAATTCCCCCCTAAAGCATGAGATCCAAATAATAAGAACATTTGATTGAGATGCTTTACACTGTGATGAGTCTAGAAACAAAGCGGATCGATCACCTGCATCAATATTACAATACATTACATCATGATATATCCTCTATTGATCATAATTTTTGAGGGTAGGCATTCCCATAGTCAGCACATAAAACAATCTAATAACATGTACATAATTTAGAAAGTCGTCTACATTGAAATGTTGCCTAGATGCAAACACACCTACAGATATAGGACCATGTTTAAATGACAATCTGTATGTAAGGTCACTGTATAGATTATGTGTACAACAATCCTGAAATTGTAGCCCGAATGGCTGAAACTAGATCCGGGGTCTTCTTATCTCGTTCGCTCAATCATTCGGGTACAAGTCTAGCCATGCAAATATATGATTTGTCGTCGAACATGGAAATACATCGTTTGATTACTAGCCAATAATGTGAGATGTTAAAAAACGGGAGAGAACCACCATTAATGTTAATGGCCCTTAAGGTACTGAAGTACATTTCGTAAGGTGTGAATAGATGATTTGATGTCGAACGCCAAACAAAATCTTTCAGTCAAAGGTCTAGATGCGAGGATCTTGTCGATACTGTAACAAGCCTCATGGTACTGGAATCTGATGTTTCTAAGTGAAATTCTTGGATATTGATTTGTAGTCGACAGGAAGTCACCTTATTGCAAAACTAGAGTTACTAATTTCAGAGACAAGGGTATGACTTGATATAAAAATTTTCAGGGATGATGGTCATTAAAATGAAGGTTTATGAGTATTGCAGATGGATGAGTTCTTAATCACTAGATGACTTCTATTGAACATATCGGCGACACTGTGATGAGTTGGCAGCATTGACCCAAAAAAAAAGTGAAGGTATGATGAAACATAGGTGTGAATGAACCGTCAAGATGATTACCCAACCCAAAGAGTCACGAATATGGAGTGAAAGAAGTGTCATGTTCAAGAGCGACTTGCTACCAAAAAGAAACTTTACTTGCTTTTCCCAAATTTTCCCAGGTCGTTTTTCGACCAGTACCTCTTTATTTTTTAACAAGCTTGAGGAGGATAACATTTGCTTGATCTATAATTCAACCCTTCAGGTGAATAAAGTAACGCTATTTAACAATTTAATGAGTCTAGCGATGAATGAAACTCGATTCTTGCCATGATTGACAAGCCCATCTCTATTTTATGTTTTAACGAGCTTAATGACTGTGATAGCTCGGTCCTTTTTCATGTTTAGAGAGTCTGAAAAAGAGGACAAAAGAGGACTCCAAAAGTACTTTTTCGTAAATTTTTCTCTCAGATCTGAAAAAGTGTAAAATGATATCTAAAAGAACCTCTTTGTTCATGTTTAACAAAGGTATTCCTTTTTCATAAATAATCCATGTCAGTCTGGAAAAGGGTTAAACTTATACTGAGTAGATATCAATTCATTTACTTTAACGAGCTTGAAATGACAAGTGCTCGACAATCTTTTCACATTATTGGAGTCTGAAAAGAGCTGAAAGAAGACTCCAGGGGTTCCTTTTTCGCAGTTATTGAAGCTCGAAAAAGAGATAAAATGCGCTTCAAATCCTTTTTCGTTTCTAACAAAGCTCGAAAAATAAGGAGAAAAAGCATGCTTTGTGGTCAATTCTTTCTTAAAATAAATCTGCATGATTAACCTATTCGTCAGTTGTATTTCCTATTCAGAACAGCATCAAATGGATTAAAAATATCTATTTCATGATAAAAAACATAATAAAACCATAGTCATAGCAATAAATTTATCTTGCAAGTAATTAAATGACTATTTAAAGCAGTTTCACTATTCATTTTTACCATTCCATAGTTACCATTTGCATTTTGGAGCTCTGAACCTGATTTTTCTCCCAAAATTCATTCGTTGATTGCGGTCATTTTTGTGGATGGATTTCATTGCCGTTTGATCCAGGTTAGTAGCATGAGCCTCCTCTTTCTTTCAGTATTCATTTCATTACCATTCCCTTGCAATTTTTTAGGGTTTTGAGGCCCCTAGGGTAAATTCTGCTCAAATTAAGGGCAACGCACCCTTGAACATCAAAACTTGCATTGCATAGCAGGTAAAATGAAGTGTACCTACATGTGCAACACACTGTCTCAACCCAGGGAGTGCATTGGGCACAGTTGAAGTTTTTGGTTTTCATGCTGTGTCCAAAATTTTCCTAGTTTTTTGCAATGAATGGTATCTAATGGATCTTATGGTTGATTTTAAAGTTTCCATTGGATTATAATGACGATTACATGGAGAGAAAGATAACATGAAGAAAAATATAGGATTGCCTTGAATGATCCAGGTACTGTAAGAGATTTAAGAGATTGCGAGCTACTTAAGTACTTCAAATTTTCAGGAATGAGGCAACAAATAGAACTCTTGGAGTTCCTTGTTCGAGCATGGGATCCGACGATAGAGGAATTTCACATAAAAAATCAAGTTTTTTCCATAACAGTTGAGGATGTGTATTTTCTCATAGGTTTTTCGAGGAGAGGTTTGCCCATTTCTCTCACATGGTCTACCGTTGGAGGAGAAACAGTGAGGGATTATGTTATGCAGTATTTCTATCTGGGGTTAGAACCTAGCAAGGATGGAAAAATAAACATCCGTGATGTTAAGGATTTGCCTTTGAGAACTATCCTATTCACGATCGCTAAACTAGCTGGCACCGTTACACTTCATCTAGCGAACAAATCGTATATGCAGTATGCGCTAGAGTGCTTAGAGCCAATAGTTTTCAACTGGTATGAAGCTGTTATATCTCAAATAAAGGAAAAATTGAATAAAGAAAAGGGAGGAAGGAAGAAAAATTTCAGTTATGGTTCCATCCTTATCTCTTTTGCTTTGGAACAGATTCCACTGATGCAACCACAACATGTAACATTGGATATATCTAGTCCTAGAGATCCTCGAATGCAGAGATGGGTAGAACTCATGGGTCGGCATTCAGGCCAATCGACTGTTGTGTTCTCGACTGCATTCTTCACCTAGTTCTGGCGACAAATTGTCGCCATCGATGAGTATGCATATGCAGGCGTCGACTTCCGAGGAGATACAGATCTAGTTTTACCAAAAGGCACTTAGTGGGGTGCAATAGGTAAGAATGATTTGACCATGTTTTTTTATTTTTATAAGGTTTATACAAATTTTTTTGTGTTTTGATTTCTTTCCAAGACCAAAATAAATTTTTAATGTAATGCAGATATTGGTCACGTTTAACCAGTAGAGGAACCAGAGCGTGAAGTAGATGCACCAACAGAGAGGGTTGTCGGGAGAGCAGTGCTTTAGGAACTTGATATGGCTAAGACTCTTGATGAGCTTCAATTGCACATAGAGGGTTTGACCTTTGGGATTCCAGATTGCCGGATCGAAGAGCTTCCCATGCAACTCATCGACACACAATTGGGGTTCCTAACTATTGGATGCGGTTGCTTTGTAGGATTGCTAGATCTATAGTGTGCTACCATTAGCACCACTATTTTACGTATGAATTTTTGCATACATTTTGAGGTCAGATGACCAACATGTCATGGGCACAAATTTTGTAAAAACCTATAACTATCTATCTATATGTTTTCGGATTTTTTCCTATGTTTAATGTGTAATCCTATTCAATGATGTGAATGCTTTCTTTACCTATGTCACAAATGTCTATCTAAAACATGATTAGCTAATGAATCAGTTAAAGTGTTCAGATTTATGGAAATGTGTTGATATTGAATGAAATCAAAATGCCTCTCCAAAAGTCGAACTCTTAGGAACAATCTAAGAAGTGTTGGATTTCTAACAAGATAAATACTAGTAAGTTGTAGTACCACAAGTTGTGAATCTAACCTGATGATTATGCGGTTAATACCAAATGAAATGGCATCAGACAAAATTTCAATCAATGTGCTATAATCAGCAATATTATTCGTCGATCTACTGATACAAATCCCTTGAAAACTCACTAACTCGCCGTTCAGAGAGAAAATGGCCCACGCTGCAAAGGATAGATTCTCTGTACTACGGCTAGCAGCATCAGCATATCCAACAAATGGTTACGAAGATTCATACATCTACCATAAAATGTAAAGCATATTACTAACGTCAAGAAAACTCTAAAAAACAAATTAAGATAGTGAATGCAAATCAACATCATATAAACAATATAATACAAAAAATTTACTACGCTCATGATTAAGCATAGTAACATTTCAAATACAACCCATTTCTAAGCTGTGCCAATGGAATTCCATCGTAATCAACTAACTCGTAGGAACCCTTAGCAAGAACTCTTTTGGCAATATAGGGGCCATGCCATAATGGCTTGAATTTCCCTGTACCTATTACATCAGCTTCTTAGTCGTAACGAAGGACCAAGTCGCCCTCTGAGAAGATGCGAGGCTAGACATTTTTGTCGTATTGCGCCTTTATACATCTCTTATGTGCTTCGTTGGCCAATTGGGCTTCATGACACATTTCATCTAGATGGATGTGGTTAAGGAGACGCGCTTCTTCTTCTAAGGTGTCAGGTAACAAGTCTATCACGAGTTTTAATGATGATATTTCACATTGGATTGGTAAGATAGCTTCCAGACCACACACCAATTGAAAAGGAGTGAATCTGGTCGTGTTTCTCATCGAGGTTCGATATGCCCACAAGGCGGAGTACAGGATCGAGTGTCAGTTCCTTTTACGGACCCTTATCATTCATTGAAGCATTCGTTTAAGAATTTTGTTAATAGCCTCAACTTGTCCATTTGATTGTGGATAATAAGGAGTAGAATTATCATGCGACAATCCTAACTTAGCTGTCAATTCAGACATCATATGGTTGTGAAAATGCTTCCCATGATCCATAACTATAGCCTATGGGACCCCAAACTGTGCAATGACGTGATTGAAGAAAAACAATGCAGTTGTTTGTCCAGTGTTGTTGAATGTAGGCATCGCTTCAGCCCATTTGGTAAAATAGTCGACTACAACAATAATATAACCATGCCCCCTGGACAAAGGAGGGTTATAGTTCATGAAATCAATACCCCATTTCTTAAATGGTCTAGTAGAGACAACAGGATGCATTGGCATTGGCGGTTTGTGGATTTTACGGTCATAAATCTGGCATGCATGACAGCTTATGACTGCGAGGATACAATCTCAAAAAATAGTAGGCAAAAAGTAACCGGCGCGGAGTATCTTCTGCGTGGTACATTAACCAGATAAATTTTCACCACAAGCCCCAGCATGGCAATCATTTAACACTTTTTTGACCTCCTCATGAGTGAGGAACCTCCTTAAAATGGTATCGACACCACGACAATAAAGTGTATCGCCGACGATCAGATAATCTTTGGCTTGGTATCGAATACGTCGCTGATCAGAGCAAGAGGTATTAGGTCAAAAATTTTGGTTTTGGAGATAAATGATGAAATCTCCATACCAAGGATCAGATGATCCGATCAGAAACAAAGACTTGTCTGGAATAGATGGTTCCGGCGTAGTTGCAGTACTATCACAGGGAAGGTCACAGAGAAGCTCAGCCAAAACTAAAGACTTCTTTGACTTGGATTTGATGAATTCCAAATCAAATTCCTACAAAATGACGATTCATTTTGAATATTTCCCCCCTAACAATTGACGTGATAAGATGTAAGTCATGGGGTTGCAATCCGAAACTATTGTTGTTTTTCGGAGCAGGATATAATGGTGAAATCTTTGGACAGTTTGAATAGCTGCCAAGGCAAGCTTTTCCACGTAAAAGTACTTAACTTCCATATCATTGAGTTTATGACTCAAATAATAGATTGGATGTTCAATTCCATCTTGTACTTGGACCAAAACCATAGAGATGGTCATTTTAGTCACGACGATATATAGGAAATAATCATTTTGATAATTTGGAGGATACATTAATGATGCTTGGACAAGATGGTCCTTGACAACATCAAAAGAAGCTTGCGCAACTTGGTCCCAATGGAAGGGAACCCCCTTTTTCAATAATAAAGTAATTCCTTTAGCCATTTTGGCGTAATTTGGAATGAACCTTCTCAGGAAGTTAGCCTTTCCTTGAAGTTTCTGTATTTGAAGTAGGTTTGATGGTGCAAGAAAATCAAGAATGGCCTGTACCTTCAGTGGGTCTATTCTAATTCCTTCTTTTGAGACTAGGAATCCGAGAAATCGACGAGAACCAACACAAAATACACATTTGTGTGGCTTGAGGCGTATCTTGTACTGTCAGTAGTGTAAGAAAATGGCTCTCAAATGCATCGGGTGATCAGTTTGATTTCATGAATGCATTGGTAAATCATATAGATATGGTTGAAAAATGTGCTTGATGTCATGGAAATCATAATCCATTGCTCTCTGAAAAGTTTCCCCAGCGTTCTTTAAACCAAACGGGAGTTTTCGATATGCGAATGTGCCCCAGGGACAGATGAATGTTGTCTTATGTTGGTCATCTGGGCAGATATTGATTTGATTGTAGCTGGAAAATCCATCCATGAAAGAAAATATTTCACATCTAGCACAATCGTCAATAATCTGGTCGATAAATGGAGTAGGATAGTTGTCTTTTGGACAAGCCTGATTAACATCCCGATAATCGACGCACACTCTAATGGTTCCTTGTTTTTTCACAACAGGAACGATATTGGAAACCCACTCAGTTAGCAGAATAGGGTAAATGAAACCAGCACGCAAAAGCTTTTCAACTTCTACTTTGATGGCAGCGGCTTTCTTCGGATGAACAGGACGAAGCCGTTGACGCACTAGTTTGACATCAGGATACATATTAATAGTGTGTTCAACTATACTAGTATCTATGCCTGGCATTTCCTCGTAAGACCAAGCGAATACGTCATGAAATTCAAAAAAAAGAGAGCGATATGAATCAAGTTCTGATGGAGAACAAGATACATCGACATGAACATTTTCTACAATGCCAAGTTTAGTCGAAATATCGATAGAAATCATTTCTTCAATATTTGATAAATTTCACTCAGATTCAATTGCATTAATCGGAAAAGAATTCGAAAAGAAAGTTTGAATGGATGGGTGATATAGTTCACTGACATTATTTTCTTCATAATCTGGAAGATGGGAACGATGATGATAATATTCCCATGGTTCTCCTTCTGCCATCATAGCTTCCAAAATATTTTCATCTGTCAAAAATTTTGAGGAAAATGGATCAGATGGAGTACCAAAATCTAATGAACGATTAACCCAAACACTCAGCGACACTGATTTCGGATTTTCCGCCCAAGCCAAATAGATTGATTGCTATTGTAGCTCAATAAGGTTCAACGGTAAAACATCATCCAACGTAGAAATATCAGAATCACCTGTACTCTTCCTTAATCTAGATAGAGTGGAAGAGATCATGTAGCAGGTCTCTATGCTTGCAATTTCTGCTGACGTCGCAAGTGCCAGTAATGTAAAGGTTCCCATAAGAGTGGAATCATTTAAGAGTCCTACGCTAATTTTCTGGATTTATAGTTGGGGTAAATGAATATACGAAACTCTTCCAGTTACATGCGAAGCAGAGGAAAAAAAGGATAATTGATTAATGAATGTAATAGTACCTTTATGAGGAAAGGAAACCATTCTAAAATATGTAGAAACAATAGCAGTCATTGCATATACCCATGGTCTTTCGAGTAAAATATTATAGTCAAGGGGTCCGTCAACAACCTCAACATCAATACTTACTATTTTTCCCCCTAATTCAACTTGGAAGTTATTGATAATACCACAAGGTTTATATGTTCTTCCATCAAAAGCCTTCAACTTCGTTGATGATTGTGATAATCGAGGCGAGCCAAGTGACTTCCAACAGTTTAGAGACATAATGCACGTAGATGCTCCCTCATCAATAATAGTGTGATGAACAAGGTGATTAAGAACATTTAATTGGATGCAAAATTTCGATTCTGCTGGTAATTGCGGCACATAGCCTGTATGATTAAAGACGACAAGATTAGAATCGGTCGGATCAATTCCACCAATGGTCGACAATAAAGCCTGCTTCTGGGAGGGAAAATTTTGTAATACCTCAAGAGTAGATATAGCTGAAGGGGATTGAGCCAAATCTTCAACTATATTATAATTTTGTGCAGCTCTTGCTCGAGAATTATATGTCGATTTATGAATTACTCCCTTCGGTGGCTTAATCATCAATTCAGGAATAACAGGAGGTGGTACCGATTCATTAGATGGATTCGTTGTCGAGGTAGTAGGTTGATCGGTGGTCAGACTACCATAGTCTTTATTCCACGTCAACACCAAAATATCTTGTGAAGGTTTTGTAGTGGATAACATTAACACTTGGGAACTAGGAGCTGGATCTGTAGCAACCAAATTTGTGTCTGGATTTGGAAATGGGTCTGTCAACACAACTGATGCATGAGAAGTCTTGATGATTTTTGAAACTTTAGCACGGTGAGGAAAATCCATAACAAAATTTTCCTCGTTATAGATTATGCATGGATAACGAGGTTTCCATGGTCCTGAATTTTGATCAGATGATTGTTCCTGTGGGTTAGAAGTTTTCTTTTTCTTGATTTCCCCTTTTTCTTACTTCCTGGTTGCTTATCACTTTTTCCTTTGTCAAATGAGATGGCATTGATTTCGGAAGTAGGAGCAGGATCAGATGTAGTAGTGTTGTGTGTGTTTACAGTGCCTATCAAGCTGTCTCCAGCATGAGAGTCCTTTATTTGAGGAGGAACATTGAAATTAGATCACACCGCATTTGGGATTTTCTCATAGAGCGTGCCAAACTGAGTATAAATCAAGTCTAAATATTGGATACGAGCGATAACTTGCTCTTCTGTAACGACACCACCTTTAGCCACATCCTCTATTATAGATGGTAACAGGGATTTGATGACCCATTCAGCAAGGAGCTGATTGGGAACAAATGTCTTAACCATTCGTCGACGGTGATGCCACTCATGAATATGATCTGAAATGTGAGTAGCATTACTCTGTTTGAAGTTGGTCAAGAGTTCCGTTCCAGTTTTTTATCTGATCGGTAACTGGAAATGGGTCAAAAAGACAGTAGCCAAGGCAGTGAAATATCGAAATAAGCTCTAGGTAATTCAATGTACCATTTAGCTGTCGGACCTATGAGCATTCGCTGGAAAAGACGTAATTGAACAGAATCATCATTTAGGGAATTTGATGAACACCATAAATGATAAGTCATAACATGAGTTAATGGATCTTCTCCAGGGTTTCCATTGAATTTAGGAATGTTGGAGGGTAATTTATGTGGTATCACCGGCCACCAAGGAGCATAATTGATAGGATCATTGGTTAACCGGTTAAAATCTGGTAATTCCAAGGTTGCAACAAAAGGAAACTGTCTATTAAGGTCAGGTTGAGCATAGCCAGGATAAGATGGAATTTCTTGGGCAACAAGTCTTTGAGCACCAACATATGGGATTTGTTGCTGGTAACCCAGATAGGGGTTTTTTTGCATAGTAAACGCTTGAGAGTTCTGTTGACCAAAACTGGGATAGGTTACTTGTTGATATGAAGTTTGAGGAATTTGCGCTTGTGGCTACCAAGGGGTCTATCCACCAATGTTATAACCCAAATTAGTATAAGTTGGATTTGGTTGATACGTATAACCAAATTGTGTTTGTGACATCCCATAAAATGGTGGACCAGCTTGTGAATAAATGATCCCTGATACAGGTTGTTGTAAATTAACCAAAGGATTTTGATATTGAGTTGAAGAACTTTACTGATAAGGTTGATGTACAAGATTTTGATTTTGTAACAGGGGTATATATGTATAAACAAGTGGTATTGAAGTGGGTGTAATAGTTTTAATTGGTTGATACGATTGGACAACTATTTGTGGTTGGATAGGCAGCGTGGGCTGCCATTGACAAACATTCATGTCAATATTAGTTTGACCGAAATGTGACATAGTACTGTAATATTGGGTGACCATAGGTTGCCCCCCAGCATAAGGAGGATAATAAGATGGAAAATATTGTTCTCTAAATGCTAGGAGTCCAGTTGACATGGTACTTAAAGGAATTGACCCATAAGGACCGACTTGGTATTTCCCTGATGATGGATGTAATGATTCAAGTCATTCAGTACTAACTATAGGACTACCAGTTAAAACACCAGATGATGACATTGGTAATGACTATGGTCTTGAAGATTGACTAGAGAAAGTGCCAGAAAATGATTTGTAGCTTGTTGGGACCGAAGGGCCACCATGAAAATATGACTTTGGTGAGGTTGTGAACATCGACAGAGTAGCGAGGGTAGGAGCTGACGTAATTGGAACAACAAACCCAACCGAAGATATTAGTTCAGGCATGGTTGTATGACCAAATGTATACTCTTCGAAATCAACGAGAGATTAAATAGCAATGGGATCAACAAAATCAGATGGAAACGATTGAGGAAAAGATTGGTACAGGTAAAGGTCTCCCTCAAAGTGGGTTTGACTTAAAGGTGTATCAGGTTGTGTGATTTCTTCAATCGTAATTAAACCAGGAGGAAGAACTTCACCGTCAGGCCCAAAATATATTTCAGACGGTTGACTATGTGATATAGGAGTTTCAGTGGCTACAGATATTTGTGGAGTGACCAAGGTAGGAACAACTTCCGATTGTTCAGGGTTTAGATTTTCTGGCAAAGAATAGACAGGATCTGGATCAATTTGTGATTGAACAACTTTGGGTCTAGGAGGTATGGTCTTAGCGATTTAATGGATCATGACCACGGGTAGCTATGAAGACTCCATTTTTACAACAGTAAATGAACCGGGATGTGTGGAAACAATTTGAGCTAGCTCTGGTTTAAATGATGATGTTTTTCCAAAGGTACGAATTGTACTTGATTCAACAGATCGTGATCGCCTTCGCCTACCAGAAATAACTTCCAGTGGTAAAGGTGGTTTCAAAGCTAATCTATGTGAACAACGGGGGTAGGATTGTGTTCTTCCATAATTACTAATTTATTTTATCCAAAAACAAAAAACAAAAAGAGGGTGATGCTAGGCAAAAGGGTTTACCAAGAAATTGTGAACTACAGAATACCTCCTAGCGAACCAAGAAGTACAGGAAGGTAATCTTCCCGAATGCTGTGTTCGTTGTATCACAATTTCAGGGCAGCCGACTCGGTTCAATATGGATGGACAACACCTAAAATTTGTCCTCCAAAATATAACCGAAGGTACATGGATGCCCAAGTCCATATTAGCTCTTTCTAATGCGAAACCGCATAGTGAGAGCACCCCTTTATACTTATCATACTATAACACCACCCGATATACCCGAGAGTACGTGGACGAGGTACAATATACTTACGTATGTGGAGTGAGGTATCACACTCAAAATGTATCACAGACAAGTTAACGACAATTGCTATGTTTTACGATGCCGTAATACGTCTCTAGCCTAGACCTTCTAAATGTTATCATTAATGTTCCAATGCGTTGTTAAGTAAATTGAGATTTATTTTATGTTGATCTTGCTTAACAATTTTCCTTTCAGGTTCACCACGTTGATGTATATAAAATTCCTAAAATGCAGCTAAGAATGATAAACAAACTTTCACTTTCATCTTTTTCAATGAAGAACCTAGCTACTAAGGGAAGAGAACGCTAGTTTTTTGGAAAGAGAGAAAATAATTTGTGAACAAACAAATCAATGAACAAAAAAAATCAATGAATCACAAACTAAATGCAGATTTACTAAAGTTCCTTTTGCAAAAAAGCACACAATCGTACATGCAAATGAAAGTTTTTCTTTACAGTTTCCTTAATGTTATGAATACATAAAAGAAACTAGGTGCACTAGATCAATAATTGAAATGCTTTTTTCTTTCGAGAAACGAAGAACACAAACAACAATTTCACTTTTGAAGGAAAAACGAGGATTTCAACAACAATTTCTCCTATAAAGGAAATGAGGATTTTACGACAATTTCCTATTTCGAAAGCAAACAATTCTTAACGCGACCATAAAAAGTACTTTTAAATCAACTTGTCAATGATAATGAATTTATTTTTAAAACAACATTGAACAAATTTTCAGTCAAAGGAGAAGAAATATATAGAGTTACTGGTCAATTGAGCATCAAAATTTTCAGAACAAATCAACAAACATAACTGAAGCAAAGTACAAAGTCATATTCAAGAGGATTTGGTCCCTTTTAGGAGCCAAAGCAGTCTCCAAGGGGAGACAATGCTCTGCAACGCAGGCTTGGAAGGGAGACAGTGCTCTGCAAAGCACTGTGCCCTGACTAATGGTGTGCTGGGTATAGTAAACAAAGAAAAAGCTACTGTTTGGCTCACTAACTTTGCAAATTAAGCTCTGAAAAAGTCTAATATTTATGTGAAACAACTACTGGGTGGATTTAGAAAGAAAATCAGAGACTAAAACACCTAGAAACAAGAGAATTTATCCTTAGCGGAGTCACCCGTTTGTTGGGCCAAAATTGTAATCTACAGATAAATCATGCTTCCCTAGGCAAGTGTTAGCCTAGAACAACAGGTGAAAGACTATACTACCATTTGTCCTAACTTAGAACAGATACACAGAGAGGATTAGATGCTTACTTGTTTCAGTCGCTTCCAAATGGCTCCTTTCTGTCGCTTCCACTACATCTTTAAATTCAAGCGGTTTTGTTGGTTGAATGGTTCCTGCAAGAAAGAACACTAAAAAAATAGAAGATGCAATAATATAGATATCTATTCAAGAAATCCGGTATGCTGTATCAAGCAAGGAGATGTCAAGGAACTCCATTTCCTCATAAATGTATCTATGCAAACAACTGTGGTACTACAACACCGAATGTTTCTTCGAATATTTGTGTTAGTTCAAGGAGTCACTCCTTGACTGCATAAGGAGTAAGCCTTACACATCATAGTTAATTTAAAATTTTAAAGGGGTTGTTTGAGTGGTGGGATGGATTCTCAAAGATTTTGAAATTATTTTTTATATTATTTAAGACTTACATGCATTTGGAAAGTTGTGGAAAGTATAAATTGTGTGGTTAAATAGGTAGTATAGGGAGCAGAGTGTACAAATGGAGAATATGGATAGGTGGTACCTATTCCAGGAAATATTCCTATCCTAAATTAGTTACAAAACTATGATGATGGATCTTTACACAAACTTTGTTTATGTTAAGTAAATGACATTCAGAAAATATATTTAATATATAAAATATTCCACAAATCCTTTATGAAATCTTCACTGACATGTTCTATAACACACATATAATTTGCAGAAAACTGAAAGTAGATAATTTATTGTTAAATATTTTAACAGTTTCTCACTCACATGTTACTAGTTGCTGCAATTCATATTTTAGAAGAAATTAACAAATAAATGAGACACACCACACATTAGATGTTCCTTGAGTCACAAAATCCTCTAACATGAATCAAAAAGGTTTTTTATTATATTCAATCTTCAAGTAGACCAACATACAACCTAGAAATGGTATTTACAAGTGGTATATATAGCATGAGAGGCACCAACCCCATCTCTTCTAAAAAGAATGAAAAATTACTCCTAACATAACATAGGTGTCAAAAGACGTTACAGTCATATCTCATATAAATCTAACAAAAAGGATAGATGGAGAAGAAAGAAGAGAATAAATCTAGGCTGAAATGTTGAGTTTGTTGTCATGTTGCCCCTTTTTCTGTTGATTTATCTCCTTATGTCTTTAGTATTTAATAACCATTTAGCTCCATTTAATAATACCTCCAAAAACCTCATAACCACCTTTCACCATCACTTGTATTATCCATTTCGTTATGGGTTCTTATCCATCTTGAACTGCCTCGGAAAAATTTGCTGACAAGTGTCAAAATTCAGTTAAAACAGATGCTACCGGAAATTCTAGTAAAAACCTGTAACTACGAAAAGTCTAGAATGCTACTGGAATTTCTGGTAGCGCCCTGTTTCTTCTTCAAAAATTATGGTAGCACCTTATTTATTTTTCAAAAATACACAGAAAATGTTTTAAATCCTGTGCAAACTTATATTCCTTGACACTTAAGCTGTTGTTCAAAATTGTAACTAATAGGAAAAAAGGTACTTGTATAAAAAAAAACATGTTTACCTTCCCTCTATGTGTGTTGCTTCCTTGATAGTGGCTTTCTCCTCCTTAGAACCCTTTTGTGTTTTTCTTCTCTTTTAGGGCTCTGAGTGTTGCTCTGAAGGGGTTCTGTTCTTGTTTTTCTTCATGGATTTCTCTGTCTTTGTCCCTTCAGCTTTACCTTCAATATCATTGACCTCTATCATTAGGCTTGGATTATGTAGAGATTTGGACTTAAGCCTAAACTTGTTGTTGTCTCTAGTATGAATCTTTTTGGTACCAACAACAAGTTTGGCTTCTTATTTCTTCTTCTCACTGTTGATGTCAGATCCAACATCCTTGAGGAGTTCTTCATTTGATAGTGTAGCATGATACTCTTTTTGCATCTTCTGCTGAATATGTGCTTCTGAAATTTTTGGTAGCACCTGTGCTTTTGATTTATCTACAGTTTTATACCTTCCTCTTCGGGCTCTAGTGTAGACACTAGGAAAAGGAAGAACATGGGGCACTATTTTCATATATTTGGGTTTGCTTGCTGAGGAAATCTCTCCTTTTCCAAATTTCTCTCAGCTTTAACTGTAGAAACGTTTTCTTTCTTACCCTTGGCCTTCTTATAGATATTTTATTTTTAGCCTTTCTCTTTGTTCTTCTTTTTGCAGGTTGAGGGTGTGGTTGTGAAACTGGAGGTGTAGGTGCAGGTTGGCTTGCCCTGTAAAAAAAAAAGTGATCCAAAGTTTGATTTCTCTTCCCCAACTCTTCTTCAACTATAAATTTGATTAAAGCTTGATGGTACAAGTTATACTCTGAAACAACAGTGTGAGTTTGAACCCTTGTTGACATCTTTCTCAGGATTTTCAAAAATAAATATGGCAGATTTAATGTCTTCATACTTGCAACATGAAAAAGAAACCTCATGTGATAAAGGAGCATAATTGTATACCTCCATTCACAAGTGAGGTATATCTTGATAAACTTAATAGCTTCTGCCAAGTCATTCTTAAGATAGCTACTTGGAATTCCCTTGGCCCAATTTGGATCTTTGTGTACATCTTTGAGGAAGCTATTGTGATCTCCTCCTATGATAACTTGCCCTTTAAAACACCTCTATCCTTCTTGTGGAAGGTTAAAGGTTTCAACAATGGAGTCTTCAAAAACTTGTAAAGTAAGGGCATAAATTGTGGCTTCTTGTTCATTAAAAGAGTTAGCATACTCTTGAGCTACTCCTGAGTGAGAGCTCTCTAACCTATTGCATAGAGAATACCAGCCTGACTAGATAAACAAACTTCTTACCCTCGAATTTGCATCCACAAGGTCTTCACCTTATGTTCTGGATCTTAGATCTAAAAAATTGAAATAGATCTCACAATATATGAAAAATTAGAATGCCAGAAAAAAAGAGAAAACACATTGCAAATAAACTCACAAAGAAACTTGTTTTATTAAAACAAAGAATAATTGTAGAAGCTACAATATGGTGGACAATCTGCCATTTTACAAAGTGAGACTTGTTATTTATAGCCTTCTTTTGAGTTACAATACCATGGGTAGATACCATAGGTGGATACCATGGGTCAATACCATGGGTAGATACCACTTACAATACCATGGGTAAATTCCATGTGTGGATGAATACCATGGGTGGATACATACCATGGGTGAATGAATATGATGGATAGATGTCACTTACAATACCATAGGAAAATAAATACCATGGGTTGATGCCATTTAGCCATTTACAATAATACCATGGGTAAATTCCATGGGTGGATGGATAACTTGGGTGGATGAATACCATGGGTGGATGCCATTTTCCATTCGGATCATTCCTCCCTCCTTAAGAAGCAGTGGTCCCCATTGCATGAAATTCCCTCTTGAGAAGATTTTTTTGAATATGAAAAGCCACTGAAGAGAATGGTTTTGTGTAGTTAACCCATAACCATGATGAACGAAGATCCAAGGATAGAGATACCCTGTAATGCTTGTGACCAACTGTGATATTGACAATGTGCAGCCTAGCAAATGGACTTCGATGAAGTTTGGGTTTTTGGATGACCCAAAACCATGACAAACAAAGATCCAAGGATAGAGATACCCTGTAATGCTTGTGACCAACTGTGATAATAACAGTGTGTGGCCTAGCAAAATGAACTTTGATGAGAAGGATTTTGTGTGGTTGACCCATAATTGTGATGTTGATTGTTGATGAAGTAGTAGGTGCCTACAGAGCTTGGGGTGGGAGGGAACATCTCCAAATAACCCAAGATGATCGCTGCGATGCTGAAACTGATAATGTGAAGCAGGTGCCTACTAAAGCACAGTGGGAGGGCACGTCTCCAAAGAGAACTCACTCTAAATGTTGCTCCAAATTTAAAATGAGCATAACTAGGTCAATATAGCTCAGAATATTTATTATAACATGTTTTTGGAAATGGAATTATCATTTTTCATCTTCTCATGTATTTTAAATCACTATCTGGAGACTCTAGACTCTCAGATTCACGTTGGAACGGTCCTGCCATCACAAAATATATGAAAAAATAGCTGATTTTAAATCAGCCATAACTCCCTCGACCGAACTCCGATTCGACCGATTTTTTTTTGAAATCGACTTATTTTTCAAGGGGAGCTCAGATATATAACCAGTTCTCTTAAATTTTGTGCTGAAAAATATAAAAAAATGATAGGAGAGCCGCTGTCGACGAATTGTCATAAGAAAAATTTCTGCAACATTGTCGATTTTGAATCAGCGATATCTCCCTCATCCAAAATCCAATTCAGCTGATTTTTTTTTTTTTTTTTAATTTGAGTATTTTTTCACAAGGAATCCAGATATGGTCTTTATTTTTGAAAAAATTTCACCAAAAATTTCAGATATGATCTGCAAACTCGCCGCCCAAAAAATTCATGGAGTTTGCTGAAGATTGCTGCAAAACGTTGAAACTTAAATATGCTTCAAGCCCTCATTCCCATGGATTCATAACCTAAATCTAATACCACTGATCTGGATCTTGGGGGGAGGCCCCCAAGATCTAAAAAATTTAAATAGATCTGAAAATATATGTAAAATTAGAATGCCAGAAAAAAAAGAGAACACACTGCAAATAAACCCACAAAGAAACTTGTTTTATTAAAACAAAGAATAATTGTAGAAGCTACATTGTGGTGGACAATATGCCATTTTACAAAGTGAGGCTTGTTATTTATAGCCTTATTTTGAGTTACAGTACCATGGGTAGATACCATAGGTGGATACCATGGGTAGATACCACTTACAATACCAAGGGTAAATTCGATGTGTGGATGAATACCATGGGTGGATACATACCATGGGTGAATGAATATCATGGATAGATGTCACTTACAATACCATAGGCGAATAAATACCATGGGTTGATTCCATTTGCAATAATACCATGGGTAAATTCCATGGGTGGATGGATAACATGGGTGGATTAATACCATGGGTGGATTCCATTTTCCATTCAGATTACCTTATGGCTTAATTCGATTTATTTTTCCACCTGTTTTAGTCATCTTCATAAAATAAATGACTTTGTCTCTTGCAACTGATAGGTGGCAGATTTGCAGGATTTTTACCTTATAAGTGTTGCTTGTATTCACCTTTGGAATCCTATCTGAAATCCAAACTCCTCCTCAAACTATCACTCTAAACAATTTGATCTCCAACAACTTATAAAACTTCAAATGGTAGTGCTCCTAATTTTTCGGTGGTTTTAAAACCAAACTATGGTTCATCACCCCATGAAAATCAACCTTCATAATTGAAAATATCCCTCATCGTGATGTGTACCATGTGATAATCCATCATTACCTTTAGTTGGTTGTGTATTTTCGTATGGAGAAATCCAGTTGGCTTGAGACAAGCAGATATGTAACTAACAATCACCTCCATTGTCTTGTTAATTGGCCAAAATTTCCGACAGCACTGTTGTGTAACCAACCAAATGGTTATGGTGTTAAGCGTGATGACCACGATCTCCTCCATTCTGAAAAACACGTACTTTGACATATGTCTAACTGACTTGGGGTTGACAGGAGGATGATATTAACGGCTAAGTGCATTACTGCGGTTGACACATAGGCATAATGTATATCATGACTTGACTCGAACTAGATTGGTTGCATACAACACCTATCATGAGATATGGAAAGATTTAAAAAAAAGATGTGAGGCGTATTTACACTACAACACATGGCTTGGTAAAAGTGGATGCACTTTTTTTGTTGTTTTTTAAAAGAAGAGAATGCTTCTGGAAATTTCGGCTGAATCAAAATAAAAAGAAAAATATAGAAACATGAATATAATGGATTGTCTGAAAAGACTAAAACCGCTGCTTCCAGAATTTTCGGTAACGACCAAAAAAAAATTTAAATTTTGAAATTTTTGAAGTTTAATCCTAGAAATAAAACTATGAAATGGAGTCATGACTTAGCAAAGAACTATGTTAACACTTTGATACCCAACTTTGTGGCAGGGTATGGAATAGATTCGTCAGTGCATGCACATCTTGATCACTTTGTTGCTGCAGCGTAATCCATTGCATGTACTTGTCCTCATAGCTCCCCATGGGATAATTTTTTCCTTGATGACATCTCAGAAAGAATTCCAAGTGGGTATGACCAAGAACAAAGAGGGTTCCCCCTCATCCTTTTTCTCACAGTAGGTTTCCCACCAGTCCTTGACATGGGGGGTGGCTTTCAGGAGTGCAAAAATAATCTTCTCCTAGTCGGAAAAGTCATGAACCGGGAAATATCCTTCTAATAGATTCAACCATCTATCTATGGCATCTACATATATTTTTCCTTTAAATATGGGAATTTAAAAGTTTACTTGTACCTTAAAAGGAGTTGCGCCTCCAGAGTGGTTGTTGGATGCAGATGTGCTGCTAGTGGGCAGTCTTTGAAGGATTTGGGAAAATTTATCCATCATCGCATTCCTTTGTTTTTCGAGGGCCTCCTCGAGAAATGTTTTGATAGGATATCTTGCTCCCTCATCTTTCTTTTCGTCCCCCATGGGCGGTCATCGGGGTTTACGAGGATGATCTTGCAAAGGTTCAACCAAATCTAGCCCTAACTCTTTATACCCCGATCTTGTTGGGGACATGTAAAAGAAGGATCGATAAATAGCAGACCACTCTAATACCACTGATCCGAATTTATGCAGGAATGCAACAGAATACACATATAACCATAAATATAAATATGTAGTGGAAATAACACTTCATTTCACTAATATCAAAGAACTGAAATTTGTTTACAGACATAATGGAAATAAACTAGCTAGGGCGTTGGTAGCTTATCTCTGAGAGAAGATGTGGTGGCTATAGGCCTCTGAACTATGTTACAATGATGCTTAAGGGCCTATTTATTATTGATAAACAATGGAAAACCATAAACATCCAGAAACCTAACCCCAGGAGATGAAGCACTAAAACTATGGGCCCCGTTTGAGTAAATTGGTAGATCAACTTCCCAGGGACGTAACGTTGGCATATGATCTTCATTTGATGTGAAAAATACCTCATTAGAAATATTTTTCTGTGGACTAAAAATTTTGATGTGAGCAACATCAAAGGAATTTCCATGTTGCTGTCAGGTTTCCCAAAAATGTCGTTTAGGGCCTCAAAAAAGCTCTGAAAGTTAAGGACCCAAAAAAATGATAAAAATAGTCAATTGTGCTACAATTAAGAAAACTGAAAAACTAAAAGAAACAAAGGTGGGACCCCAAGTGGAATAGGCAAGTGGCCACCAATATCCACCTAAATCAAAAATTTGAAATGGTCACCACAAGTTTCATGGTTTCTAGGGATCTTGATGTCATAAGGATTGATGAATTAAGATAATACTCGTTAATTATTAAAGAAATTTTTTTAGGAAAACACATGGAAAATGAATTTTACACAAATTATATGGGAAGAGGTAGAATCTGAAGACATTCATACAATCAAGGTCTTCATAATCAAAACAAAATTCAGCAGAATACACAAGGAAGTGCATCTCCTTCAAGAGGAAGAGGAGGGAGTCCCAATCAATTTAGAGGAAGTAGTAGATATGAATCTCACAGAAGTGGACGAGGAAGAGATGGATATCAGAGACAAGGATAATGATGTTATTATTGTCACAAGTTTGGTCTTCTTGAAAGATATTGTCATGTGAATCTGAGAGGTAACGAACGAAAAGGTGCTAGTGGTTGATGAAACTAGAAATGATAAGTTGTTCATATCTAGTTTGATTGCACATAATGAAGAAATTAATGCATGGTATATTGGTTCAATATGTTCAAATCACAATAGTTGTTTACTAGAATAAATTATACTTATTATGGAAAATTTCTATCTGATGATGATAGTATTTCATAACTGAAACGAAAAGGTATGGTTGTTATTCCAACATTGCACTTGAAGAAGTTTATTGATCACACATTGCTAACATCAGCATCGAGGAAGAATTTAATTTATGTGCGATAAATAATGGAGAAAAACTATAAGTTGGTATTTGATAACAAATAATTCTTAATCATGGATAAGTTGACTAAAGATGCAATGGTAGCATGAAGATAGATTACTGAAGACATGATTTTCAAGATCTCATTTGATTCAAGAAAACCACAAAGTTTGAATGATATAGAGGAAGTAAATGGTAGGCTTTGGCATTTAAGGATGGGATACTTAAATTTTCAAATTTTGATTTTGTTGAGGAAGAAAAATATGGTAAATGGTCTCCCTTATATTAGAGTAGATGATGAAGTATGATAAGGTTGTATATTTGGGAAATAACATAGATAAAGTTTCTCAAACAAAAGATCGAAGGCTAGAGAATGTTTAGTGTTGATACAATCAGATTTGTGTGGTCTAATGGTGCCCAATGGAGACAATATCTTTTCGAAAGAAATATTATTTTCTTACTTTCATTGATGATTATTCTAGGAACACTTGGTGTATTTTTTTATAGGAGAAATCTTAAGTGTTTTTTATTTCCTTGAGTTCAAGGAAATGGTAGAAAAGCATAGTGGTTTGAAGATTCATACTGTAAGAACAAACAGTGGGGGAGAATAAGAATCAAATTATTTTTTTAACTAGTGCAAAAGAAAGGGAATAAAGAAAGAGTTTAAAAAATCATACTCTCCTCAACAAAATGGAGTCACTAAAAGAAAACACATGACCATTGTAAAAATTGCTCGAATCATGCTACAAACTAAGTCTCTTGGAAATGAATTTTGGGTTGAGGTATTGCACACAACAATGTATACTCTAAACAAATGTCCTACAAGAGAATTGTTGAATTTAACTCCAAAAGAAGCATGGTTAGGATACAAACATAGTGTTGCACATATGAGAGTATTTGGATGCATGAGATATGCACATGTGCTTAACTAAAAGAGAAAAAAAATGGATATTAAAAGTATAAAGTGTATCTTTGTTGGATATAGTAACTAAACAAAGGGTTATAGGTTATTTTATCACCAGGAAAATCAAATCATAATAAGCCAAGATGTTGTCTTTGATGAAAAAGGACTTTATTAGCTGGAATATGTTTAGGTAGAACCAAATAAAAATGAGGTATAAAATGATAATCAATCCAATGTCAAGGCAAATGATGATAAGAAGAAGCCTATATCACTAACCAGAGCTCATTCTCAAAATGATATGTTAGATAGGAATTTTGGAAAAAGGATTACTATATCACAAATTTCAACTGTAAATTTTGCATTGATGGCATAAGCATGAATGAAGAAAGAATGGAATGATGGCATGGAATTAGAGTTCAATGCCTTGGTAAAGAATGATACTTAGGATTTGGTCAAATTTCCCAAAGTAAAAGTTGTAATTAGTACAAAGTGGGTGAAAAAAAATAACTATAAATAAGATGGTGCAACTAATAAGTATAAATCATGTTTAGTTGCCAAAGAGTATGCTTAATGATCCAGGAGGATCCCCAAAATACTCAAAATTAAACAGTCTCAGATGCTCATGAAACCAACGCCAAGTCTAAGAGCTCTTCGTGTTGATTCCAGTGGTATATTTGGTTTGAAAAATGGCCTCTGTATGAGGGAGAAAACGAGTTCTGAAGCTTTTCCCAATCGGGTAAAAAAAAGGGCTAGAGCAGGCCAAGTGGCAGTCTTAGAATAGGGCATGTGGCAGTCTCACAACATGGCACATGGAAGTCAATTCTACCAAGCGGAGAGGTCAAAATACTAAGATGTGGGTCAAAACCTTGACCACCGGGTTGACACCACAAAATATTACCAATAGACCTCAAGATTCACTTGTTAATACAAGGGCACAAGTTTGTATTTAAAGTTTAATTATGTTGCATGTGTGGGAAGGCTTGGTAGAGCCACCATATCCGACAGGCTGCCAAACCCATGGATCGTATTAATGTTAAACCTACCATATACCAATGACGCTCTAAACAACAGTGCATTCTAAACTCGACGTGGTTTGTTAACATATATATTTACCAACCTCCATATGGCACGGGGTTTAAGTTTAATGCTGTACCTATATGATATATCACCATGCCACAAGTTGAAATATCACACCACCATCAGAATATGTTAAAACCATATGATAAAAATATATGTCACACCATTGGGAAGTTATGTAGTCGTTGGTTCATAGTTATTCTATGGTTTCAACCATATATTATATATGGCTCATAGTTGTAACAAATTGCAATGTATTAGCATATAGTTGCACCGAAACTCTAATGTTACAGTTACAATATTCGTATTGCTATGTTAATACAAATGGTTGGTCAAGTAAATCCCAAGAGGCCTGCGGTTTTGACCCTGGGACCTCCTATGGGTATTATAAAAGTATTTTCCATTGCGCCAAAGCTCTGGAGTTTGTGTTATCAGTGCCTGTAACATGCCTTTTGAGGCATAACTTGGCCAATATTGGGCCTTTTTCAGATCTGTAAGTTGCATTGGGAAGCTAAGGTTGAGGCATATCTTCTTACAGTAGCCATTGATGCATGTGTGTGTTGGAAATATTGTCATTGATGGTAGAGGAGCAGTAAGGAGCAGCACCATAATTATCATTAAGGAAAAAGGATCATATCAGGATCAGCTGAAGTATAAAGGAGCTATAAGGAAAAGAAGGCAAAATTAAGTGGAGAAGCATAAAAGAGAGGCAAAGGAGAAACATTAGAGGCAAAGGAGCAAGGCAGAGGAGTAGCATTAGAGGAAAAGGAGTCGTGAACGTGCTAAGACAAGTAATGAACGTGTTCAACAAATGGAGAAATTCTTGAACACGTGGGTAAAGTCAGGCTAGTTTATGTTCATAGCAATGCACGAGGGCATATGTAGCTCTACGGGAAGAGTCGAGTAATTTCCAAAAGAAAAGCATTCAGAACAGTGTTTGGAGACCTGATCGCAAATCACAAATAAATCTTAATATGCATGTACAGGTTGAGATGGATGGTTAGAATCTTATCGTAGAAATAAAGGTTGAGAGATGGATGGTTAATATCAAATCGCAGTATTGAAGTGGAGGATGGATGGAAAATATCGTGTCATAGAGTGAAGCGAATATTGATGGTCGAGATCATATAGCGAACATAAAGTAGGAGAATGGACAATCCAAATTATACTACATTCATCCATAATATTGTTAGCACACATCGCTATCGGCGATTTTTATATATATATGTTAAGTTATCTCAAGTTAATTGTTTTAAGTTGCGATGTGATAAGAAGTGGGGTTTGCGATGTGATGTAATCGCATATCTCATGTGATAAGAGGAACCTTGTTATTGATATGATTTAAATCTTGCGCAATGCGATAAGAGTATCGGATGCGATAAGCTTCAAAGCTAAAATCTAAAGGATTTAAAGTTTGGCTGTGGGACCCAACCGCATATCGTACATCGCAAGCACAAGAGGATAAGCACTCAAGAATCATGTTAAAATGTCGAATTACAAAGTGCGATAAGAGTACCGGATGCGATGTAGTTTGAAAGAAAATTTTTAAAGGATTTCAAATTCGGAGGTATAAGGTTTCCCTTTGAAAAATCACATTGGGATTTGGAAGAGATATGTATAACAAGAAACACATGAGAACACTGAAGTGCGAAGTGCGATAATGAAGCGGACGCAATGTAGGTCAATGTTGAAGCCTAAAGGATTTCAAGTCCGGGAGTGTGGGTTTTCCCTTTTTTAAATCGCATACGAGATCAAAGGAGGATTATAACATAAAACAAAGTCTAAATGCAGTAGAAGGAGACTTGGGTAAGTGACCCGACACAGAGAAAAGTAGTAGGTGAAGGTTGAACGCTGCGGGCATGAGCAGAAGAGGAAGAGTCGGGAAAAAGGAGCATATGGTGGCACTATTGGAAACACAACATCTAGGTCGAGTCAGGCCAAAAATATAGTTATGCATAACTGTGTTGAATGTAACAGCAGAAATAGAAAACACAGTGATGGCAGCAGAAAGGACAAATGCACAACGAGCCAATAGCTGAAAGGGTTGAGTGAAATATTGTTGTAATTGTAAATGTAAATTCATTGATTATTTTATATTTTTTGTGATGAAAACCCAAGTCTCTGTAGGCATAGGAAAAACTCCAATGAGTGTTGTAATGATTATTTCTGATGTAATAACCTAAACTAAAGTGGAAGGAATCAAATGGGTGGAAGGCATAGGGTCAGGCCTCTTCACTTCGTATTCCTTATAGAATGAAAAAAGTCATGTAGTTATATGTATAAAATAGTTAATATCCATGTGCATAGAGGGGTTAGAGGAGAGAGAGCAGTAGAATGGAAGAGAGATGAAGAATGTAATAGAGCTGCAGAAGGTTAGAGAACGAAATAATAAGAGAGAGTTGTTAGAGATGTTGTGCACATCAGGAGTTGATATGAAGCAGATTGAAGGCTGAAGTGGTAGCAGTGGAGAAGGAGTATAACAGAGATGATATCTAGGTAAATCATCATTATAGTTTCATGTTGAGTGAGGGGATTGTAGTCTCCTTTCAATTTTTAGCTTGATAAATTTCTAGTTGGAGCTAGATGAGGTAGAAGCCTCCTGTAGATTGTAGCCTATAGAAAATTTATGGGATTTGGTGCTTCCTTGCAAGTTGTAGCTTGCATAAGTTGAGGTAGGAGCCTCGTGCGAGTTGTGGCATGCAGAAAATACATTGGAGTTGGTACTTCTGTTTCAAGTTATAGCTTGATAGATGTCCAGTTGGAGCTGGGTGAGGTAGGAGCCTCCTATGGTTTGTAGCCTGTAGAAAATATATGGGAGTTGGAGCTTTCTTGCAAGTTGTAGCTTGTAGAAATTGAGGTAGGAGCCTCCTATAGGTTGGAGCCTACAGTAAATTAGTGGTGAGAGGGAGTTGGAGCTTGCCTTTGCATCACAACAATAATAAGATGTGGTTTTCTCCCTTATGGGTTTCCACTTATATATGTTGTCTATGTGCATGTTCATTATGTGTTGATGTGTTGTTTTAATATGCTTAACCATTGGTTGTATGCACATTCAGTTTGTTGATTCCTTATGTACTATGTTGCTTATAAAATGTAGTTAATGGGTGTAAATAAAAGAGTTTTAATGTCCATGAATGTACTAAACTGATTCACCCCACCTCTCAGTTTAGCTAAGGGTTCATCACTTGGTATTAGAGCCAGTTCCTTTAGTAACAGTTTAACAACTGGAAGGAGGTCCTAGGTCCCCAAAATGGCTAGCCTAGAAGGATGCTTAACAAATAAAGCCCCGTTGTTTACTGGAACAAACAATGATTTCTAGAAAATAAGAATGAGGACATACTTAATGTCTCTAGGAATAGAAGTTTGGGTTGTTGTGGAAGAAAAATATGCACCAAAATAAATTGTCATTGAGAAAGAAGCCAAAAAAAAATTCATAGCTAATGAAAAATCAATGAATTCACTCTTGAGCGGTCTGAGTGAGTCAGAATTTATCAAAGAAATGCATAGTAAGACTGCCAAAGAAATCATGGATATTGCTAGGTTCCCGCGATTTGTTAGATTGGTGAGATCAAATGCACAGGGTAACATTAGACCAGTCTTTGGAGTCCTAGGACCTAGCCTTCTTGGACTCAGAGAGGGCTCTCTCTATTTTTTGCAAAGGATGTGAACTTGTTTGCTTTAGGGTTTGATTTTAGGCTAGTTGTTAAGTGTAGGGTTTTTTTTGTTGGTTTTGGTTGGGTAAGATGATCAAGTTGTTGATCAGCAGTTGTCATTGATATCAACCCAAGCAGCACTAGGGGCTAACCCAAAATTGAATGGGAAGTTTGACCTACCAAATTAATATATTCTGGGTCAATAATGCTTTTTATGGTTTCTACTTGTTGAGATGTTTCTGTTGATATATGGCACGCCATGAAATTCTTCACGGTTTGAGAGATATTCATGTTTGAAGTTTGTACCCAAGTTAGTGGGCTAAAACCCCATGGGGTTGGAGCATGGGTCATTGAAAAGTCATAATTAATATTTTTTATGCTCCTAAAATCCATCCCACGATCACTTGTTGAAGCCCCTTTCAACTTAAGCATTCATATAAATTGTGATCTTCATTTCCTCCTTATGCAAGGGATTCGGCCATCTGAAACAGGTCATCTTGGAATTTTCGCTCTAAATTGTTTTTACGAAGGTTCAGAAGCTGAAATTTTTATGAGGAAAAGCTGAAATCTTGAGGAAGTTGCAGTAAAAATTTCCGATCAAGATGCGCAATATTTTTGGAGATATGATCTGTGTAATTCAGGGTTTTTGTAGGCTCTTGAAATTCATCTCAAAGAAGTGACCTTGGTAAATTTGTCATAACTCTCTCTCTGAGTATCGGATTGAAATTATGAAAAAGGTGATGGATAGTGCATAGTCTATAATTTTCGCTCTATCAATTTTAGAAACAAATGAAGAAACAATGACACGTGGCATGTCGTACAAGTGCGCTCTGCTGAAACAGTCCATAATTAGGGCATTGTGAGAGATTGGGCATAAATCTTTCTTCAAGAATCCAAATTGGATCAGACCTATGGCATTAGAAATATGACTCAAAGGACTACTACAGGACTGAAAATTATATATTGAGGATCTTAAATGACAGAGATACACCAGATACAATATCGAGCTCCTAGAAGGCAAGAAAAAGCTAGATCATGTTGTAGAAATTTGAATAATAGCTGAATTATTCATCGAGATTATCCTAATTACACACTATTTAAGCTTCATGCATAATACATAAACTCTTCTACAATTGATCATCAATATGCAGAAATAGAAGCAGTCGCATGTGCACATTAAAACATAATCAAGCACACATATAACACAATATGTAATGGGGAAAGCATACAGCTGAAAACCCCCAACTATCTATATATTATAATGATAGAGAACATGTAACAATACATAGCACAAATCTCTCACAGCTCTCAGAACTATCTCACATGCTACACACAAACTAACACGGAAGATGAACAAGTCACAAGTTCAAATCTCCTCCACAAGTCTGCCTGCCTCTACTGCGCAATCCAAGATGAGAATGAATGAGATCCAAGTTCAAATCCCCTTGGCTTGTACTGCGCAATCCTCATTGGAAATCTCAATCAATGTGTGTGCAAATCTCATGCACTAGTATAGTCACAACTGATAGCCACACTCACCCTTTCACCCACCTCTAACACTGGTCTCCACTGAACTGTCCATGCATTGCAGTTAACTGATGTATTCTTCAGTTGATTTATGAGTTAATAATTAGTGAATTAATGATTAATTAATTCAAACCACTCATCACTAGTGTATTTACTAGTTATACTAAATACAACTAGTTCAACTAAGTTAAACCGAACACAACTCCACCAACTGTCTCATCAACTCCACCAAACTCTGCCACATGAGTTCTAACTGAAGTCAACCATGCAATAGCTCAACTAACCCTTAGGAAAAGCGTATTTCCTTCTATCAGCTCCATGTGCCACATCCAAGCATCAAACTAAAGTGCTCCAAGAGGATAAGATAATGTTTATAGTCTAAATATTATTAAGGGTTAATAATATTTCACTGTTCTATTTTTAGCTCGGCAGTCTAAAAATAGAAACCGCCCAATGTCTAAAAATAGAGGTCTATCTATTTTCACCAACTCGACCAATCATCCATAAATAACATCCTGTAACTCATAGACCATGATCCATATGTCTAAAAATAGACATAGTCTAAAAATAGACTTTGCGACCAAAATCACTTGTGTGGCCCCCGCCTAGTTTAGGTGATCACTTTCCAACTAGGATCAGGAAAGATGTTTTAGGATGCCTCCTTCACTGTTTCTTGTTGCAATCTTCAACACATGTGTTGTCAAGGGTTGCAAAGGACCAGAATTTCTACGACAGAAAAGAAAAGCAAGGAGCAACAGAGGGTAGCATGACGAGAGCAACAACCAAGGTGCATAACAACATCAAGAAGTTCATCATATGAAGTCTTCAAGTGGGCAACATTGCATACAATCATTGTAAAGGGATAATTGTACTTAGTCATTGTAAATACTTTATTGTACAAATTGTACTAGTATCTATCTACCAAGGGTTGAAGAGGCAGTGTTGGGAGGTCTAGGATCATCATTAGGTGGTTGTGTCAAAGTTGGAGTTATGGTCTAGTATATCTTCTTCTTCTACATCATTCTATATCATTGTAAAGTGGACCATTTTCCCTGGTACGGGAGTCCATTATTCTTTTATTCTTCTATAGGGTGGTAGGGTGGTGCTAGGGTGAGTTGTAGCTCATTGGGTGTTGGGGCATCCATTCAGTTGACTACTGAAGAATCTCGGGCGTTGGAGCGTCCATCCGGTGGGAGCTAGAGAAGAATGCTTTTTTAGATTCTAGGAAGTTGAAGCTTTATTTTCAATTGGAGTTGAATATTAAAGAATTATTAGAAAAGAATTAGGTGGTTTTTGTCCCGGAGTGGGTTTCCACCTTAAAAAATGTGTGCATTTGTGTCCCTCTTGTTTACTGCTATCATTGTACAAACACTGATAATAATTGAAGATTAACTAATGCTCTAATTGAAAGGAATGCTGATTCACCCCCCCTCTCAGTATTTCCAACACAAGTAGAATAGATGGAATGAGGAAATCTTCAAGTCATTAGGCTATGGAGTCTATAAAATTCATGGAAAGTTCAACAATGGATCGGGGAGCATCACAGGGTAAATCTAGCATTGGTCAATGGATTTTCAAGGTTTTTGGGAAATGAGATGGACATCAAGTTTTTGAACAAAGGTAGGGTAAAGGGCAATCAAGCATCCTTTATCATGTAACCTTTTTAACAAGAAGGGACTTAAATACATAAGCATGAAGAAGTAATCAATAGAGAGGGAAAACCAGTAACTCTTTGATTCAACTTAAGGAAATAAGCATTCAAGACAAACATTCCAATGAAACATAGAAGGCGAGAAACTCATTTTACTTCTAGTGATTTCACCTTCAAGGTTAGAAAACATTCAAGATACATATAAATTTAATCAAAGAAGAGGGAAATCCTAAGCATCTATTATCAAGCTACAAAGAACTTTAAGTCAACTTCTCAAGCATGGACAAAGGGCATGATCAGAGCATGGTCTCTTTGGCTAAAACCTAACAAGTAATACTTCAAAGAGAGATTCCAAAACAGAGTTTAACTAGCATTAAATAAGCAGGGCTAACCATAAAACATATTTTAAAACTAATATATTTAACCATTCATGGAATAAACAAGCATAGGTAGGTCTAAGAAGCAACTAAGAATTCCTTAAACTAACCCAGAATAGGAAAACATAAAGACAATAGAAAACATGAAGGACTAAGGTGCCTCTAAAAACATTTCTTAGCCTATACTCTTCTATTCTAGTGCAGCATGCTGAGGATGGAAATATAATGAAAACATGAGAAAAAAATAACATGAAATAGAATCACTTCACCATTAACCAAGCTCAGGGATCCTGAAAGCAAGCATCCTCCATCAACAAGCAAAACAAGCCATTCACAAGCTCCACAACATCAAATTTCTCTTCAAACTCCAAATGACTATGTATTGCTCCAAAGAGTCATCAAATGGCCACATTTACAATGAAGCCCTAGTGCTCTATTTATCTTAGCAAAGGAGGGAAAAAACCCTAGATAGGGTTGGAAAATGTCAAAATCACTCATAAATGTCATAAATTCCCAGGAGACCATGCAAGGCCCAAGGCACAAAATATCCCATGAAATAAATTCCAAAATAACTTCTAGCACCTAATTCTAGAGTGATTTTCCTTAAAAAACACTAAAATTTGATTTTTCAATAAATGAGTGTGTTTTGTTGACTTTTGGCCAAAAACACACAGTGTTGTCCATAAGCGTAGCGCCATCTTAGGCAGAAAATAGGTCTTGTTGCAGCCAAGTTTTGGGGACCTTCCCGATGTTTGATTTTGCTCCGTGATGGCTCGTTGGAAAGCTTGCTGAGTCCTATTTCTAGATATAAATTTGGTTTTCTGAGTGAGCACCTATAACCTATTAAAAAATTCAAATCCCCAAGATTGATTTGAGCACAGCGCCAGGCCTGAAAAGGAGGCAGAATGGTGAAAAATGAGGCGCTTTTTGACCTTTTGAGGGGTAAAAAATGCTCCAATTTCTCTGAAATTTGGTGAGAATAGTGTGCTAGTAATGAGAAATCCAAAAATGTAGATTTTTCCCTCTGAGGATGCCTGAGGGAAAAGCGTAGCACCAATAGTGCATTGCTTATAGGTCTCCAAATTCTCAAAAAACAAAAACTTGTCCAAATTCCTTCATAATTGGTGGATGTCTCCTTCAAGGGGTTTGAGAGACCTGTAGGGAAGCTGATGCCAAAATTCCAAGTCTATATTTGCCTTTTCCTCATTTTAGTGCTTGAATTTCAATGAAGGCCTCTTTGAGTTTGGCACAAGAAAGTTTGTTTTTCATTGCATAGTGCTTGGTCATCTTTATTCTGGAGATCAAGGCCCCTTTTTATCTTCTTAAAATACTTGTGTTCATTCTCATAATACTGAATGATATGTTGGGCCATGCAAAAATCTCTTTTTGACTCCCTAATTTGTGCATATTTTCTTTGGAGAAGTATTCTAGTGGCCTTCCCCTCATCTTCATTATCACTGTCAAGGTCAAATAATTGGGGCTTTTGTTTAGTTTGCCTGTCTCTCTTACCATTATCACCTTTTCTCATCTTTTGTTTGCCCGTGTCAAGCTTTTGAGCTGAGGTGGATGGCATGGTCCCTTTCCTTTTGGAGGAAACAAACACTAGCCTTGGCCCTCTTTGATATGTGAGTGAAAGATGTATGATTGTGGTCTTGCTAGTGTCTTTTTCATGGTTGTGATCCTCATTAGGACTATCACCCTCTACACTTTCTTCATTTTCATTATCATTGAGGGGCTGATTGTTGTCATGATTGTCATAATAGCTATCATGACTGTCATGACTATTTTCTTCTTTTTTGTCTTGTCCCTCACTATCTTCTTGATCACCTGCCTCTTGATCACTATTTTTTACCTCCTCCGCACTGTGGTATGTTTCATTGGTATCAATGTTGCCTTCAATTTCTACATTCTCCTCATTGTCATCCTATTTTTCATTGTCATATTCTTCCATATCTTAATTATATGTCTCTGCCTCGTCATCATTTTCTGTTGTAGCCTCATCATTCTCCTCTTCATTCTCTACCTTTGTGTCCCCTGTTTTATTGCTGACATCCTCTTCATAAATGCTCATTTCATTCTTATTGTCAACCTCCTCATCTTCTTCATCATCCTCTTCCTTATTGTCATTGTTTTGTTCACTGTCATGCTCATTTTTTTCACCTCCATAAATATCATGCTCAGTGCCCCTTTCTTCGTCATCATTTCCTTCTTCTTCCTCTTCATTTTCCTCTTCTGCATCATCTGCTTGTTCTTCACTTTAGACTGATTTATTGTCACTCTCACCCTCTTCATTTTTATTTGACACATTATCATCATCTCCCTCATTTTCACTTGATGCATCAAGAGAAGGAGAGGAGGGGAGGTTTTCTTGGGGTGAGGGCACTTGTGTAGATGATGAGGGAAAGCTAGGTTGATGAGGGAGCTATGGGCTTGTGAAGACTTCATGTGCTATGAATACCTCCCAAGCTATACTCTGTTGTTCCAACTGATGTAATACCACCATCTTGATCAAGGAATGGTGAAATAAACTATGCATTTGTTGGGAAGGACTCCTTTTCTGGACAACATAAGACATTTTGTCCATTCTTCTATAGACGTAGTAGGGCAAGTTGAGCATCTTGACCCTTGTGAAATGCATGAGGAGTCTAACATGGTAGGAATAAAGTCTGGAGTACCTCCCTTCATAAGTAAAGTACTTCATGATAACCCTCATCAAGGGTGCAAACCTCTATTTTAGGTGTGAGAAAGGGAAGATAGCCTTGCAACCCATTCTGTACCTAGTTTTGACAAATGGTTCATAATAGTTCTTGTCCAGTTTGGCTTTCTTAAACCACTTTTCACCAACAGCAGGGATACCAGTAGCATTAGAGATGGCATCTGCTGATAATTCAAAGTCCACTTTTGCAAGGCTTGATTGTTTGTTGTGCAGGTTAAGAATAAAAAGTTTTGTAAGCTCTGGGTGGCTTTGCACTTGTTTGACTCTCTCACAAAATTGGAAACACCCTACATTCTGGAAACATGAGAGGATCATGGGAGATGAGGTGATATCTACTATGCTCTGGGGTTCAAATATATTCACTTTTTCTCCTTTGTGGTTTGGCCTCATAGGCCCTTGGCCTCTGTCACTGTTGCTACTATCTTCTGCCCCTGACATGGTAATTAGGGCCGTTTTTGGAAAAGCTTGGGCAAAAGGAGTAAAATGCAAATGATGTTGAGGGAAACCTTTGCAGATGAATGATATGGAGGCAAGTGTATGACTATTTTTCCTTGAGATTGATTAGGGATTTTATATGAAATGATGGTCTTTACCTTGGTTTACTCCTCTTCAAATGACAATTAATGGTTCATAGGTCAAAACAAAGGCTTTCTTGCTATGATGACCTAGGGTTTGCAAAAACTAGGGTTCAATCACTTTTTAATCACTTAATCATGAAAATTCTTGAAGGATAAGGAGGAAAAGGTCACCTACCACATTTGTCTTTCTTGCAGGATTTTGAAACCAATTTGGAGGACTTTCTCTGAATCCTTGGCTCCTTCTCTACAATTTGGAGGGTTTTTGTCTGAGCGCAGCGCCCTGCCCGCACTATCGGGTCGCCTTCTGTGCATAACACCAGGTGGTTCGGGCCTTTGTCTGAGTGCAGCGCCGTCTCGTGCAAGCCTGCCTGGCTTCTAGGTGTGGCGCTGAGCTTGTCAGGTGCTTTGTGCGTGCAGCGCCAGGCTTGAAATAGGCTGTCGGGTCGGCTTATGGGCGCAGCACCGGGCCTGGGCATGTTGGTTCTACCTATGCGTAGCACCGACTTATTCGCATAGGTCCACTTGCTATAAGCACGACACTGAGTAAAAATGAATGGCAGAAAATGCTATTCGTGCAACGCCAGGGTTTGTGAGCGCAATGCCAGTGTATGTGTGTAGCGCCAGTGACTTGGCCCAAGATTTGTCCAAAACCTCAAAAATTTCTCCAGTAGGGTTTTCTTGCTCTTCTTGCAAATAACAAATGAACAATGAGTCAAGTGTTAAAATGAATTTGAATTTTATGGCCTTGGGCATGCAAATATATTTTTGACTAAACCCACTTTCTAATGTTTTTCAATCTCTTTTGTCGTTTGACTGATATCCTTTTTGACCTTTTGTAGGTGATTTGAAAACTTTTCAAAGTGACTTTTCTTATTTTGGTGATGGCTTATAGGAGAGATGAGAAAGGTCCCTTTTAACCTTTGAGGGTCTTGGCATTGTCAAAACTTGTTTTTGCTTGCACAAATAAACCAAAAACATGCTTTTTATCCCTTTTTTGACATTCCTGAATGTAAGTGATCTGAAAACATATTTCCTTACCTTCTTACTGATTTTGACAATGACACATCCTCTTTGACAAAAATTATAAATCATGCCTGCTATGTCTCCTCTTGGCCACTCCTGATTTGTTGCAGGTGCCATGACATTGATGTTTTTGGTCTCCTTTGTCATTCTTTGGATTTTTGACAACCTTCAATCATATAACAACAAACTCGTGCTCATGTTATTTTTTTACCTTATAACCCAAAACTATATTTTTATTCCTTTGACCCTTTGAAGGCAATTATCTGTATTAGAAAACTTGACCTCCCTCACCCTAATACTCTTTCATTTCTTTCCTTTTGATGTAGTGAAGCACTATTACCTTGGAAAACCATTGAGGTCACCTTTTGATATCTTCTTCAACCTTCTACTGTCATGATGGAGGCCCATAGTCTTCATTTCACTTACTTTTCCTATCTCCCAAAACTTTAAGTTTTACGGCTATCAGAGAAGAATAATTAGTGTTGTCTTCTAAGTTCTCTATAGCCCTTTCAGGTTCATTCATTTATGTTCAGTTCACCTCTTTTTCCCTTCTTCATTTATAACTTCTAAAAATCTTCAATTTGTGCTTGGTTGTGTTGATGTGCCTTTGTCCTTGTGGCCTTTTGCATTGGATTTTTTCTTGGCAACACTGTTTAGCCAATCAGTCCTAAAAACCCCGATTCCCTTTGAACATAGGCAAGCTTCCTTTTCTTTGTTGTGGATGTTCTTTAGTGAGGAGCTATCCTCTTAGCTTACCTCATTTTCTGCATGATAGCCATATCAATCATTCCTGCAGAAATGTTTAAGATGCACAGTTATACCTTTGAAAAATGTTGTCTTGACCAAGGAGGTCATCCTTGAAGCATTTTTTTATCTATTTTGGACCATCAAGTGCTGACCCTCCTTTCCATTTGATTTCATATTCTTGGCACATGTAAAGCAGTGATTCAGAACACAAAAACAATCCTAAAACCTATGAAACCATAAATGACCTAGTGGGAGGCTCTTTGGGTTGGTCTTTGGCTGAAAACTTGACTTGGGGTCTTTAGGTGTAAAACAGAGCTTATGAAAAACTTTATGCATTGCAAACCCAAAACCACTGATTTTGATTTATCTAAAGAGCCTAGCGAGGTAGCTTGAGACCACCAATGCTTGAGGCACTTGGTGAATAGGGGAAAAGATTAGGCCACTTGGCAATTCGAGGTGGAAGTGGTAGGGTTATAAGTAGGAAAAACAGAGTATTGAGGTCATGAGTGTAAAAATGAGACAAAAATGAGTGGTATGAGCCCATGATGGGTCTTCTAAGAGTGATAAGTTGGCCATGACTTGATAGAGTAATGAAATAGTGAGAAATTTAACCTAAGGATAATGAAGGCAGTGAGATTTCTAGAATATTCATGAATTTTGTTTCTAGAAATCTGGGATAAGAATTTAGTCATCTATGAAAAGGCAGAAATTACTGATGACTAACAGTGGCTACTGTTGGCGAGAAAACAGGGCTCGCAGATAAGACCCGGGTTCAAGTTAAGGGCCAACAAGGTTTTCCGTTGTAGTCTAGCACCACGCCAGCATTTTCACCCTGCTCCAAGGAGCCAGGAGTCTCACTCGAGGCATGCCATGACCTTAATAAGCTAGGGAATAGATCGGTATTAGCATAACGGCATTGGTATAAAGAAATCAGAGCTATGAAAAAGGTCTAAACAAATCCAATGTTCCATGAAAGATATCTCTCGGGAGTGCATTCAGACTTAAAGTAAATAAAATTTGAAATTACTAGTGAAACCATTCATTCCACACCACCACATATATCTATAATATCCAACTCTGATTATATTATAAATCAACTATCAGCGACAAGCTATTACAAAGCTCCTCATCATGAGATCGAACCGAACAGAGTACAATGTGGTCCTATTAGACAGAGAGAAACATAGAGATACAAAAGGGGAGAGAACATAATAACACGAACATAGCTCCCCTATGGCTCCTATTCCCTGATCCCGTATGAGCCAACCTTCTCTTTCTGCTGGCCAACTGCCTATTTGTTCTGCTGCCAGCGTGACTGACTGTTCTTCCTTTCTTCTCGCTTGGCTATCCTTTGTTTCTTTCTGTTAGTCGGGAGTCCTACTACTTGTTTCCTGCCACACTCTTCCACCATCGGTGCTTTCTCCCGCAACATCTGTGCCACCTATCCTTTACTCCTCCGCAAAATTTACATCTCTCTGCCTACCATGGTTGCGTCCCACCATGTACTACCCTCAACTCAAAAGCTGTTTAATTTCAAAACAAGGGCCCCAACAGGCCCCAACCACATCCTATTGACTCACCCCGAGTCAATTGTTCTGCACTGTTTCCACTTCCATTGGTCCGCTTGGCCCTGTGTCCTACTCTGCCTGCCTCCTTTCTCCCGGTTGTCAAAACAAGGGCCCCAACTCTGGGACCTTTGTTAGAGTTGATCCCTTGAGTTCCTGAAAGGTTTTCATTGCCTGTTGCCATCCTTGCATTAGCGCATTAGTTTCTACTATGATTTTTGCGACAAATTCTTCTCCTGTACCAGGCGGAAATTCACCAAACACAGTGTTGATCTGAGTATTGGCCTCAGAGGCCAATTTTTGCATTGTCTGGGCACTAATTTTCATTGGTTGTCGGTGCTCCTAGAGGGCTTTCTTGGCTGCCATTGAGTTTTCTTCTATCTGTTGTATTTTGACTTCCAAATCGTCTTCTTGTGAATACAGTTGGTCGAGTCTGGTCGGGTCCATGGCCTCCTGGATCTCCCTTGATATTTGTTGTAGCTATAGTGAGACCGGTTGTGAATTCAGAGTGAGCGTCGTGAAGCCTTCCTGTAGACCCTTCAGTAGGTCATATGCCTCTTTCGCTGCGGTACTCATAACTTCTTGCATTTTGGTGACTTGGCTCCGTCTCTCTGATATCTTTGCTGAGTACACAATCGCTGGTCTAGAAACGCAGGTCGGGCTGCCAATGCTGCCTTGAGTCCCTCTTTTTCCTGATGGAGATTTGAATATGCCACCTTGATGTGGATCGCACGCCCGACTATATTGGTTTCCTGTATCCCTTCTGGTATTTGGTTGTTTTTGGCCGTTACTGTGGGCTAAATGTCCCAGAATACACTTGTCACCGTCCCTAGATTTCTTCGCTCTTTTGGATATGGTTTGGAACACCGCTGATACTTCCCTCCCCTCCTGTGGTAGTCCAGTTAATCTATGGATGTCCTCTACATGAATTGGGATTTCCTTCCCCAGCCATAGTGAACCGTTCTGAATCCTGCTCAACAAAATCTTCGTGCACTGCATCGCAGCACCTGTAATCCTGAACACTAGAAGATTTCTTGGGTTCAGTATCGTAGAATATTGGATGCCCCTGAACTCTGGCAGCACTCTTACTGCTGGCTGTCCTACTACTGTTGCATAATTCTCTATATACACTTTCCTTTTCAGTGCTGGAAGCTCAAAAGAGTCTATAAGGTCTATATCGATTAGTGTTGCAATGTCGTATTTTCCCACAAGGGACTCCATCTTTTTAATTCTGTTGTCAATTTCTTGCTCCACAACCACTGGAGTTACTTTGGTCATTCTGGCTCTTTGTTGGTACACTTGTAGAATAGCTCTCTCTCTTTTTTCTTGAATTCCTTCTCCTATGTGCCTTCCCTGCTCTTCTTCTAGTTCGACTTCTCTTGTTCTTTTGGATTTTTCTGATTCTAACTCGGATTTTTCCGGCATTCTCGCGCTTCTATGCATGCGGGTTATGTAAGTAACTGGCACGGGTGAGGTTGATGAGACCCTATAACTAATTAATTTCCCCTAGATTCCTCCACGGCTACAATCGTGCGATTAGTTACCGGCTGAGGTCGGTTTTGACATTGTTGATTGTGGTTTTGGGATTTGGGCAGACCCGATGGTTGGTTGTTATGTCTAATTATGGAAAATTTACTACGGTATGGGTGATGTTAATTATGGAAATTATTTTCAAATCTTAGTATTCCTATGGACTGACACTGGTACTACGCGTAATGATGATGGCCTGATGTTCGACACGCTTTTATATCTGACATGGATGACACGTTGGACACTACCCCTCCCCGACCACAATCGGTTGCGTTGTGGTCCCCGCAACTCAACTATTTTTATTTAGTTTTAATACAGTGAAATCCTATCTAGCTCATCTTGGGTGCGAGAGAGTTCTTGGTGCTATTCTACCCTAATGATTCCTCTCCGGTACGAGAGTTATTGGAATTGGAAATATGTGACTTACTCTTGGTAGGGCTTCAGGCATGCGCCGTTCACCCATCCTTATAGAACTTGGTCGTTGAGTTGTGCTAACCGAACTGCTCCTGAATCTTTGATTTCTATCACATGAAATGGCCCTAGCCGATGCATCTGTAGCTTTCCTGGGAATTTCTGGTATTTTCTGTCATAGAGTAGAACTTTCCCAGCGACTTGAAAAATCTTGTGCTTAATGTGCCAGTCGTGCCAAGCTTTCTGTCTCTCCTTTTGTACCGTCTGGTGAAATTCGGCTAGAAATCGTCCTTCTTCAAGTTCTTGCAACTCTTGCAATCACTCCTTTAACGACTCTTCTTTAGATAACTGGAGTGATGTTGTGATTAGAAGGCTTGGTATGAATAATTCTGATGGGATTACTGCTTCTCTCCCATATACTAGCTGGAATGGTGTTTGGTTGTTTAATCGTTTCACTGTTGTTCGGTATGCCTGCAGTGTTGCTGGTATCCGCTCATCCTAGTCATCGCGCTATGCATTGCATATCTTCGTAACGCCCTTCTCTAGTATCTTGTTGAATGCTTCCACCATACAGTTGGCTTGCGGATGATACAGACTGCTTTTATGGTGTTGTATCATGAAGCTTTCCAATAGGGATTTAATGGTGTCATTGATGAAGTGGGTACCTTGGTCACTGGTTAGGCATTTTGGACACCCAAATTGGCTGATTATATTTTCAAATATGAATCTGGCAGCAGTCTCTGCCGTGCAATTTCATACTGGCACTGCTTTGACAACCTCTTCAAGTAGTTTTTCGCCATTATTATGTACCTCGCCTTTGAGTATCTTGCAGTTGGTGTAATTGATTCTACAAAATCGACTGCCCACTTTTCGAATGGATGCAATAATTTTATCAAGTGAAGCAGAAGCTCATATCTGTGGGATGGGTGTCCCATCTGCTGAAAAATGTCACATTTCTTAATAAATGCTTTGCTGTCCATATGCACTATTTGCCATCATAAACCTGTTTGTAGTACTTTTCTTGCCATCAATTTAGCTCCCACGTGTCTCCCGCAACACCATTGTGGCATTCCCATAGTACAGTTTCTCTTTCGTGGTCCAGAGCACATCTTCGAAGAATTTGGTCTAGCCCCATCTTGTATAAGTGTCCCGCTATTAGTTGGTATTCTGTAGGTCGAACTACCAGGTGTCTTTTCTGTATTGAAGTATATTCTTGCGGAAACTGCGCTGTCATGAAGGAGGCTACTATCTCATTCAAGTAGTCTGGGATGGCTTCTACTCTGAAAAGATCAGCATCTGCTAATTGATCATCTAGAGATCCTCCATTTTCTCCATTCTCTAGTCGGGATAGGTGATCAGGCCCTACGTTCAGTCTTCAGGGCTTTACGATCACTTGAAAGGTGAACACCTGAAAGAGTAGGAACCATTTGCAGATTCTCCCTTCTAAGACTAGTTTATTTACTAAATACTTCAACGCTGAGTAGTCTGTGAAAAATTTGAACGTACCTCCCAACATGTAGTGGTAGAAATTTTGAAGAGAGTACACCATTGCCAATGCCTCCCGTTCTCTTGTGGTGTAGTTTTTTTTTGCTCTGGACAACATGCGACTGGAAAAATATACCGGGTGATCGACGGAAGTGTCTCCTAGTTGAGCCAAGACCGCTCTGAGTGCGATGCTGGAAGCATCGATGTGTACATGAAATTGTTTGTCCCAGTCTGGGTGAACTAGTATTGGTGCACTCGCCAGCTTTTCTTTCAGGGTATCCAGGGTTGTCCTGCAACTGTCCATCCACTGGAACTGTTTAGATTTCCTCAACAACTTCTTTAATAGGGCTGTTATCTTTGTGTAGTTGAGGATAAATTGCCGGTAGTAACCTGTGTGACCCAGCAGTGATCTTAGTTGTTTTATTGTTTCTGGTACCTCCATGTTGACTATCACCGCTACTTTGGCCAGGTCTACGCAAATGCCTTGGGTACATACCACATGCCTTAGCAGTTTTCCAAATGACACTGCAAATATACACTTTTTTAGGTTCAACGAGATCTGCAGTTGTCAACATCTATCGAAAATTACTCTTAACGACGTCACATGATCCTTTAGTATGCTATAGACGGTCCAGTCATCCATGTAGACCTCTAAGAACTTGTAGATGTATTCCCAGAAAACAGCTATCACGATGCGAGAGAATACTGATAGTGCATTTTTCAATCCGAATGGCATCACATTGTATGTGAAAGAGCCCCATTCGGTGGTGAATGTTTTATTTTTCTTATCCTCCTCTGCTATCCCCACCTGATGGTATTCTGATAATCCATAGGTGAATGAATATGCCTCATTCCCCGCAACATTGTCTAGGACTTCATCACTAAACGGAGTGGGAAATGGGTCATGGATACAAGCATTGTTTAAGCTTGTGTAATCTGCATAGACTCGTATCTTAGAATTTTCTTTCTTGTTCTGTATAACTATAGGACTTACTCATTATGCTTCCTCTACCGGGAATATCAATCCTGCTTTCAACATCTTGTCAATTTTTTCCTTAACCTTTTCCTTCACCCTTGGATTCAGACGATATCGTCTATGTTTCACTAGCCTTGTGTCAGTTTTCAATATTATCTGCATCTCCCCCATATCCCATTTTATGCCCTTTAAATATGCTACTGCTGAAGGGAACAAGTCCTCATATTCCTTCAGCAGACTGAATATTTGCTTAGTTTTTTACTCATCCCAATAGTCCAATCGTTGCTAGTTTAGGCTTATTGTTTGTTCCAATATTTAATTTCTTGGTTCTTAATGGTAGCAGATGGATTCCTTCTGTTGTCGGTTCTTCTTTGATATCCATATCCCCCTTTGTTTCTTCAAAATATAGGTGCCTGACATCCTCCAGATTGTCATCATCCATCTCACTATTTATCGTTTGACAAGCTACCTTTTGTTTGACATGTTGGTACTGAAGCGACTACTCATCCTCCTTTTGAATATTCAGGAAGAACAATACCTTCTTGATTTCCTGCAAAGCTTGTGTAACCGGTTCTTTTTTTCCTTCAAAAAAGAAACACTACATGAATTTTTCCACAGCTTCCAGCCATTTGTTGGTCCCTCTTTTCTTCTCTTCCATCAGGTACTAGGCCTAGGGAATCAAGTCCAGAGAGTGGATAAACTGATGTACCCACAGTTCTTATAGATATCCCTCGTTTCTCCATTGTTCCTAACATTTCTTCAGATGGTTTCTGGGGTCTAAGTCCCCTTGGAATTTCTCCTTACTTCGGGTTCCTTCCTCTTCCTTAAATCTTGCTTTTAATGCTGCCGCAGCTTTGTCCCATTGCGTCAGTGAGTTGCGATGATTCCTCCACCATCTTTCAGATGTGGACTGTAATGACATGTCCATCAGTGGTACCCTGTGGCCTTCTGGTACCTTATATTCTATTTTTGTTATGAAACTATTTACAGAATTCATGTTGGATAAGGTTGGGTATTCTCGTACCTCGGTCCTGATCCAATTGATTCGTCCAATGTTGGCACACCTCCTTGTATTGGTTTCATACCATCCTTGCTTCCAATCATCCCAAGTTATTTCTGAGCCCAAATTTGAGCTTTGGATGCTTCTCCAACTTACAGAGCCTTCTGTTGTTGGGTTAATGTAATCTTCTCTTCTTCCTGGGGTCATTTGATAGAGATGATCCAGAAGTTGAGCATCCTCTCTGTTATCCATAGTCTCTATATATCTTGGTCCTTGGTATGGGTCGAGTGGCTAAGTGACTCTGATCTCCCCATTCTAAAAAATCATCAGTTATTTTTTTAGACCTATTATTGCATAGTTTTCAAAGGCCCAATCAATTCCTAACAATGCAGGATAAGGATCTTTATCCCCCATCATGTCAATGACTTCAAAGTACGTAAATGTCTTTAACCCTTCAATTTCAACTTCAACTTCCTCTAGTCTACCAATGGGCACAATGCAGTACTGGTTCACCATCCAAGTTTGGATTGGTGACTATGTCAATCTTGGCCTCCCTAATGCTTCCCAAGTTTTTCTTAGCAAAAAATTGACATTGGATCCCAAATCAAGCATGGTGTCTTTAATATAGAAACCCGCAACTTGTGTGTTCACTCGGAATTATTTTCCCATCATTATTTTATTTCTCTTTACTCTTTCTACATACTTCTGGTTTGCATTCGGTGATTCTCTTGCTCTTGTGCTCTTCTGCAGCACCTCTTCTAGGTTCTACTTTAGCTATTCTAGCATTGGTGCATTGTTAACAATTTTTAGGAATAGATGGAACCACTCCTGGATCAAAGATTCTGAATTCCCTTGGGTTTCGTTGTCTTCCTTGGTTTGCTGTAAATCCATACCTTTGTTTCCCCCTAGTTGGGAAAAGGTTTCTACTGCTTCCTAAAAAAATTGTTTCTATCATTCTGGTTTGACCAACAGTTTTGGGGATGCTGGCTTAACCAGCTTTATCAGGTCCCTTATATGTGCATCTTCCCTCATTCTTTTTCCTCCTTACATTACTATGGCCATGTTCTGCATTTTATGAGTCTCCATCAACTTGGGTTCTACATTTACTAGATTTTTCCCTCTCGATCTAGCTCTTTCCTCCCATCTGTTGATGAGCTCAGGACAATCTTCTGTTGCATGTGTGTTAACCTGACACTGGGAATAATAGGTTCTTCTAGGGAGTGGACATTCTCTAACTACATGTCATTCTTGGTCACATTTGTAACATCTTACTAGACCTCTACCTCCTTCCCGGCCTCCTCTCATGCCTCCTCCTCTTCCTCAGGGAGCTTCGTTCACTCTATATGAAGGTCGGTCCAGCTGTTCTGCCAGTGCATCCAAAGCCCTACACTGGTCTGTGCTGTGTGTTTTTGAGTCACAGAACTCACAATATGTGTTATTTAGAACGTTAGAATTTTTTTTTAAGATCGGACACAGGCGAGGTGGATGGCCCATATTCTTACATATTTCATAATAATCAGTGGTGGTTGGACTTTGTTGTGCAGGGAACCCTGTGTATTGATGTTGCGGTGGATATATTCCCTGGGTGTTTATTTATGCAACTCCTCCTATTGGTGGAGTCCCCTGTGCCCCTGCAGCCGATGTCCCCATGTTTTGCCCCCGCAATCGAGGACATTCGGTTACCACACGTCCTTCCATGAGACAATGTGTGCACCATACATTTGGTCTCGTCGGTCGCATTGGTTGAATTTATTTGAGTTTTTCTATCAGACCTTCTATTTGATGTTGCAGACCCATTATAGAGGGGTCCTGAGTTGATGCTCCTCCCTTAAAATCTTTCGGATAACCCGTCATGGCTTCTATCTTCATTGCTTGCTCCAATGCGTCCTGCAACGTCTCGATCTTCTGCTGAGTTAATGGAATTCTTGTCAAGGGAAGAAGAGCTTTGATGAACCAATCCCTCTGATGGTTTACGTTGATTAGATAAATAAGTTTTCCAATCGCGTCTTTGAATCTTTACATCAGATCCCAAGAATTTTCTCCTTCCTGTTGTTTGATTTCCCACATTTCTGACAGACCTTGCTGGTCTGTTTGGGGTAAAATTGAATTCCTTAACGAAGTCTCTCTTCACATCTGCTATTGCTGGATTCTGACGGCCTTCAGACCATTTTATAAACCAGCATGGCACTCTCTCCTTGAGAGTGGTTTGAAATTTTATTAACTTCCACGCATATGGTGTCTACCTTGCCTTCCATATGGCCTCACAGAGGTACCAGTGCTGTTCTACATCGTCATTACCCCTCCCAGAGAACTCTGGGTATCAGGTAAATGATCCCACCATACTCCCTTGTGTAGGTGTTACTAAAATGAAACTGTTGGTTCCTGGTTATGAAATGGTACTACTAGCAATACTACTACTAGCATGTATTGTTGTTGAAGACTGAATACTATGCAACTTTCTTAATTCACGCAACTTAACAAAAATTTCACCTAGGGGTTGATAAAGCACCAGGGGAAGGTTGGGACTAGAGCTACTTGAACTTTGGGGAATAGAAATAGCTTGAGATATAGATGCTGGCCTTTCTTGGAATAGTTGCCCCATTGCAACATGCATCTCCACATCGGACACCTCCTTTGGGTGCGCATCTGTACCTTCTCCATCAGACTTCTTTCCTTTCTCCATTTGGGCTGGGCTCCTATACACTTGCCGAACTTCTTTAATGGCCCCTCCTATATCTTGGGGACCCACCTGACTTTCAATTTCCTTCGTCACCTGAGGCGCCTCCTTGTTACCCTTTCGACCACTTTCCTGTCTTTTTGACTCCTTTATCACCCTTTCTTGCCACTTCTCAGGATTTACGCCCTCCAATGTGCACGTCACTCCCTTAGCCTATTAGAGGTCTCGACATCCACACCCCTACTCCCCCTTTTTACTGTTCTTGTAGCATCTCTCCCTTAGTCCCTTCCCCTAGCACAGGAGGTTTACACTTCCATCTCTACTTTTTGGAACCCCATTAGTCCTTCATCTACCATCAAGGCTTTAATCCACAATGGGATCTCCTTCAGCAGCTTCCCCCTTAACCCAGATCTGAATGTATCTTTTGCTCTCACAAAAGACTAGTAGCACTCCGCTACAAACTCCACTATGTATCCATCCAAGGTAGATTCCACCCAGAAATCTACAGCTCAGGTCAAATCAGTTTTCAACCGATGAAGAGCCACCAGATCTCCGTGCACCCACTTGCGATTGATTTTCCGTGACTTTTCTTTGGTTTCCTTGGTCTGAAGCCTCCGTAACTAGTTATAGAGCTCTTCTGGGAACTTTCCCAAAAATATTTCGTAGGTATCACTGGCAAAGTCAGAAAATAGAACCAGAATTTTGATCGTTTTCTCCTTTTGTTGTCTCAACTCAGCTTGCTGAGTGATGAAATGATCTAGGTGGTTATCCCACCAACTTTGTATTTCTCTTTCGAAGATCTGAGATACCATGATCTAGCTCCCAAATTAAATTTCAGGTCCCGGCAACAGAACCATTTGTTGGCGAGAAAACAGGTCTCGCAGATAAAACTCGGGTTCAGGTTAAGGGCCAACAAGGTTTTCCGTTGTAGTCTAGCACCACGTCGGAATTTTCACCCTGCTCCAAGGAGTCGAGAGTCTCACCCGAGGCATGTCACGAACTTACTAAGCTAGGGAATAGATCGGTATTAGCATAATGACATTAGTATAAATAAATCAGAGCTATGACAAAGGTCTAAACAAATGCAATGTTCCATGAAACATATCCCTCGAGAGTGCATTCAGACTTAAAGTAAATAAAATTTGAAATTACTAGTGAAACCATTCATTCCAGACCACCACCTATATCCAGAACAGCCAACTCTAATTATATTATAAATCAACTATCAGCGACAAGCTATTACAATGCTCCTCAGCATGAGCTCGAACTGAATAGAGTACAATGTGGTCCTATTGGACAGAGAGAAACACAGAGATACAAAAGGGTAGAGAACATAATAACATGAACAGAGCTCCCCTATGGCTCTTGTTCCCTGATCCCATATGAGCCAACCTTCTCTTCCCACTGGCTGACTGCCTATTTGTTCTACTGCTAGTGTGACTGACAGTTCTTCCTTTCTTCTCGCTTAGTTGTCTTTTGTTTCTTTCTATTAGTCGGGAGTTATATTGATTGTTTCCTGCAACACTCTTCCACATCTGTGCTTACTCCTGCAACAGCCGTGCCACCTATCCTTTACACATCCACAACCTTGAAATCTCTCTTCCTACCCTGGTTTCGTCCCGACACATACTACCCTCAACTCAAAATCTGTTTAATTTCAAAACAAGGACCCCAACAGCTACACTTGGGGAGGGCAACTCCTTTTCAGGAGGTGTCCAAAACTTCATATCTATGCTTTTATGAAGACCATTGCCTCATCCATTGGGCATATTTTCCTTCTTTTCATTTGTCGATGCTTCTTTAAAGTTGTGACCTCAATAATATGAAAAACATGATTAGCTCAAATTCATCTCTACCTACCCAACCTACTTGCCTAACATTTTTTCTTCCTTTGGTGCACTTGAACTGGAAAACCCTTGACATTTTTTTTATTTTGAAAGTGAAAACAAACTATCTACATCTACTCTTATCACTTCCAAGAGTTCAAATTATGCTAGTGAACTCTTTTATTCTCTACCTATACTATTTGACTGTCAAGATTAATTTGTGTGACAGACTTTTTTCTCTAAGATATTGACATGAAATTGAAAGCAAGGTTTAAATCAGGATTATGCAATCTGACTTACCATGGGTTGTGGCATTAGGACAAACTGCACACAAATATTATTTTTGTACAAACAAAATTAGAAAAATAAGGGTTGTGATCTATCATTTTCTATGCATCCTCATCTTTCTCTTTGTTTCAATTTTGAGCATGTGGAACTAGTATCTTTCACTCCCAATCTATTCTTTTTGACAAGTCAAGTTTGAATGATTTGACAAGATCCCTTTTACTAACTTATCAACACACAATTCAAAAAATGTTTAGCCATGATTAGGCTAGATGACTGAAAAAGAGTCTTTTTTTAACAAGTAGTGGCATTTAGGCTTGCACACTTTTAGTACTACTATTTTTTTGGTATGGGGTTGTGCCTCTTCTTTAAATCTACCCTCCTTTTTCATCTTTTCTCTATTTTTGTGTTTTCATTTTTCAAAACAATCTAAAACTAAAAATATGCTCAAAGGCTGAGCTTATTTGCGCCTATCTATCCTAATCTAACTTTACATATGATGTACATTCATTAGGTGAACTATTTTTTCCAGTATAACAAATCAAGTAAGTGACTAGATGATTTCTTTTTGTTCCACCTCGTAGGTATGCTGGCAGGCCACGCCAACTTTGTCTTATTCTGAACAGTAGCTCCCCAAATCTTCTTTAAGCTTTGCCACAAACTGTTCCTAGCATTTTTTACTCCCTCTTTAAAGGTATCTAAGGAAATAGCAAAGAGGTCTTCGAATAATAACTGGCCTAGAGGATTTGAGAAATAGACCTCATTTAGGATTAATCCCTCCTTTACTTGACTAACCTTGAGATCCTTTCGAGAAATGATATATTCTCCCTCTTTATGATTATCTGATTTGGCAGCTTCAGAATGCCATGTTATGCTACCTTCAAGCAATCCTGGTATGCCCTGATTGAGTGCACTGATTTATGTTTGTGAGACATTATCCTGATGAGTAGGAGAATTATCTGGCACCAGGTCTTCTTGAGAAGGTAGTATAGCATCAAAATAAATCTATTCTATAGTTTCTCTATGAGAAAATGCATCGGTAGATAGGTTAGCAGTAGAACACATAGACATATCTTCTTTACATAAAAAATTGGATGTTGGATGTATGCTTAGGATCTGATTTCTTTCTTCTTTAGTTAAAAGAGGAGGTGTCTTTCTCTTTCACTGGATATAACTATGATGTTTCTCTTCCTTTTGTGACTACTCATAATGATGAATGTCTTATTGAAGAGGTATTACAACCTTAACAACAATCTATTCCTCTATTTCTTTATGAGCAATTTATTTAGTAGGTAAGGCAGTACTGGAACAAATAGGAATATTTTCTTTATGTAAAGGTTCAGAGGTTGGTTGTACTCTTAACATCTGATCTATCTCTTCTTCAGTTAAAGGAGGATGAATATTCTGTTTTCTTTGGATTGGGCAACAATTGTTTTCTTTCTTTTGTGGAGGTTGATCTTGTGGCTGAATGTCCTCTTGCAATTTACAAAAAAGGCAGATGGATTGTCATTTGTTTCAGCTTCTTCAAAGAGATCTTGTGGATCTTCTCTTAATTCCTGACATATTTCATCCTCAATCAAATCTTCTTGGTTGTCGTGATATTTATCTTGAGTATGAAAGGCATGAATCTCCTCTAATAGATATTCAGGATGCCAATTTCCTAAATCTTCATCAATGTTCACAAGGTATTGTATGAGGTCTTCAGATTGATCACAACAATTTTCAGCTAATGATAGAGATGGATATTTTTCTTTATAATGCTCATAGAACACCTGGTGGAGATCCTTTAAGGAAAACAAACTACTTGGTTTCAGACCTTCATACCATTCCCTTGCCTTACCCTCTAATGTCCCCATGAACATTTTCATGAGGCAGTCTTCATGCCACTCAACTTTTAACCTCCATACATGTACATGAAATTTGGTGAGATGTAACAAAGGATCATCAAATTTTCATCTTGAAACATAGATAGGTTTTTTATCCAATTTATTTGAGGCATTTTGTGTGGGAATCTAGGGATATGATCTCTACTCATTGGGGCATATCTTCGTTGTATTCGTGGATCCATGTTTCTAAATCAGAAAGGGGTCACTATATCTTTTCAACCAGTCTAGATTTCTTTACCAGTGGAGTCATTAGGTCTATTGAGAGTTGTGGAGTCGCCAGGTGGATGATTTCAAATTTTTTGTCCACCACCAACATGATTGGGGTTGCTTAACGCATTCCCATGGGAGTCTATGAGAACTAGTGGGGTTAACAGGGCTACTAAAGACCAGTGGTGTCTCTACGTGGATGATGTTTATTGTTTAAGGATGTTCTTGTTGTCCAGCATCAACAATTAAATTCCATTCTAAGGAATTTTGTGGTTTTTTGAGGTCTTAAGGATGTCTAAGATATCATTTACTCAGAAGGTCCCACCATGATTGCCATTATGTTAGGTTCTCGTGATTTGTTAGATTGGTGAGATAAAATGCACAAGGTAACATCAGACCAGTATTTGGAGTCCTAGGACCTAGCCTTCCTGGAATTAGAGAGGACTCTCTCTATTTTGTGCAAAGGATGTGAATTTGTTTGCTTTAGGGTTTGATTTTAGGCTAGTTGTTAAGTGTAGGGTTTTTTTTTTTTTGGCTGGGTAAGATGATCAAGTAGAATAGATGGAATGAGGAAATATTCAAGTCATTGGGCTATGAAGTCTATAAAATTCATGGAAAGTTCAACAATGGATCGGGGAGAATCACAGGGAAAATCTAGCATTGTTCAATGGATTTTCAAGGTTTATGGGAAATGAGATGGACATCAAGTTTGTGAACAAAGGTAGGATAAAGGGAAATCAAGCATCCTTTATCATGTAACCTTTTTAACAAGAAGGAACTTAAATACATAAGCATGAAGAAGTAATCAATAGACAAGGAAAACCAGTAACTATTTGATTCAACTTAAGCAAATAAGCATTCAAGACAAACATTCCAATGAAATATAGAAGGCAAGAAACTCATTTAACTTCTAGTGATTTCACCTTCAAGGTTAGAAAACATTCAAGATACATATAACTTTAATCAAAGAATAGGGAACTCCTAAGCATCTATGATCAAGCTACAAAGAACTTTAAGGAAAATTCTTAAGCATGGACAAAGGGCATGATCAGAGCATGGCCTCTTTGGCTAAAACCTAACAAGTAATACTTCAAAGAGAGATTCCAAAACAAAGTTTAACTAGCATCAAATAAGTAGGGCTAACCATAAAACATATTTGAAAACTACTATATTGAACCATTCATGGAATAAACAAGCATAGGTAGGTCTAATAAGCAAATAAAAATTCCTTAAACTAACCCAACAAAGGAAAACATAAAGACAATATAAAACAGGAAGGACTAAGGTGCCTCTAACAACATTTCTTAGCCTATACTCTTCTGTTCTACTGCAGCATAGAAGGATGGAAACATAATGAAAACATGAGAAAAAATAACATGAAATAGAAGCACTTCACCACTAACCAAGCTCAGGGATCCTGCAAGCAAGCCTCCTCCATTGACAAGCAAAACAAGCCATTCACAAGCTCCACAATACCAAATTTCTCTTCAACCTCCAAAGGACTATGTATTGCTTGAAAGAGTCATCAAATGCGCACATTTACAATGAAGCCCTCATGCTCTATTTATCTTAGCAAAGGAGGGAAAAAACCCTAGATAGGGTTGGAAAATGTCGAAATCACTCATAAATGTCATAAATGCCCAAGAGACCATGCAAGGCCCAAAGCACAAAATATCCCATGAAATAAATGAAAAAATAACTTCTAGCACCTAATTCTAGAGTGATTTTCCTTAAAAAACATTAAAATATGATTTTTCAATAAATGAGTGTGTTTTTTTGACTTTTGGCCAAAAACACACAGTGTTGTCCATAAGCATAACACCGCCTTAGGCAGAAAATAGGTCTTGTTGCAGCCAAGCTTTGGGGACCTTCCTGATGTTAGATTTTTCTCCGTGATGGAACGTTGGAAAGCCTGCTAAGTCCTATTTCCATATATACCTTTGGGTTTTTTATTGAGCACATGAAACCAGTTCAAAAAGTTAAATCCCCAAGACTACTCTGAGCGTAGTGCCAGGCCTGAAAAGGAGGCAGAATGGTGAAAAATGAGGCGCTTTTTGACCTTTTGAGGGGTCAAAAATGCTCCAATTGCTCTGAAATTTGGTGAGAAAAGTGTGATAGTAATTATAAATCCAAAAATTTAGAGTTTTCCCTCTGAGGATGCTTGAGGGAAAAGCGTAGTGCCAGTGGCGCTGCGCTTATAGGCCTCCAAATTATCAAAAAACAAAAACTTGTCCAAATTCCTTCAAAAATGGTGGATGTCTCCTTCAAGGGGTTTGAGAGACCTGTATGGAAGCTGATGCAAAAATTCCATGTATAACTTGGTATTTTCCTCCTTTTATTTCTTGAATTTCAATGAGGGCCTCTTTGAGTTTGGCACAAGCAAGTTTGTTTTTCATTGCATAGTGCTTGGTCATCTTTTTCTAGAGATCAAGGACCCTTTTTATCTTCTTAAAATACTGTGTTCATTCTTATAATACTGATGATATTCCAGGCCATGCCAAAATCACATTCCAGCTTCCTAATTTGTGCATCTTTTCTTTGGAGAAGTATTCTAGTGGCCATCTCCTCATCTTCATTATCACTGTCAAGGTCAATGAATTGGGGCTTCTGTTTAGTTTTCTTGCCTCTCTTACCTTTCTCACCTTTTTTCATTTTTTTTTTTCCCTTGTCAAGCTTTTGAGCTGAGGTGGATGGCATGTTCCCCTGGATTTTGGAGGCAACAAACATTAGCCTTGGCCCTCTTTGATATGTGAGTGAAAGAGGTGTCATTTTGGTCTTGCTAATGTCTTTGTCATGGCTGTGATCCTCATTAGGACTATCACCCTCTGCACTTTCTTCATTTTCATTATCACTGAGGGGTTGATTATTTTCATGACTGTCATGATATTTTTCATAATTGTCATGACTATTTTCTTCTTTGTTTTTTTATCCCTCACAGTCTTCTTGATCACCTGCCTCTTTGTCATTGTTTTTTACCTCCTCCTCACTATGGTCTGTTTCATTGGTATCACTGTTGCCTTCAATTTATGCATTATCCTCACTATCATCCTCTTTTTCATTGTTATATTCTTCCATATATTCATTATCTGTCTCTGCCTCATCATAATTTTCTATTGTAGCCTCATTATTTTCCTCTTCATTCTCTGCCATTGTGTCCCCTGTTTTATTGCTGACATTCTCTCCATTAATTCTCATTTCATTCTTACTTTCAACCTCCTCATCTTCATCATCATCCTCTTCCATATTGTCACTGTAATGTTCACTTTCATGCTCATTTTTTTCACCTTCATCACTGTCATGCTCAGTGCCCCTTTCTTCATCATCATTTCCTTCTTCTTCCTCTTCATTTTCCTCTTCCTCATCATCTACTTGTTCTTCACTTTGGACTGATTTATTGTCACTCTCACCCTCTTCATTTTTATTTGACTCATTATCATCATCTCCCTCATTTTCACTTAATTCCTCATTGCCACTTCCTTCTTCATTTGATGCATCAAGAGAAGGAGAGGAGGGGAAGTTTTCTTGAGGTGAGGGCACTCGTGTAAATGATGAGGGCAAGCTAGGTTGATGTGATAGATGTGGGCTTGTGAAGAATTCATGTGCTATGAATACCTCCCAAGGTATACCTTGTTGTTCCAACTAATGTAATACCACCATCTTGATAAAGGAATGGTGAAATAAACTCTGCATTTGTTGGGAAGGACTACTTCTCTAGACAACAGAAGAAATTCTGTCCACACTTCTATAGAGGTAGTAGGGCAAGTTGAGCATCTTGACCCTTGTGAAGTAAATGAGGAGTCTAACATGGTAGGAATGAAGTCTGGAGTACCTCCCTTCATAGGTAAAGTACTTCATGATAACCCTCATCAATGGTGAAAACCTCTGTTTTAGGTGTGAGAAAGGGAAGATATCCGTAAAGCCGATTCTGTACTTAGTTTTGACAAATGGCTCATAATGGTTCTTGTCCAATTTGGCTTTCTTAAACCACTTTTCACCAACAACAGGGATACCAGTAGCATTAGAGATGGCATCTGCTAATAATTAAAATTCCACTCCTGCAAGGCTTCATTATTTGTTGTGTAGGTTAAGAATAAAAAGCCTTGTAAGCTATGGGTGGATTTGCACTTGTTTGACTTTCTCACAAAATTGGAAACACCCTACATTCTGGAAACATGAGAGGATCATGGGAGATGAGGTGATATCTATTATGCTTTGGGGTTAAAATTTGTTCACTTTTCCTCCTTTATGGTTTGGCCTGATAAGCACTTGGCCTATGTCACTACTGCTACTATCTTCTGCCCCTGACATGGTAATTAGGTTTGTTTGTGGAAAATCTTGGGCAAAAGGAGTAAAATGAAAATGATGGTGAGGGAAACCTTTGCAGATGAATGATATGGAGGCAAGTGTATGATTCTTTTTCCTTGAGCTTGATTAGGGATTTTATATGAAATGATGGTGTTTACCTTGGTTTAATCCTCTTCAAATGAAAATTAATGGTTCATAGGTCAAAACAAAGGCTTTCTTGCTATGATGACATAGGGTTTGCAAACACTAGGTTTTAATCACTTTTTAATCACTTAATCATGAAAATTCTTGGAGGATAAGGAGGAAAAGGTAACCTACCACATTTTTCTTGCTTTCATGGTTTTGAAACCAATTTGGAGGACTTTATTTGAATCCTTGGCTCCTTCTCTGCAATTTGGAGGGTCTTTGTCTGAGTGCAGCACCCTGCCCGCACTGTCGTATCGCCTTATGTGCACAGTGTCAGGTGGGTTGGGCCTCTGTCTGAGCGCAGCACCATCTCTTTAGGCTACTCGGCTTCTGGGTGCAATGCCGAGCCTATCAGGTGCTTTGTGAGCGCAACGCTAGTCTTGAAATAGGTTGTCAGGTCAGCCTGTGGGTGCAGCGTCGGGCCTGGGCATGTTGGTTCCGCTTGTGCGTAACACCGGCTTATTTGTGCAGTGCCACCCTCTATAAGCACATCACAGAGTAAAAATGAACGGCGGAAAATGCTATTAACGCAGCACCAAGGTTTGTGAGCGCAGCGCCAGTTTCTGTGCATAGCACTAGTGACTTGGCCTAGGATTTGTCCAAAAACTCAGAAATTTCTCCAGCAGGGTTTTCTTGCTCTTCTTGCAAATATCAAATGCACAATGAGTCAAGTGTTAAAATGAATTTGACTTTTATGGCCTTGGGCATGCAAATTTATTTTTTCCTAAACCCACTTTGTAATTTGTTAGCGCTCAAATCTACCTCAGGCTGAAATGAGATAAAACTCAAGGCTACATCAAACCACGCTTAGCCTCGTATCTAGCCCTACGAGGGCAGGAGAGGGCTCTCTCCGTCAATCTCGATAAAATGAGCAATAAGGTGCGAGATGACTTAAGATAGGAGCTGATTTTAGGCTAGTAAAGAGATAGGTAAGTTTGATTTTGATTTTTGGGTTTTCATTGGAGAAATGGGGAAAACAAATTTTGGGTCCGGGGATAAGGTCAGACCTTTGCAGATTTCGAGTTGGGGCGAGGTAGGTGATTGTCTGGATGCTTTTGATTGGATATACGAACAGATTAGACCGACGAGGAGCTGAAGAGGGCAAAGAAGAACTTGGATCCTCTCCAAACAGTCGAAAACATATAGAACTAATTGAATTCAAAGGCGGAGCATGGTAAACAATGGATTCAACCTCATCTACTCATTCAATTTAGTTCAGAAGCATATGAAAAGAATGGCATACATTAAACAGGAAGAACTTACAGTAAACAGAGAGAAAACACCATCAAGAACAAAACACCACAAGGATCCCAACAAGTGCCACAAAACCTCTGATCTTTCCTTAGCCAAAATATGAAAAAATATGTACAATGGTGCCAAAAGTCTCCCAAGAGTCCAACCTCTCCTACATTTGGTATACCAGTGGCCTGAGCAATAGTCATTGGTGACAAAAATAAATCTACTCCAGCGAGATTTACACGGCCATCACGTAGATGAAGAACAAACAGGCGAGCTAGTTCACGATGAAGCTGGGTTTGTGAAATCATCTCACAAAATCGAAAAAATAATAGATACCGAAAAGAATCCATTGCTAATGGACATGCCTGCAACTGAGCCAAAGAAGTAGGCTCCTCCCTGTGATGATCACCACCTTTTCCACCTTGGTGAGGCCTCCGTGGCACATTACCCCCCGTCGTGGAATCACTGTCCGACTCCTGCTCATAATCTGACTCTGTCTCTGACATGGCTTTGAAAAAGATATTTGCAATATGTATACTGATATAGATGCAGTGAAAACAAATTTATAATGTATGTTTCAACACCCAATAGATATCACCCACTGCCAAAGTATCATAAGAAAACAAAATTACAATGAAGATGGCTCTGTTTTAGTGGCATGAAAACTATCACTGTTTTGACTATAAGTGAGTTTCACAAATGAATGCCAGCTGCAAAGTATGGGGCAAGCTTTTGGTAATGATGGGCAAAGTTTGTCAAAGAAGCAAACAAGTAGAGGACTGTGTTCATGAACTGGAGAACAGGGAGAAGACCATGACCATTGTGACACAAATTACTATCATAGTGGTAATATAATGATAACAACAACAATGGTGATATTATGGTAATGAGGGCTATAAATTAGTCGACATAAGACTGTGAAAAATATGAAAGAGCATGAACAGAAGCGACAAGATGATAACTGAGGGCGTGAGGATCATCTATACAACGTGCTAGGGTGTGAACATATCCACCATTTGAAGGTTTTCAAATTTTCCACAAAACTGCCCATACAATTTCAAAACCCTTACAGAATTAACTTGCATGTGAATGAAGGGTTCATATATTTTCTCCAAGGATGGCTTGTTTCCCCAACATCAATGACATCACAACCATATTAAAAATTGAATGAGCAATGATTAAAACCTGTTTGGAAGCTCTTGGAGTCGACTAGAATCGAATCTGGGCGCAAAAAACGAATTTTATGGGTTCTGATTTAAGTGGGTTGCACGCTAGTTTAAGTGGGTCGCACCCCCCAAGTGGGTCTCACCCGTTCAACTTTACACTGGCTGTGGTGCTCAAGTGGGTCGCGCCCCTCAAGTGGGTCTCACCCGTTTCAAGTGGGTCGCGCGCCCTCCAAACACTGTCCAGAACTATGAAAACTTGCCTACGGCCTTCAAAAACTTGACTTCGACCTCTGCCTTGCGGATTTTTGGCAAATGAGTTTGATTGTCATGTTTATATATGAAATAAATATCTCATCAAATCAGATTTCTTTTCAAATTTATTTGACAACCCACTTTCATAATGTTTCTGCACTTTGTCATTTGATCTTTTAATACAATGTTTCTCTTTGGCTTTTCTGAGTTTTTGGACTGATAACTTTGTTGTCTTTTGCAGGGATGCGGCACTTTAGCTTAGGAAAAGATCAGAGGCTTGCAGTGAAGCTTCTCATGGTGAAATGAATACAATTATTACAAAAATGGAATTAAACAATTTCTAGTTCCAAAACAGAGTTTTGGACTAGAAATGTTTCAAATGCTTATGATAATAAAAATATGAAATCAAAAACTTGCGAAACCAACCTCATGGTCTGCGGGCTTTATGACATATATGCAAAGACTCAAAAACCCTAGACTCTAGGACTAACAACTCTTTTTAATGAAACTGACATTTAATGACCATGAAAGAAATGACGATGAACTTCAGTAATTTTTGAAGAATTTCTAAATAGCCCTGGAGGTACAAGCATGAGGAAACACATGACAACCAGACCCCCTCGTCAGTCAGTGGCATGCTCCTAGCGAAATGCAACGAAGTGGAACAAGCGAGACACCTAAGAATGAATATGCAAAAGCGAAACAATCTCTGACGGAGGGCTGTAAAGACCGACTCTAACATTGGCTCCAATGGGGATGGTGGCTCCATGGAGATGCCAAGAACGGAAGATCTCTGGGGGAGTCAGACAGTGCCTTCATCCATTGGGCGATGGAGTCATTATTTCAACTGATAAAACAAAAACTTTGGACATATTTATTGACTGCAGATTTGACTAAAGACTGACTGAAATTTGACCAAAACTGACATGACTTTAAACTGAAAGACTGATAAAACTGACTTGACAATTTCAAACCAACCAACCTCCATCTCCAGAATTATAGCCTTCGCTTCGGGCCCCAGACTGAAGATGAGAGATCAGTACACACTTGCAATGAAACAAAAGTAAAGAGATATATACAATGATGATGAAATCAGCATAAGATACTCAGAAGTGATATCGCTTCAGCAACCGACCATTGATCGGTCCTCTAGGACAATCATCCCCATTCATTTCTTTGAGAAGAAAGGCATTTTGACCCCGATACACTGCGATCTTAAAAGGACCCTTCCATAGGTTTTCAAATTTGCCGTGCTTTCCCTTATCTTCATTCTGAGCATCCCATTTCAAAACTACCTCATCCAACTGAAACTTATCCGCTTTTGCCTTTCTGTCGTAGATCTTCTTTATGCGCTCCTGCAACTTGAAAGTATTTTGAAATACCTCCTCCCGTGTCTGTTGTAAATGAATCATCTGATTAATTCTCCGTTGCATGGGATCTTCCTCACTACCAGCTTCCTGAAGCAATTTGACCACCGGGATAGCAAGTGAAGTAGGAAATACCGTGTCTGTTCCGTACACCAGCTCAAAAGGAGACATGCCAATAGACTTTTTCTGACTTACCCTATCAGCCCACAGTGCATTCACTAACTTCTTGTGCCAGCCCTTTTTGTTGATTTCCAGCAATTTCTTAATAATATTCACCAAGGATTTATTTGAAGATTCTGCCAGGCCATTCCCTTGTGGATGGTAGGCCGTCGAATGTCCCAAACTGATATTGTACTTATAGAAAAATTCAACCATCCTTTTAGACTTGAAGGCTGCTGCATTATCTGTGATTATTTTACTAGGACACCCAAAACGTGACAGAATATTGTTTTCAAGAAAAGAGATAATTACCGCATCCGTGGCCTGTCGAGTGGGAATCGCCTCGATCCACTTTGTGAAGCAGTCCGTAGCTGTCAATATCCATCTATGCTGTCCGGAAGATGCTGGGTGGATTTCCCCGATAAAATTCAATCCCCACTGCTGGAATGGTGCACTAACTTCAATTTGTTTTAGAGGCAAAGGCTGTAGTTTCTGCTTCCCTTCGAAAATTTGACACTCACGACAATTTTTAACAGCCTTAAATACATCAGAAAACAAAGAAGGCCAATAATACCCTGCCCTTAGAATCTTATTCACTGTGGTCTTCCAAAACAAATGGCCTCCGCAGTCACCTTTGTGAAAGTCCTCCAAAAAATTTTGAGCTTCCTCCTCTACCAAACAATTCAACAACACTCCTCCAGGGTCTTTCCAATACAATGCAGATTTCAGAATGCAGAATTTAGCAGCTCTCAACTTCAATGTTCTACTCTTATTTATAGGCATCCCGGGAGGTGGAGACAAATTCTGAAGCACGTATAAAATGTCAGCATACCAAGGGGAAGAAACAAAAATATCGGATACCTGAACTGACGTACTTTCCTCATCTTCATCGGACATGGCAGCGATCAAATTTATATCTAGAGCATGCAAATTTGTTTCAGCCATGAGCTTGGCGAGTCCTTGTCCTTTGATCAGCTTGGTTGGTTTAATCTCCACATCGTATTCTAACAATGCAGCGATCCACTTACCTCGTCTTCCCTCTGGATCTGCCTGTACCAAAACATCTTTAACTGCTGCGTTAGGAACGTATGCTATAATGTGGGAATGCAGTATATACACACGGAAATATTTCAAGGCCTTTACAAGTGCCAGCGCTTGTTTCTCAATAATATTGTACTTCAATGCTCCATCCCTTATGATCCGACTGAAAAAAGCAATGGGCTTCTCAACTCCATCCCTTTTTTGCATCAAAACAGCTGCCAATGTGTGCTCAGAAGCAAAAGAAAATAAAATGAAGTCCTGTGTGTAATCCGGGCTGATTAAGATAGGGGCTGAAGAAAGAGCTATCTTTACCAAATTGAATGATTTCACCGCCTCTTCTGTCCACTTTACTTGACTGTCCTTTTTCAGCATGTTCGTGATTTCTCTAAGATGCTCTGCAAGATTTTGAATGAAACGACGCAGAAAATTCATTTTACCATTAAATGACTGTATTTCTTTCTTGTTCCGGGGCTGATCAATCTGCTGTATGGCCTCAAAACGTGTAGGGTCAACATGAATGCCATCTTTTGATATGATGTGGCCAAGAAGCTTGCCTTCATCCATGGCAAAAAGGCTCTTTTTTGGATTCAGCGAAATGCCATATTTTCTGCACTTCTGGAAAACAATTTTCAAATGATATAAATGTTCTTCATCAGAATTTGAAAAAATAGTTAAATCATCAAGGTAAACAACCAAAAATACGTCTTTCTCGTTGGCAAAAGCCATGTCCATGGCACGCTGAAAGGTGGCACCTGCATTCTTTAAACCAAACGGCATTTTTGCATAATGAAACGTTCCCCAAGGAGTGGTGAACGCAGTCTTATCACGATCATCTTCATGCACTAAAATCTGATTATAACCTGAGTATCCGTCGAGTAGTGACATCCTTGATGCTCCAACTACTTGCTGCAATATATGGTCCATTTTTGGCAGCGGATAATTGTCTTTTAATGATACCTTATTCAAATTTCTGAAATCGATACATAAACGGATCTCACCTGTTTTCTTTCTCACGGGCACCAAATTTGATATCCAATTTGAAAATCGGATAGGCACAATGATTCCTGACTTATACAACCTGTTTACCTCTTTTTCGATCGATGGTAGCAGCTTTGGATTGATTCTCCTCAACTTTTGACGGAAAGGCTTCTGATTTGGTTTGATGGGGATAGTATGCTGAATGATGTTAGTATCATATGTTTTTAGATTTGAATAATCCCATGCAAATGCATCAGAAAATGTAGACAATAATTTCACATATTCTTCCTTTACCTTTGGCGACAATGACCTTGATAACTTAACCATCTTGGGATTATCAGCTGTCCCAATATTTACCTCTTCCACACCTTTTTCCGTGGGCCTCAATGTCGGTTTGCGGGCTACATCATCTTGATCAAACAATTCTTCCAACGGAATCAATCCCTTAGGAATGATGCTATCCTTAAGTTGCAGCACTTCCATTTGGTTTATTTGTATGTCATCACTACCATAATCATGTTCTGTATCTATGGAGGTATCTTTAAACTTACCCTTATTTTGCAGAAAATCACTAATCTCCTCATCATCCTGAAAGACTTGCCAACATCGCTGATTGTCTGGAACGGTGGGGCGGTGTTTCACATGAATATCAAATTTGTTGCTGGAATTCATTGGAATTTTAAGATTGCTTGCTGCCTTAGCAAGACCATCAGCAACACCATTTTGTATGCGAGGCACACATGTCAAGGTATGATCAGAAAATAACTTCAGAATATCTAAAACTGCATTACGGTAAGCCCTCATGCGAGGATGCTTGGCCTGAAACTCACCTTTAACCTGCTTTATCACCAATTTTGAATCACCATACACTGCAATTCTTTTCGCTTTCAGCTTCTTAAGAATCTTAAGGCCAGCAATTAGAGCCTCATATTCCGCTTCATTATTAGAACAATCAAATGCAAGCTTGTAGGAACACACCCTCACATTGCTCGGAACCTTATCCGGAGCGGAAAACGGACTACGAATCCACACACCCATCCCAGCACCATCACTGCCCACTGCGCCATCAAAATCCATGGTCCAAAGACCATCTTCATCGTCCTCTAAATGTTGAAATTGCGTCGGCTCTGTTTTTTCTGTTTGCTGCCCATTGTCTCCAGATGATTGCTCCACAGTAGATTGTTTTTTTCTCCTTTCTTTTTGCAGAACTTCTCTAAAATTTTCAGTGATTTCTGGTATATCTTCTGCCTGAACTAATTGGCTTTCTATATCATTAAAACTATCAGCAAGCAACAAAAACGATTCTAAATCGGTATGTACATAATTTACAGGATGATTGATGGGCTTCTCTTTGCTAGTTATCATATATTTCATCTTCTGCTCTCGATATAACTTTCTCATTTGATCGAAGACTGGAATTGTAGCATAAGAGAAATCTAACTGAAGTCTACCTTTCAACTTTTCCCCCCAAGATCTTGAAAGGAGCATACCAAATCGCGGAGGAATGTCGGCCACCACCACGTCCATTAAAACATTCTTTGCTGGAATTTGATCTAAGCTTACAACCAAATCTTTGATGAGTCCTATACACCTCACACGGCTGGAATCAAATGAATACAAATCATGATATTTTCTTGTAATGTCTAGTCCCAACTTTTCCATGATTTCCTTTGGCATCAAATTGTGTGAAGCACCCGAATCGAACATGGCATTATGCAAAACATATTCATGCAGCCTCAAACTGATATAAAATGGAGGAACATCACTGTCAGGAGACTCACCATCTAATGCAGGCCCAAAAATCAATTCCGGCTGATCATCCTCAACATTTACTGTATCAAACATTGGATCAAAATTCAGAATTTTGGAGACTTGACCTCGGTAGCTGCTGTTCTTCATGATTTCTGTCAAAGGAATAGATATTTTTAATTTGGAAATTTCATTTTCCAAACTAAATGCTGAAACTTTCTCAACCTCCTTGACCGGAACTTCCTTCTTTTCAGCCTTGTCTTTCACTATGTTTGACTGATTTACCTTTTCTGCTGATGATACTTTACTAGCTGCGGGATCAATTGTCTCTTTTCCTTTCTTCTGTGGTATCGGTGAATCCGTCTTTGGTGCTGAAGCTTCTTTTCGTTTCTGAATTGGATTTATGGGCACATCTCGGTTTCTCAATGAGTATTGCTTTTGTTGGGCAGACAAAGCATTTAAATATCCTCTTTGGTATTCATCTGACTCTTCCTCTAAATCTGCATCATTAGCTAGAATGAAATCTTCATATTTCTGAACAGCTGAACTTTCTCCATATTCTTCATCCTCGGTAATATAAATAGGCAAATCATCGGGGGTGAAGAAATGATTTTTCTCACCTGCAACATCATCATCATCGTCTAAATCTTGACTCACAAAATTCTGCAAAAGAGGTGTCTTGATCTGCTGTTGGGCTGCTGGCTCTGGTGGTCTTTGTTCACGCTGCTTTATTCTGAACTGTGGCTGCTGCTGGCCACGGTAATTTGGATTCTGAATCTGCGTTTCTGATTTGTCAAGATTCATTCTTTTTAACATTTTTTCCATCTCACGAATCAAGTGCTGTTCGGATGTAGATGTGGAAGGCTCTTCTTTTATAGTCACTCTTTTTTCTGCTTTCAACCGTGCTCTCTTATCGTTCAGATTTGCCTCAACACTAACGGCAATCTTCTGCATATCTTCTAAGGTAGGCGGATCTCTGTCACGCAGCAAATAAGCCATCTCTGGATCAAAACCATCCGGGAATTTAAGAAGAGCTGACTTTTTGGACGACCTTAAGTCATCTGGGATTGCATTGTACACTGTATTGAATCTAATGATATAATCCTGAACGGACTCACCAGGATTACACTTGATGTTTGTATACTCTGAAGTGATTTGCAGTGGATCCTTTTTCATCTCCCATCGATCTAAGAACTGTGTCTGAAGGTCTTGCAACGTATTGATACTTCTGGCCGGTAATGCTCTGAACCATTTGCGAACTTCTCCTCCAAATGTCTGGGCAAACAATCTCATTGAAACATTTTCTGCATCAATTTCATGCAGATCCAAGAGGTCTGCCATTCGAACAATATGCTGCTGAGCTGATATACTTTGTGGGGTGCCATCAAATATAGGAATTTTGCTCTGATAGTCAGCAGGCATAGCATCTAAATTGGCTGGAAAAACAAGAGGGGCAAATCTAGCTGCCATGACTCTTGGCGGATTGATGATAATCTACTGTCTAGGAGAAACAGGAGGACTAGGAGCAGTAGGTGTGCGAGGTGTATGCGGTGGAGACGGAGGAGAAATTACTGTTGATTGCTGATCAGAAAATTCAGGCTGAACCGGAATAGTAGGGATAAAGGGAGGTTCAGTGGGGATCCGTGAACTAGATGCAAATTCAGATGGTCTAAGAGTTTGTGAAGCAGATTCAGTGAATTCGGGAATATTGGTAGCCACAACGGAATTTTGCAATTGTCTATCCAAGTGATATGAAACAAATATGTATTGCAAATCTTCAGCAAACAATGGATCCGGAACTAATCTTGATAATTCAGTTTCAGAAAAATTTACGAATAAGGATGTTTCAAATCGTGCATCAAAAGGAATTTCGTCAACATATATAATTTTCACAGGATAGGATGCAGATCTAGAAAGCAATCTGGAACTCCCAAAACTCACTTGAATTTCTCTTTCAGAACTTTCTTGACTTCCTTGTCTTCTAAGGATCCTAGGAATCAGATTTGGATTTTCAAAAATCGTTGGTGGATCAGGGTCAGGATTCGACCTAGTATTCCTTCTTGAAGCCAGTGTATTAATCTTCTCGGGATAAATTTCAAGGAACACAATCAATTATCTTCAGCCTTTCGACTTCTAGACTTAATCATCCAAAGGGTCTAGAACGTACAAGTATACTGGGGTGATTTGCAAATCAAGTGTTGCATTCACAAGCTTACCGGAGATCGACTGAAGCAGCGTTTATCTACTACCGCTTATGAATAGAAAAAGCGTTTCGAAAGCTACCTGGCGTGACTTCAGACTCCGTCTAAGACTCGTGAAACGAACACATCAACAAGCAAACCATTGAGATTGATATTCCCCAGTATGGTCGCCACTATGTTAGCGCTCAAATCTACCTCAGGCTGAAATGAGATAAAACTCAAGGCTACATCAAACCACGCTTAGCCTCGTAGCTAGCCCTACGAGGGCAGGAGAGGGCTCTCTCTGTCAATCTCGATAAAATGAGCAATAGGGTGCGAGATGACTTAAGATAGGAGCTGATTTTAGGCTAGTAAAGAGATAGGTAAGTTTGATTTTGATTTTTTGGGTTTTCGCTGGAGAAATGGGAAAACAAATTTTGGGTCCGGGGATAAGGTCAGACCTTTGCAGATTTCGAGTTGGGGCGAGGTAGGTGATTGTCTTGATGCTTTTGATTGGATATACGGACAGATTAGACCGATGAGGAGCTGAAGAGGGCAAATAAGAACTTGGATCCTCTCCAAACAGTCGAAAACATATAGAACTAAATGAATTCAAAGGCAGAGCACGGTAAACAATGGATTCAACCCTCATCTACTCATTCAATTTAGTTCAGAAGCATATGAAAATAATGGCATACATTAAACAGGAAGAACTTACAGTAAATAGAGAGAAAACACCATCAAGAACAAAACACCACAAGGATCCCAACAAGTGCCGCAAAACCTCTGATCTTTCCTTAGCCAAAATATGAAAAAATATGTACAGTAGTGCAAAAGTCTCCCCGAGTCCAACCTCTCCTACATTTGGTATACCGGTGGCACATTAATAGTCATTGGTGACAAATTGGAATCTACTCCAGCGAGATTTACACGGCCATCACGTAGATGAAGAACAAACAGGCGAGCTAGTTCACGATGAAGCTGGGTTTGTGAAATCATCTCACAAAATCGAAAACATAACAGATACCGAAAAGAATCCATTGCTAATGGACATGCCTGCAACTGATCCAAAGAAGTAGGCTCCTCCCTGCGATGATCACCACCTTTTCCACCTTGGTGAGGCCTCCGTGGCACATTACCCCCCGTCGTGGAATCACTGTCCGACTCCTGCTCATAATCTGACTCTGTCTCTGACATGGCTTTGAACAAGATATTTGCAATATGTATACTGATATAGATGCAGTGAAAACAAAGTTATAATGTATGTTTCAACACCCAATAGATATCACCTTTTGCCAAAGTATCATAGGAAAACAAAATTACAATGAAGATGGCTCTGTTTTAGTGGCATGAAAACTATCACTGTTTTGACTATAAGTGAGTTTCACAAATGAATGCCAGCTGCAAGGTATGGGGCAAGCTTTTGGTAATGATGGGAAAATTTTGTCAAAGAAGCAAACAAGTAGAGGACGGTGTTCATGAACTGGAGAACAGGGAGAAGACCATGACCATTGTGACACAAATTACTATCACAGTGGTAATATAATGATAACAACAGCAATGGTGATATTATGGTAATGAGGGCTATAAATTAGTCGACATAAGACTGTGCAAAATATGAAAGAGCATGAACGGCAGTGACAAGATGATAACTGAGGGCGTGAGAATCATCTATACAACGTGCTAGGGTGTGAACATATCCACCATTTGAAGGTTTTCAAATTTTCCACAAAACTGCCCATACAATTTCAAAACCCTTACAGAATTAACTGGCATGTGAATGAAGGGTTCATATATTTTCTCCAAGGATGGCTTGTTTCCCCAACATCAATGACATCACAACCATATTAAAAATCGAATTAGCAATGATTAAAACCTGTTTGGAAGCTTTTGGAGTCGACTTGAATCGAATCTGGGTGCAAAAAACGAATTTTCTGGGTTCTGATTTAAGTGGGTAGCGCGCTGGTTTAAGTGGGTAGCACCCCCCAAGTGGGTAGCGCGCACCTCAAGTGGGTAGCGCCCACCCCAAACTCTGTCCTGAACTCTGCTAAGCACGATTTCGGCCTCCAAAACACGATTTCGACTTCTGCCTCGGCGAATTTCTTGCAAATGATTATGATTGCCATGTTTATATATGAAGGAAATATCTCATGCAATCAGATTTGATTTCAAATGTGTTTTGAGAACCCACTTTATAATGTTTTTGGCACCTTGACATTTGGTCTCTTATTATAATGCTTTCTCCTTTGGCTTTTCTGAATTTTTGAACTGAGAACTTTGCTGTCTTTTGCAGGGATGCGGCACTTTAGCTTAGGAAAATATCAGAGGCTTGCAGTGAAGCTTCTCATGGTGAAATGGATACAATTATTACAAAAATGGAATTAAACAATTTCTAGTTCCAAAACAGAGTTTTGGACTAGAAATGTCTTCAAATGCTTTTGATGATAAAAATGTGAAATAAAAACTTTGCGAAACCAACCTCATGGCATGCGGGCTTTATGACATGTATGCAAAAGACTTGAAAACCCTAGACTCTAGGACTAAAGGCTCTTTTTAACGAAACTGACATTTTAATGATCATGAATGAAATGACGATGAACTTTAGTAATTTTTTGAGGAATTTTTAAATAGCCCTGCAGGTACAAGCATGAGGAAACACATGACAACCAGACCCCCTCGTCAGTCAGTGGCATGCTCCTAGCGAAATGCAACGAAGTGGAACAAGCGAGACACCTAAGAATGAATATGAAAAAGCGAAACGATCTCTGACGGAGGGCTGTAAAGACCGACTCTAACATAATTTTTTTCAATCTCTTTTGTCATTTGATTGATATCCTTTTTGTCCTTTTTTAGGTGATTTGAAAACTTTTCAAAGTGACTTTTCTTCTTTTGGTGATGGCTTACTAAAGAGATGAAAAATTTCCCTTTTAACCTATTGTAGCCTAATTCGACTAGCTAAAATTCAGGATGTTATTATTGCAACTCTTGGCCATCCCATGCATCATTTTACCGAGACCAATTGCGAAAAATACTTGCCCAGTTGAGTGTTAACCAGCAGACTTTGCTTTTTAGTGCAATTCTACCTTGATTGCTCGTTGAATTTACAAAGGCAGGGGGTTTTACTTAAGAATCAAAGAGCAAGCCATCTGTTATAGGAACAACTTCCCTCAACCTTGGGGAGTATGCGTTGCCTATGGAGAATATAATCAAAACCACCAAGATTCCTGTATCTTGCTTCATTCGAGGCATGGCACCTGAAGCAACACTTATTGTTGCTCTCAATTGTGTGGAGTTTCAAACTGGCCAGGAAGTAATGGACCCAGTTAATAGAACTATCGTACCATCATCACCCTTTGATGGCAAACCGTTTTCAGAAAAGGAGAAGCTTTCTGCGCTCAAAGCAGGCCTGAGAAAAGTTAATATTTTTAGAGATTATGTAGGAGGAGGAAGAGAAAAGAAGGCTTGTAGAGAAGAGGATGGGAGTGATGGAAGATTGTCTGCAAGGAGAATATGTGTTTGATAATGATTCTGTTGATGAATGTGATGAGGATGAGTCTGAGGATAAGGATGAATTTAGTGTTCGAAATGCCTTTAGCTCTGAGACTTTGACTGCAGCTAATCGTGTTGAAGGAGTTTTCTATTTGGATTTTAGAAAATATGGAGATGATGACAATTGGATCATTAATCATAAAGAAAATATAGAGTCAAGTTCCAAGGTGATCGAGGGGCCATGTTCATTTGACTCTGACTATGCTATTGCACAGCCTCCTTCCATGCAGAGCCTTCTTTCTTGGAAAAAGAGGAAATTGAATTTCTGGTTACCATGAGCAAGGAGATCCGCTGCTGAATAAATTATATGGAGAAGAGGGTGGAGATGATATTGACTTTGATCGCTGAAAATTATGCTGCCCTATTGACTCTCTTCCTTTGCTGTCTGGTTTGTGATTCCCAGATTTTAGTTGTAGTTGCAACTAAGTCTTATAGCAGTTTACCAGGAATGATCATTAACAACAGAGGATATGTTTTGCAGTGTCATAAGAATGCCAATGGAGTAGCGCAGGACAGATGTGAATGTTTAGACTTTGGCGATGACCTTTTCACCATAAGCAGCTGGGAACAGAAAGATTTTATTAGTAGAGATGGTCAGATGAAGTTGTCATCCCAAGTTTTTTTTGTTTTTTCTTCAATTGATCAGCGTAATGAAAAGAATGCAGAAGAGATTGAGGATTCATAAAATGAATTTCAAATTCGAAGACTGCTGTAAAGTTCGATCTCATCTTAGGCCAGAAGAGTCTAAACAAATTTCAGAAATCGATCCAATGGTTTGCGGTGACATAAATTAAACAGATTTTATGAGAGATGGTGCCCCGCAAATGGTTTGATTTAAACCACTATTTATGAAATCTACGGCTATGATGCATTACGACATCACTTAGCCCTTTCTCAGAAACCACTATCAATTCTCCCGCAGGCGGTTATTGGTTTTCAAAAACTATGGGTGACTTTGTCGTTAATACGTATGGGGGACCCAAAGTGTACCATTTGTCCTTTTACTTGCGCTCCTATTTTTGGGTTTTATATTATATATTATATATATAATATTAAAACAAATATTTTGTAAATTTAAATAATTCCAACACTTCCAAGAATCAGTTTCAAAACTGATCATAGCAGTTAGGAAGTTATTTTAGATGGCTGATATAAAAGCAGAGATAGGAGGAGGAATGAGGGTCCGAGTTTTTGAACCTTGAAGCCAAATTTTGTACTGGAGAATACTGAATCAATGAAAGATTTTTGCAAGTTTCTATCATTCTGTCTATGCTGAAATTTTTCTAGTTTACATTATGTTTTCATATCTGTGAATAAAATAGAGTAATTTGAGCTGCGGGTCTCTTTATACATGTGTGTTTAAGAGTTAAAAAAACCTTAATGGGCACTCCTCTATTTTAACTTATCCTTACGTATTTCTTCAGGGTTTTATAATGATAGATTCTATTTTAAACAACATATCAAATTGAAATCCTTTTCTTTCTTGTTTCTTCCATTCATTCACTTCAGCATAAGAAGAATATGGCATTGCAGAACATGCATGGATTTGATATTTGAGGGTTATATAATTAACGTTTAAAGGTTTATAAGATAGAGAGAGATATACATTTTTTTGTGACATAATAAAATAATGTCTTCAGCACAAATTCCTTTACACAACAAGGAATTGTTTCTTGAGGCACAACATTAATTGGCGCCGTTTCCAGGGATCGAAGAAGCGAAGTTCATTTCCCTAGGTTTTCTTTCTTTTTCCTTTAATTGTTCAGCGAGGAGGAAGTACTCGGCTATGTTTACTTTTTACAGAATTTTCATTTTCACAAAGCCAAACGTGAGGTCACGTACCTTGCAGTAGAAGGTTTCATAATCCTTTCTTCTTGATGGTGAACAAGATTCAGATTTGAAGTTTGGTTGTTTATTATTCACCTGGCGACTCCACTGGTGAAGGCTTCAATAGGTGAAGAATTTTTCTAGCAAGAAGATGAGAAAGTATCATGGAAAAAAAATGTATCAGAATTTCCGTTTTTTAAAGGAGGTTCTATTTTTTATTGTTAGTTTAGTGGTCTATTTTCCCTTTTATATTAAAAGGGTTGTTTCCTGCTTTATTTTCTCAGAAGATTATAAGGCCCAAAATGTAAATTCATTATTGGAAAAAGATGATTTTTCTTTAGCTTGTATTATAAATCTTGACACAAATGTATCTCCTAAACATGAAAGGAGGGATGATTGTTGTATTACAATCTTGGAAGATAATCAATCACAGTCTGGGCATAAAGGTGATGATTCATCATCTTTGGATGATAATATTTTTCCTCATAAGAAGTTGACTGCTTTTCATTTCAAAAACAGAGAAATATTTAAACCCCTGAAGCTACCCGTTATTCTCCATCAATATCCTTCAAACGGATTCAAGTCCTTGCCAAGTTTCTCCGGGAAGGAGAAGGACATTTCAGCTAAATTACATATCTTGGAATTTGAGTAATTTCTAGACAAATTTCAAATTATTTATGAAGACATAGCTTTAAGGATGTTTTGTCATTCTTTAAAGCAGGATGCTCAGCAATGGTTTCAGTGTTTGGAAGCAAATTCAATTATTTCCTGGCAAGATCTTCAAGATGTATTTCTTACATATTGGGGTGAGAATAAGTCATATGAAGAGCACCTTTTGGAATTATATTCAATCCGAAGGCAAAGAAATGAATCAATTTTTGAGTTTAATAGGAGCTTCCAAAAAAAATATTTCAGCATGCCAAAATAAATTCAACCTCCAGAAGTAGCAGCCATGGTCTGTTATTTGAAAGCTCTTTCTATTGCCTTGGATTTTTATCTCAAGGAGAGAAAGCCTAGCACTCTGAAGCTGATGTTTCTCCATGCGCAAGAAATCGAAGATAATGCATGGGCTTGTAGAAAGTTTTCCTGCAATGCAGAAAGTCCAAGTTTTGTCAAAGATAAGAGGGCTTGTGAAGGAAACATTGGAATTTCTTTACAAGAGAATGTAAGTTCAGAGGCGAATAAAGATTTCCAAAAAGTGTCAAAAGGTTCCTGTATTGTTGAAGAACAAGAATCTAATCCTTTTGAAGATTCTAGTCAAAAATTAGTTGCAACAGTTGAACTACACTATGAAAGCATGGAAGATCATTGCAATAATTTTGTGAGTAGTGAGGAAAATAGTGCAGCTTCTCAGACATGTTTCCAAGAAGAGGAAGATTTTCATCATCAATTGAGGTTAAATGAAGAACATTAGCATTACAGAGAGCAAAACTTGGATGTTTATCTTCAGCCTAAATGCCTGCCTATAGAAAATGGCAACCAAGTTCCTAATACACAGTTCCTAATTGAAAAATAAAACAATGAAGGAAACTGCCATGATCAAAGAAGTCTACATCAGCAAAATGTTCAAGAAAAGAAGGTGGCCGAAACTTTAGTTCATGAGTTCTATGATCCAATTGCTGAATATATGGCAAATTTCTTTGATCAGCAACAAGCTTTTATGCAAGGGTATGTACAAAGTTTTGTATATGAAAATTTTTCATGGTACATTCCTATTTTGATTTTTAAATTTCAGCAGTACGAAGGTATTAAATCCAACAAGAAGATGTTGGATTGGTTCCATTGGAAGGTTGAATTCACTTGATTAAGTTCAACCATGCTTATATATATAGGAGTTGTACATAAATAAGCTCAGAAGTTGAGCATTCACAGTTGCAGTATTTCTAGTTTATCATTTTCAGTTCAAGAATAAAGATTCTAGAAGAAGAAAAGTTTCAGAGAAGTTTTGAAATTTTCAGAGATTTTGGATTGAGATAAAATTCAGTCTGATTAGACTCCATGCCCAATAAAGGCTATTGATCTACAGGTTCTCAACACTTTGCTATCAAAGTGCTGTCCCTAATTGGAGCCAGAGGTTGTAGCCTAATTTGACTAGCTAAAAGTCCGAATGTTATTATTGCAACTCCTGGCCATCCCATGCATCATTTTGCCGAAACCAATTGCGAAAAATACTTGCCCATTTGAGTGTTAACCAATAGAATTTTCTTTTTAGTGAAATTATACCTCGATTGCTCGTTGAATTTACAAAGGCAAGGGGTTTGACTCAAGAATCAAAGATCAAGCCATCTGTTATAGGAATAGCTTCCCTCAACCTTGGGGAGTATGCATTGCCTATGGAGAATATAATCAAAACCACCAAGATTCCTGTATCTTGCTTCATTCGAGGCATGGCACCAGAAGCAACACTTACTGTTGCTCTCAATTGTGTGGAGTTTCGAACTGGCTAGGAAGTAATGGACCCAGTTAATAGAAATATCGTACCATCATCACCCTTTGATGGTGAACCATTGTTAGAAAATGAGGAGCTTTCTGCTCTCAAAGAAGACCTGAGAAAAGTTAATATTTTTAGAGATTATGTAGGAGGAGGAAGAGCAAAGAAGGCTTGTATAGAAGAGGATGGGAGTGATGGAAGATTGTCTGCAAGGAGAATATGTGTTTGATAATGATTCTGTTGATGAATGTGATGAGGATGAGTCTGAGGATAAGGATGAATTTAGTGTTCGGAATGCCTTTAGCTATGAGACTTTGGCTGCAGCTAATCGTGTTGAAGGAGTTTTCTATTTGGATTTTAGAAAATATGGAGATGATGACAATTGGATCATTAATCATAAAGAAAATATAGAGTCAAGTTCCAAGGTGATCGAGGGGCCATGTTCATTTGACTCTGACTATGCTATTGCACAGCCGCCTTCCATGCGAAGCCTTCTTTCTTGGAAAAAGAGGAAATTGAATTTCTGGTTACCACGAGCAAGGAGAGCCGCTGTTGAATAAAGCATATGGAGAAGAGGGTGGAGATGATATTGACTTTGATCGCCGACAATTATGCTGCCCTATTGACTCTCTTCCTTTGCTGTCTGGTTCGTGATTCCCGACTTTTAGTTATAGTTGCAACTAAGTCTTATAGCAGTTTACCAGGAATGATCATTAACAACAGAGGATATGTTTTGCAGTGTCATAAGAATGAAAATGGAGTAGTGTAGGAAATATGTGAATGTTTAGACTTTGGCGATGACCTTTTCACCATAGGCAGCTGGGAACAGAAAGATTTTATTAGTAGAGATGGTCAGATGAAGTTGTCATCCCAAGTTTTTTTTGTTTTTGCTTCAATTGATTAGCGTAATGAAAAGACTGTAGAAGAGATTGAGGATTCATAAAATGAATTTCAAATTTGAAGACTGCTGTAAATTTCGATCTCATCTTACGCCAGAAGAGTCTAAACCACTTTCAGAAATCGATCCAATGGTTTGCGACGGCATAAATTAAATGGATTTTATGAGAGATGGTGCCCCCGCAAATGGTTTGATTTAAACCACTATTTATGAAATCTACGACTATGATGCATTACGGCATCACTTAGCCCTTTCTTAGAAACCGCTATCAATGCTCCCGCAGGTGGTTATTCGTTTTCAAAAACCATGGGTGACTCTTTCGTTAATACGTATGGGGGACCCAAAGTGTACCATTTGTCCTTTTTACTTGCGCTCCTATTTTTGGGTTTTATATTATATATTATATATATAATATTAAAACAAATATTTTGTAAATTTAAATAATTCCAACACTTCCAAGAATCAGTTTCAAAACTGATCATAGCAGTTAGGAAGTTATTTTAGATGGCTGATATAAAAGAAGAGATAGGAGGAGGAATGAGGGTCCGAGTTTTTGAACCTTGAAGCCAAATTTTGTACTGGAGAATACTTAATCAATGAAAGAGTTTTGCAAGTTTCTATCTTTCTGTCTATGCTGAAAGTTTTCTAGTTTACATTATGTTTTCATATCTGTGAATAAAATAGAGTAATTTGAGCTACAGGTCTCTTTATACATGTGTTTTTAAGAGTTAAACAAACCTTGATGGGCGTTCCTCTATTTTAACTTGTCCTTACATATTTCTTCAGGGTTTTATAATGATAGATTCTGTTTTAAACAACATATCAAATTGAAATCCTTTTCTTTCTTGTTTCTTCCATTCATTCACTTCAGCATAAGAAGAATATGGCATTGCAGAACATGCATGGATTTGATATTTGAGGGTTATATAATTAACGTTTAAAGGTTTATAATACAGAGACAGATATACATTTGTTTGTGACATAATCAAATAATTTCTTGAGCACAAATTCCTTTACACAGCAAGGAATTGTTTCTTGAGGTACAACATAACCTTTGAGGGTCTTGGCACTATCAAAACCCGTTTCTGCTTGCACTGATAAACTAAAAACATGTTTTTATCCCTTTTTTGAAATTGCTGAATTGAAGTGATTTGAAAACACATTTCCTTACCTTCTTACTAATTTTGATAGCGACACATCCTCTTTTACAAATATTATAAATCATGCCTACTATGTCTCTTCTTGGCCACTCCTGATTTGTTGCAGGTGCCATGACATAGATGTTTTTGGTCTCCTTTGTCATTCTTTGGAGTTTTGACAACCTTCAGTCATATAACAACAAACTCATGCTCATGTTAGTTTTTTACCTTATAACCCAAAACTATACTTGTATTCCTTTGACCCTTTGAAGGCAATTGTCTGTATTTGAAAACTTGACCTCCCTCACCATGATCTCCTTGCATTTCTTTCCTTTTGATGCAGTGAAACACTGTTACATTGGAAAACCATGGAGGTCACCTTCTGATATCTTCTTCAAGCTTCTGTTGTCATGATGGAGGCCCATAGTCTTCATTTCACTTACTTTGCCTATCTCCCAAAACTTTAGGTTTTAGGGCTGTCAAAGAAGAATAATTAGTGTCATCTTCTAAGTTCTCTATAGCCCTTTTAAGTTCATTCATTTATGTTCAGTTCACCTCACCTTTTTCCCTTCTTCATTTATAACTTCTAAAAATCTTCAATTTGTGCTTGGTTGTGTTGATGTGCCTTTATCCTTGTGGCATTTTGCCTTGGCTTTTTTCTTGGTGACACTGTTTAGATAATCAGTCCTAAAAACCCTGATTCCCTTTGAACATAGGCAAGATTCATTTTATTTGTTGTGGATATTCTTTAGTGAGGATCTATCCTCTTACCTTACCTCATTTTATACATGATAGCGATCTCAATCATTCCTACAAATTTTTTTAAGATGCACAATTATACCTTTGCAGAATGTTGTCTTGACCAAGGAGGGCCTCCTTGAAGGATTTTTGATTTATTTTGGACAATCAAGTGCTAACCCTCCTTTCCATTGGATTTCATCTTCTTGGAACATGTAAAGCAGTGATTTAGAACACAAAAATAATCCTATAACCTATGAACCCTAAATGACCTAGTGGAAGGCTCTTTGGGCTGGTCTTTGGTTGAAAAATTGACTTGGGGTCTTTAGGTGTAAAAAAGAGCTTATGACAAAATTTATGCATTGCAGACCCAAAAATACTGATTTTGATTTATCTAAAGAGACTAGAGAGGTATCTTTAGACCACCAATGCTTGAGGCACTTGGTGAATAGGGGAAAAGATTAGGCCACTCGGCAATTCGAGGTGGAATTGGAAGGGTTATAAGTAGGTAGAACAAAGTACTGAGGTCATGAGTGTAAAAATGAGACAAAAATGAGTGGCATGAGCCCATGATGGGTCTTATGGGAGTGATAAGCTAGCCATGACTTGATAGAGTAATGAAATAGTGAGAAATTTATCCTAAGGATAATGAAGGCAGTGAGATTTCTAGAACTCACAATATTCATGAATTTTTTTTCTAGAAATCTAGAATAAGCATTTAGTCATCTATAAAAAGTTAGAAATTACTGATGAATAACAGATACATTAGAAAATATTCATGAGGGAGATACAAAGTTGAATATGGCCAAACTGCAAGCACATAGAACTCAGTTTGAAAACTTAAAAATGAATTAAGATGAAGATATAGTTGCATTATTCTTAAGAATTGCAGAAGTTGTGAATACCATGATAGGCCTAGGAGAATAAATTAAAGAAAGTGTTGTAGTCCAAAAAATATTGATATCTCTACCAACCAGGTTTAATCTTAAGGTTTTTACCATAGAAGAAACAACAGACTGGGAAACCTTAACCAGAAACCAATTACTTGGGAACCTAATAGCATATGAGATTAGACTTCCTAAATGGAATTCAAACAGGAGGGAGGCAGCCTTCAAGGTAGACAAATGCATAGAAGAGAAGGAAGGTACATTCTCATGCTCTGATGAAGAAGAAGCCAAATTTGTCAGAAGACTAGACAGAGGCACAAGTAAGTACAAAGGTAAACTTCCATTCAAGTGTTTTAATTGTGGAAGAGTGGGGCACTATGCTTCAAAATTTTCTCATAAGAAAATAGAAAATTGGTCAAAAGGGGAAGAGAAAAGTAATTTCAGAAATAGGAAGAAGGGGAACATATTTAATAGAAGAAAATTATATGCTCAACAAGACAGTAGTGCATCTGAGAGTTCAAATGAATCCCCCAATGAAGAAGGATCATCAGAATTCATTTTGATGGCCAAGGAATATCTTGAGGAATATTTCTTGGAATTTGAAGAACAAGGTGAGGTAGACCTTGAGGGGGAGTTGGCAAGTGCCTTAAAGGAAATTGAAAGGCTTAAACTTAAGAGTAATAAATAGAAGGAAATCCTTCTGAAACATGTAAAGGAAGAACCAAACTCTAAATATTTTATTAAGTTGAAAGTTGAACTTGGAGAAGCAAGGAAAGTAGAAGACATTCTGCTACAGAAAATAAGGGAGAAAATTCAGGAATGTGGAATATTGGAAGAAGAGGTGGTGAGTTTGAGGAAGAAATTAGAAAAGGCTCAAACTGGTTTAATAATGAAAATTCAACAATTGAAAGGTGTTGAAAAATTGGATAGGATATTAGATGCACAAAGATATCCTCTTGTAAATACTGGGATAGGATATGAAGGAGAATCGAGCAAGTCGAAGGCAGAGGATAAGAAAGCTATTACATTTTTGAAATTTGTCCTAAAATAAAACTTTAAATCCCATCAATATGAGAACAAAAATGTGGGAAACCCTTCAAATCCTCATGAGCTGCAGCAAAAACCCACTACAAGGAAAGCCCAGGAAACAAAAGGAGTGAACATCCAAGCAACATTCAAGCATAGATCAAATGGCTTCCAAAAACACAATTTTCATATGACCAGATGGCTATATCCCCAAACAACCTTCTCTGCCAGATACAGATAGTACTTCCATGGGTATTTATTTTGATGTAAAAGGTTCGGTCGTAAAGCGGTGGAGTGCACAACGTATATAAGGATACTAGAGCATGGAAACTCAAAGGGAATTAAGAACAATGGTGGATTCACTCGTGTACATAATCCATTCCGAAATACAATCAAATATTTTTGCTGCCATAAAAATGGTCACAAATATTACGAATGTCCTCTCAAAGGCTATGATCCATCTCCTCAGAAAATTTATAAAACAATCAGCTGCATGTAATGGAAAATGAAGCTAAATAAGTGTGATCTGGTTCTAATTGCTTAGGATCAGAACAGTCAATGGTATGTGGATAGTGGGTGCTCAAGACATATGACTGGAGACCGAAGCAAGTTTGTAACATTTGATGAAAAGAAATATGGCAATGTAACATTCAGAAATGAAAAAGCAGGGGAAATCAAAGGAAAAGGCACAGTCAGCCTGAATAATGGAGGAGGAGAGGCTCAGGATGCACTGTTTGTAGATGGCTTGAAAGCCAATCTACTAAGTGTTAGCCAAATTTGTGATAAAGGCAATGAGGTCCTTTTCAGAGCCCAAGATTGCGAAGTAAGGTCAATCACCATAGGAAAGACCTTGGTTAAAGGTGTTCAAATAGAAATTAATGTTTATATAGTGAAAGAGGATAATGAAGCATGCCACATCAACAAACTTGATGAATCTTGGCTATGGCATAGAAGACTGGGAAATCTATATTTTGACCAAATAATTAAACTGAGAAAAAATAAAGTTTTCAAAGATTTTCTTGCAATAAAGAAACCACCAAATACCATATGTAAGTCCTGCCAATTGGGAAAAAAAAATTGCACATCATTAAAATCCAAATACCAAGTATCTACTATTAAACCTCTCTAGCATGTACACATGGACTTGCATGGACCTTCGAGAAAAAATACACCAAGTGGAGAATCGTATTTCATGCTGATAATCAATTATTTTTCCAGATTAACATGGGTGGCATTTATCATATACAAATCTGAAGAATTTTATAAATTCAAGATATTTAAGGCACTGGCATAAAATCAAACTAAATGTAATCTAAAATGTTTCAGATCATACAAAGGAGGTGAATTCCCAGGTGATGAGTATGTAGACATGTACAATGAATGTGGGATAAAGAAACAATTTACTGTTGCAGATACACCTCAACAAAATGGAGTGTCAGAGATGCAAAACAAGTCTTTACAGTAGATTTCCAAAGCCATAATGCGAGAAAGAAACATTCCCCAAACCTACTAGGCAGAAGCAGTACACACAACTGTTCATATTCTCAACAAATCTCATTTTAGACCAAATTGTGACAAGACTCCATATGAACTGCAGCATGGGAAACCAACATCAATTAAGCACTTTAGAGTCTTTGGAAGAAAATGTTTCATAAAGAATAATGATGAAAAATTGGGGAATTATGATGCAAGAGCTGATGAAGGAATATTTTTGGGATATGCATCAAATATTAAGGGCTACAGGTGCTACAATAAAATACTTCATAAGATTGAGGAAAGCATTGATGTGAGATTGGATGAAGAGCTACCAAACAAAATCAAAAGTACAAACTGTGTCAATCCTCCAGATCATAATCATGATGAGAATAAAGAAACTAAAGAACAGAATGAGACAACAGAAGATATAGAAATAAACTCAAAGGGACCCTCAAGACACACTCAAAAGAACCATCCAGAAGAACAAATCATTGGAGACAAGAGTGCAGGAGTCAAAACAAGGAGACAACTAGTTGAAAAGACCAAGGAATTTTATCTAGTTATGTTGTCATAGATAGAACCAAATAATTTCAATGAAGCCAGCAAAGACAAAAATTGGATAAATGCTATGAATGAAGAATTAGACCAGATTGAGGAGAACAAGACCTGGGAGTTAATACCAAGACCTGTTGGGGAAAATGTCATTGGGACAAAGTGGATATTCAAGAATAAGATAATGAACAAGGTCAGGTGTTATAGGTAAATTTGGGCATCATTCCCAATAACCTGATTAACTGGGCATCATCTCTAGGACCAATGTATAGGGTCTATCACCCCCTAACAATGGTTGCTACATGCCCTAAGACAAAGAACAAGACAAATCAATCAAAGACTTTCATCTGCAAAGGTTTCCAAAGTTTTAAGTTTATAATATATCATATGAGAGCTCACCAACGCTGCCTCTAAAGGGACTAAGTGTGTTCCATATGCAGGTAGCCCTATGCAAGACTACTCTGCAAAGCACTTCCTGACATTCATGGGTGTGTTGGTCACATTGGGAGCGAAATTCTCATTGTTCCGGAATCTCCACTTGGCCAGTGCCTTCTAGAAGAGTTCACATGTGTCAAAATTTGAGTCCATGTGTCCATTTTAAATCTACAAGATTGAGAACATGTCTTGCCTATTATTGGAAAGTCATTGATTGTGAAACTACCTCAGCTCCTCTATAAATTGAGCACAGATCTTAGTGTTTGATAAGGAAGAATTTGTGTAGAGAAATGTTGGTGGAATTTCCATTGAGGAGATTGATTTGAGTGACATATTTTTGGATATATCTACATTGTGATGAGGCTAGGATGCTGTTGGAGATGGTGAAACTAAATCAATCATTGGGTTGTAACCTTCCCTCCTATCATTAATAAAGATTACTGTTTATTTTTCCCTATATGCATCTATATAATCTTTGATTTTCAATATCATGACTTCTTAGTTGATGTATATATTTTATGCTTTATTGATTTAGCTAAATAACTTGAATAGACATTTGTATTATTGCTATCTCTTGTTTTTTAGTGTTCATTCTTGTAGGAAATATTTTTCATAGGCAGCAGGAATTTGAAGCTACAGCAAAAGAGACAGAAGGAGCCTTTGGAAGCAATTGGATCTTAAGTAGGTTCCTTATTTCATTCTGTGTGTCTGTTTACAGTTAGGAAAAATATTTGCAAATTCTCTGACCTATTGTTCTTGATTAGCACCTGTCTAGGGAAGAATGATTTATCTGTAATTCATAATTCTGCATAAAAAATTGATGACTCCACTGGGGAAATTACTCTTTATCCTAGGTGTTTTAGCCTCTGATTTTCTCTGTTTATTCACCCAATAGTTGTTACTCACAAATATTAGGCTTTTTAAGATCCAAATTTGCAAAATAAGTGTGTTAAAAAGATGTGTTTGTCTTTATACACTGCGCCCAATGCACTCTTGGACAGGACACAACGCTTTGCATAGCACTATCTCCCTTTCAGGTCTGCGTTGCAAAGCACGGTCTCTCTTTAGAGATTGCGTTGCCTCCTGAAACCATCCAAATTCCCTTGAATTTGTCTTTGCAGTTTTTTTCAGTTTGTTTGCTACTGTGTTTTGAAAAGCTTGAGCCTCATATTGACCAGTGAATTAATCTACCTCTTCCTCCTTTGAAAGAAAATTTGTTCAATGTTTGTTTAAAGCATTTTTCTTTATCATTGGAAAGTTAATTTCAAAGTATTTTTATTGTCCCATTAGATCCATTTGCTTTTGAAAAAGGAAATTGTCGTAAAATCTTCATTTCCCGATAGGATAAATTTTAGTTTCATTCCTCATTTTTCCTTCAAAAGAAAAATTGTTGTTTGTATTCCTCATTCTCAAAAGTAAAAGGCATTTGTTTTTATTGATTTAGTGCACTTAGTTTCTTTTCTGCATTCATAAAATTAAAGGAACTGAAAAAAAAATCTGCATTTGCATGTAGTGGTTTGTGTGTTTTGCAAAAGGAGCAATTAGGAAATCTGCATTTAGTTTGTGTTCTTCAATTTGTTTGCTCACAAATTGTTTGCTCTTTCCCTCTAGTAGCTAGGATTTTCATTGAAAAAATAAAAGTGAAATATTGCTTATCATTATTAGTTGCATTTTAGGAATTTTCCAATACATCCTCGTGGTGAACCTTTGAAAGGAAAATTGTTAAGCAAGGTCAACATAAAATTATTCTCAATTTACCCAACAAAGCATTGAAACCATAACGATAACATTTAGATTTTCTAGGCTAGAGACGTGTTTCGGCATCGTAAAACATAGTAGCTGTCGTTAACTTGTTTGGGATACATTCTGAGTGTGATACCTCACTCCACGTATGTAAGCATATCATAGCTCATCCACGTACTTTCGGGTATATCGGGCGGTGTTACAGTATGATAAGTATAAAGGGGTGCTCTCACTGTGTAGTTTCACATCAGACAGCGCTAATACAGACTTGGGCCTCCACGTACCTTTAGTTATATTTGGGAGGACAACTTTTAGGTGCTATCCATCCACAGTGAACCGAGTTGGCTGCCTTGTAAATTGTGATACACCGAACACAAAATTAGGGGAGATTGCCTGTCCATACTTCTTAGTTCGCCAGGAGGTATTGTGCAGTTCACAGTTTCTTGGTAAACCATTTTTCCTAGCATTACCCTTTTATTTTGTTTATTTTTTTTGGTTAAAATAAATCAGTAATCATGGAAGAAAAATTCCTTTCCCCTGTTGTTTGTGTAGACTAGCGTTAAAACCACCTTTACCACCAGAAGTTACTTCTGGTAGGCGAAGGTGATCACGATCTACTGAATCAAGTACAATTCATATCTTTGGTGAAAAATCCTCTTTCCATAAACCAGAGTTAGCTCAAGTTGTTTCTACACATCCTGTTTCGTCTACTGTTGTCGAAACGGAGTCTTCACAGCTACTCATGGTCACAATCCATCCAATTAGTGAGACCATACCTCTTGGACCTGACGTTGTTCAACTAGAAATTGGTCCAGATCCTGTCTCTTCTTTGCCAGAACATCTGAATCCCGAAGTCGTACAACTGAAAGTAGTTGATACCGTGGTCATCCCACAAATTTTTGTAGCTATTGAATCTCCCATATCACATAGTCAACCACCTAAAATATACTTTGGGTCTGACGGTGAAATACTTCCCCCTAGTTTAATTACGATTGAATAAATCCCACAAGACGAGACATCTTTAACTCCAACCCATTTTGGGGAGGACCTTTACTTGTACAAGTATTTTCCTCAATCGACACCAGTTGCTTCTGTTGATCCTGTTCATTTTCAAACTCCCGTCGATCCAAAAGGGTATACATTTGGTCAAGTAACCATGCCTGAACCAACATCTTCAGTTGGGCCATCTATTCCAATTACTTCATCTCCTGCCCTAGCTACCCCGTCGATGTTTACAACTTCACCAGAGTCATATTTTCATGGCGGACCTGTGGTCCCATCAGGTTATAAATCATTATCTAGCATTTTCTCTTGTGCATCTTCGAACCCATGGAATTTACCAATGTCATCATTTGGTATTTTAACTGGTAATCCTATAGTGAGTACTGAATGACTTGATTATTTATACACATCTTCAGGGAAATATCAAGCCGGTCCTTCTGCGTCTATTCCTTCAAGTACCATATCAATTGGACTCCCAACATTTGGAGAGAAATATTTTCCATCTTATTATCCTCCACATGCTCGGGGGAAACCTTTGGTCACCCAGTATGACAGTACTCCATCACTTTTTGGTCAACATAATTTCGAAATGAATGTTTGTCAATGGTAACCCACTCTTCCTATCAAACCACAAACAATTGTACACTCGTATCAACCAGTTCAATCTGTTACACCCACATCATTTCCACTTGTCAATACATATTTACCCATGTTAGAGAATCAAAATGTTGTACAACATTATAAAATGGGTCCTTCAACTCAATATCCTCAAATTTTGGGTCCACAGACTCCAAATATTTTGGTTAACTTACTAAATCATTTATCTGGAATCATTTATTCACAAGCTAGTTTACCATTTTATGGGATGTCACAACCGCAACCTGGTTATACCTATCAACCGAATCCAAGTTATCTTAATTTGGGTTATAACCTTGGTGGACAGACCCTTGGAAACTACAGACGCAAATGCCTCAAACTTCATTTCAACAAGTATCATGTCCAGGTTTTGGTCAACATAACCCTCAAGCGTTTGATTTTCAAAACAACCCCTATTAGGGTTACCAGCAGCAGATTCCTTATGTTGGTGCTCAAAGGCCTATTTCTCAAGAAATTCCATCTTACCCTAGCTATGCTCAACCTGACCTTAATCGACAGTTTCCCTTTGTTGCAACTTTAGAGTTACCAGATTTAAATCGGCTAACTAATGATCCAATTAACTATGCTCTTTGGTGGCCGATGATACCTCATAAATTACACTTTGATATTCCTAATTTCAATGGAAACCCTGGAGAAGATCCGTCGACTCATGTTATGACTTATCATTTATGGTTTTCATCAAACCCCCTGAATGATTATTCTATTTTACTACGTCTTTTCCAGCGTACGCTCACAGGTCTGACTACAAAAAGGCATATTGAATTACCTAGAGCTTCTTTTGATAATTTCACAGCCCTAGCTACTGTATTTTTTACTCATTTCTAGTTACCCATCCAATATGAAACTATAACGAAACTCTTGACCAATTTCAAACAGACTAATGCTACTCACATCTCTGTTCATATTCATGAGTGGCATCATTGTAGTAGAATGGTTAAGACATTTGTTCCAAATCAGCTCCTTGCTGAATGGTTCATTAAGTCCCCGTTACCATATATAACTGAGGATGTGGCTAAGGGTGGCATCATCATAGAAGAGAAAGTTATCGCTTGTGCCGAGTATTTAGACTTGATTTATACTCAGTCTGGCATGCTCTATGAAAAAATTCCTAACGCGCCGAGATCTACTTTTATTGTTCCTCTTTAATTAAAGGAATATCATGCCAGAGATGACTTGATTGGCACTACAAGCACACATCACACTACTACGTCTGATCCTACTCTTGCTTAATTAATGTCGTGTCTTTTGACAAAGGAAAAAGTGAAAAGCAACCTGGAAGTAAGAAAAATGGGAAATCTAAGAAAAATCAAAATTCTAACCCGCAGGGAAGATCATTTAATCAATCATCTGGACCTAGGAAACCTCGTTATCCATGCATAATCTATAATTAGGAACACTTTGTTGGGGATTTTCCTCACCGCGCCGAAGTCTCAAAAATTATCAAGACTTCCCAAGAATCAGCTATGTTGATAGAACCATTTCCAAATCTGGACATAAACATGGTTGCTACGAATCTTGCTCCTAGTTCCCAATTGTTAATGTTATCTGTCAAAAAACCTTCAACAAATATTTTGGTGTCAACGTGTAATAAAGATTATGGTAGTCAGGCTACTGATCAACCTACTACCTCGACAATGAATCCGTCTACAGAATCAGTACCACCTATTGTTATTCCTGAATTGACAATCAAGCCACCAAAGGGAGTAATTCACAAATCGACATATAATCCTTGAGAAAGAGCTGCAAAAAATTATAATATAGTTGAAGATTTGGCTCAATCCCCTTCAGTTATTTCTACTATTGAGGTATTACAAAATTGTCCCTCCCAAAAACAGGCTTTATTGTTGGCTATTGGTGGAATTGATCCGACTAATTCTAATCTTGTCGTCTTTAATCATACGGGCTATATGCCGCAGCTACCAGCAGAATTGGCATTATCCATACAAGTGAATGTTCTTAATCACCTTGTTCATCGCACTATTATTGATGAGGGAGCAACTACATGCATTATGTCTCTAAATTTTTGGAAGTCACTTGGCTCACCATGCTTATCACAATCATCAACAACGTTGAAGGCATTTGATGGATGTACATATAAACCTTGTGGTATTATTAATAACCTAGATGTTGAACTAGGGGGAAAAACAATGAATATTGATGTTGAGGTTGTTGACGGACCCCTTGACTATAATATTTTACTTGGAAGTCCATGGGTATATGTAATGACTGCAATTGTTTCTACATATTTTAGAATGATTACCTTTCCACATAAAGGTACTATCACAGTCATTAATCAACTATCCTTCTTTTCCTCTGCTTCGCAGATAAATGGAAGCGTTCCTTTCGTTCACATACCCCAACTAGAAATTCAGAACATTGGTGTAGGACTCTTAAAGGATTCTACTTTAATGGGAACCTTTTCATTACTTCCGCCCACGACGTCAGTAGAAATTGCAAGTATAGAGACCTACTACATGGTATATTCCACTCTATCTGGCTTAAGGGAGAGTACAGGTGATTCTGAAATTACTACATTGGATGAATTTCTGCCACCTAGCCCTATTGAGCTGGCATAGCAATCAATCTATTTGGCTTGGGTGGAAAATATGAAATTAGTGTCGCCGAGTGTTTGGGTTGATCGTTCCTTAGATTTTGGTACTCCCTCTAATCCTTTTTCCTCAATGTTCTTGACATATGAGAATATTTTGGAAGCCATGATGTCAGAAGGAGAACCATGGGAAGATTATCATCATCATTCCCATGTTCTTGATTATGAAGAAAATCATCTTAATGAACTGTATCACCCATCCATCAAAAATTTCTTTTCAAATTATTTACCCATTAATGCAATCGATTCCGAGCGAAATATGTCAAATATTGAAGAAACCATTTCTATTTATATTTCAACCAAACCTGGCATTATAGAATATATTCATGTCGATGTATCTTGTTCTCCATCAGAACTCGAATCATGTCGCTCTCTATTTCATGAATTCCGTGATGTATTTGCTTGGTCTCATGAGGAAATATCGACCATAGATACTAGTATTATTGAACACACTATTAATATTTTTCCTGATGTCAAACCAGTGCGTCAACGGCTTCGTCCTGTTCATCCAAAGCAAGTTTCCGCCATCAAAATAGAAGTTGAAAAACTTTTGCGTGCTGGTTTCATATACCCTGTTCCGTTAACTGAGTGGGTTTCCAATATCGTTCCTATCATGAAAAAGCAAGGAACCATTAGAGTGTGTGTCGATTATCGAGATGTCAATATTGATTTTCCAAAAGATAACTATCCTAATCCCTTTATCGACCAGATTATTAACGACTATGCTGGATGTGAAATATTTTCATTCATGGATGGATTTTCTGGCTACAATAAAATCAATATCTACCCAGATGATCAACATAAGACAACATTCATCTATCCCTGGGGCACATTCTCTTGTAGGAAACTACTGTTTGGTTTAAAGAATGCTGGGGAAACTTTTCAGAGAGCAATGGACTATGATTTCAATGAAATCAAGCACATCGTTCAACCTTATCTAGATAATTTACCAGCGCATTCACAAAATCAGGTTGATCACCTGATGCATTTGAGAGCCATTTTCTTACGCTATCAACACTACAAAATATGCCTCAATCCACATAAATGTGTGTTTTGTGTTGTTTCTGGTCGTTTGCTTGGATTCATAGTCTCAAAAGAAGGAATTCGAATCGACCCATTGAAGGTTTAGGCCATACTTGATTTTCTTGTGCCATCAAACTTACTTCAGATACATAAACTTCAAGGAAAGGCTAACTTCCTAAGAAGGTTCATTCCAAACTACACCGAAATGGCTAAAGGATTTACTCGACTATTGAAAAAAGGGGTTCCCTTCCATTGGGACCAAGTTGTGCAAGCTTCTTTTGATGTTGTCAAGGACACTCTTGTTCGAGCGTCATTAATGTATCCCCTTAATTATAAAAATGATTATTTCCTATATATCATCACGGATGAAATTACCATTGCTATGGTATTGGTCCAAGTAGAAAATGGAATTGAACATCTGATATATTATTTGAGTCGTAATCTCAATGACATGGAAGTTAAGTATTCATACGTAGAGAAGCTTGCCTTGGCAGCTGTTCAAGATGTCCAAAGATTTCGCCATTATATCCTGCTCCGAAAAACCACTATTGTTTCGAATTGCAACCCCGTGACTTATATCTTATCACGTCAATTTCTGGGGGGGGGATATTCAAAATGGATCATTATTTTGCAAGAATTTGATTTGGAATTCATCAAATCCAAGTCAAAAAAGTCTTTATTTTTGGCTGAGCTTCTTTGTGACCTTCCCTTTGATAGTACTGCAACTACGTCGAAACCATCAATTCCTGACGAGTCTCTATTTTTGATCAGATCATCTGATCCTTGGTATGGTGATTTCATCATTTATCTCCAAACTCAAACTTTTCGACCTGATACCTCTTACTATGAACAACGACGTATTCGATACCAAGCCAAATATTATCTGATAGTCTGCGATACACTTTATCGTCGCTGTGTCGATACCATTTTAAGGAGGTGCTGCACTCACGAGGAGGCTGAAAAAGTGTTAAATGATTGTCATGCTAGGCCTTGTGGTGGAAATTTATCTGGTTATGTTACCGCACAGAAGATACTCCATGCCAGTTACTTTTGGCCTTCTATTTTTCGACACTGCATCCTCACGGTCAGAAGTTGTCATGCGTGCCCGATTTTTTATCGTAAAATCTACAAACTGCCAGTGCCAATGCATCATGTTGTCTCTATGGGACCATTTTTGAAATGGGGTATTGACTTCATGACCTGTAACCCTCGTTCGTCTGGGGGGCACGGTTATATTATTGTCGTAGTCGACTATTTTACCAAATGGGCCGAAGCGATGCCTACATTCAACAACACAAGACAAACAACTGCATTGTTTTTCTTTAATCATGTTATCGCATGGTTTTGGGTCCCACAGGCTATAGTTACAGATCACGGGAATAATTTTCGCAATCACATGATGGCTAAATTGACTGCAAAGTTAGGATTGTCACATGATAATTCTACTCCTTATTATCCACAATAAAATGGACAAGTTGAAGATATCATCAAAATTCTTAAACGTGTGCTTCAACAAATGATAGCAGTTCATAAAAGAAATTTTCTTTTGATCCTGTACTCTGCCTTGTGGGTGTATCAAACCTCAGTGAGAAACGCAACTGGATTTGCTCTTTTTCAATTGGTGTATGGTCTGGAAGCTATCTTACTAATCCAATGTGAAATACTATCGTTAAAACTCACAATCGACTTGTTACCTGACACCTCAGAAGAAGAAGCGCGTCTCCTTAACCTCATCCATCTTGATGAAATGTGTCGTGAAGCCCAATTGGCCAACGAAGCACATAAGAGACGTATAAAGGCACAATATGACAAAAATGTCTAGCCTCCCATTTTCTTAGAGGGTGACTTGGTCCGTATTTATGATCAAGAAAATGATGTAATAGGTATAGGAAAGTTTGATCCATTATGGCATGGCCCCGATATTGTCAAAAGAGTTCTTGCTAAGGGAACCTATGAGTTGGTTGATTACAATGGAATTCCATTGGCGCAACCTAGAAATGGGTTGTATTTGAAATGTTACTATGCTTAATCATGAACATAGTAATTTTTGTATTATATTGTATATATATGATGTTTTTTTTTTCTAAGTAAAAGTAATCTATTAACAGAGAAAATTATTTACAGCAGGCCAAAGCCAGATCATTGCCCAGTATAGTGGCATTTTGAACAAAAAAACTAGTGATGAACACTGCCCTTCAGGAGGGAAACTAGTGTTGAGTAGTTTTCAGGAAAAATCCCACGCAGGGGAGTCATGGAGTTCTGATTTTGGATAACATAGCTGACAAAAACTGAAACATAAACATCATGACAGATAGGAACAAGCCCTGAAGTAAGGGCAGAAACAATGCATGAAAAACAGGTAGAGAGGGTGGTGCTACTCATCAGGAGCTTCTTCAATGACCCTGCAGTAGAATTCATCTGGTTCCCCATCGTCCTTGTACAGGTCCGCAATTGAATGGATCACCTTCCTGGTTGTATAAGGAACCTACACCGCGCTCTCTTGACCCTCAACATTTAGCACCTCGCTCGTTTGACCTCCAAAAGTCTGCACCTCACTCGCTTGACCTCCAGCGTTCAACGCCTCGCTCTCTTGACCTTCATGCTCAGTGTTCACCTTCGGCTCTCCCTACGGGGCCAAGTTGCCAATTCCCTGGAAGTTCAAATTCTCAGTGTGCAACGACCCAGCAAGTAGGCCCGAGGACAGAGCCACCGTGTTGCCTAGCCCCTCCAGGCTAGAATTGGGAGTAGCGCCTTGAGGTTCTTTGTGGAATTCCACCATGATGGAGGCAGTAACCTGAGGACGACTGAGAGAACAATTGAAGGATAAATGCGCGGTGTGAGTCTGTGCAGGGGGTGATGGACGAGTGGGGGAGCCAAGGCGGTGACCCGAGCGGAGCCTACGACCTCGATGAACTCTAGACATACTGTCCTCATGGGAGGAAGATGCAGAGGAGGTATTGCGAGTGGAAGAAGGATGCCAGAGCTGGCGTTAGGTGGTGCCTCTGCGGCATCTCATTCTTTACCGGAGGCACGGCATGATTTCCGACGCGAGAGGGAGACCAGGATGTAGAGGAAGAGCTGGTTTAATAGAGGACTGAGACGATTGAGGATGCAGAGAGAAAGATGCAAACATACAGACACCAGCGAGAGAGAGGTGTAGATTATCTCTGAGGTCAAGACAACAATTCAAACTACTTCTCTTACTAGTGGTCGTGCGCAGGCTAGAGAGGCCGGCATCTGGTGAACACCACTGAGCAACAGGCGAGGGAAAATTCTCCATACTAGAGTATCGCTCCATGGTATCTATTGAGATGACCGTGCAACGAAAAATCCAGAGCCATGAACCAACAATAAATTGGACAGAGGGTCGGGCCATGTCGTAGTGCACAAGATCGTATCGAAAAAAGAAAATGAGATTGTAACCAGCGCCAGGCATAAATGCCATTAAACACCAAGCAACCTGGATTAATAGCCCTGTGTCAGCAACCTTGCAGGTGGGTAGGTGTCTCTCTTTCCTGCACCACCCCCATCCCATCATCTTAATCGCTGGCCTTTGCACCTGCATCCGAGAGTATATATATGATGTTGATTTGCATTCACTATCCTAATTTGTTTTTAGAGTTTTCTTAACGTTAGTAATCTACTTTACATTTCATCGCAGATGTCTGAATCTTTAGAACCCTTTGTTGGATATGCTGATGGTGCTAATCGTAGTACGTAGAATCTATCCTCTACAGCGTGGGCCATTTTCGCTCTGAACGACGAGTTAGTGAGTTTTCAAGGGATTTGTATTGGTAGATCGACAAACAATATCGCTGAGTATAGCAAGTTGATCAAACTTCTCTCTGATGCCATTTCATTTGGTATTAACCATATCATCATAAGGTTAGACTCACAACTTGTGGTATTACAACTTACTAGTGTTTATACTGTTAGAAATCCAACACTGCATAGATTTCTCCTAAGTGTTCGACTTTTAGAAAGACACTTTGATTTCATTCAATATCAACACATTTCTAGAAATTTGAACACATTTATTGATTCATTCGCTGATCAAGTTTTAGACAGACATTTGCAACATATGTAAAGAAAACATTCACATCATTGAATAGGATTGCACAATAAACATAGGAAAACAATGAAATCATATAGATAGATAGTTATAGGTTTTTATAAAAATTTGTGCCGAGGACACATTGTTCATTTGACCTCAAAATGTATGCAAAATGTCATAAGTAAACTAGTGGTGCTTGTGGTAACATGCTATAGATCTAGCTATCCTACGAAGTAACCACATCCAGTGGTTAGGAACCCCAATAATGTGTCGCTACAGTCGCATGGGTAGCTCTTCAATCCGGAAATCCAGAATCTCGAAGTTCAAACCCTCTATGTGTTATCGAAGCTCAGCTAGAGTCTCATCCATATCAAGATCCTGAAGGAATTCTCTCTCAACATTCCTCTCTGCTAGCACATCTACTTCACGCTCCACTTCCACTACTGGTTGAACACGACCAACATCTACATTACATCAAACATTTAGTTTAGTGTTAGGAAAAAATAAAAACACAAAAACATTGTATAAACCTTAGGAAAATAAAAAACATAGTCAAAAAATTCTTACCTATTGCACCCCATTGAGCGCCTTATGGTAATGCTAAATCTAGATCTCCTTGAAAATTGACGCTTGCGTATGCATACTCATCGATGGCGACAATATGTCGCCGGTACCAGGCAAAGACCACAATCAATAACACAATGGTAGACTGGCCTACATGCCTACCCATGAGTTCCACCCATCTTTGCATCCGTGGATCTCTAGGATTAGACACATCCAGTGTCACATGTTGTGGTTGCATCAGTGGAATCCATTCCAAGGCAAAGGATATAAGGATAGAACCATAACTAAAATTCTTCTTCCTTCCTCCCTTTGCTTTATTCAATTGTTCCTTTATCTGAGAAAGAACAACTTCAGACTAGTTGAAGACTGTGGCTCCATACACTCTAGCACGTACTGCATATACGATCTATTCACTACATGTAGTGTAATGGTGCTGGCAAGTTTTGTGATCGTGAAAAGGATAGTTCTCAAGGGAAAATATGTAACATCTCAGATGTTTATCTTTCCATATTTTCTTGGATCTGTCCCTGGATAACAATGTTACAAAACATAATCTCTCACTATCTCTCCTCCAACAATAGACTCTGAGAGCGAAATGGGAAAGCCTCTCCTCGACAAACCTGTAAGAAAGTACACATCCTCAACTGTTATAGGAACCACTTTTTTCTTAATATGAAATGCCTCAATAGTTGGATCCCATGCTCGAACTAAGAACTCCAATAGTTCTATTTGTTTCCTCATCCCAAACAATTTTAAGTACTTAAGCAGTCCACAATCTCTTAGGGCTCTTATTGTACCTGGATCATTTAAGGAAATCATATCCTATTCTTCATGTTATCTTTTCCTCCATGTAATCTTCATTGTAATCCGATGGAAACTTGAAATACAACCATAAGATCCATTAGATTCCATTCAATGCAAATAACTAGGCAAATTTTGGGCATAATGTGAGGAACAAAAATCTAGATTGCACCCAACGCACTCCCTAACAAGAGATAGTGCATTGTGTATGCAAGTAACCTTCATTGTACTTGCTATGCTATGCAGGTTTCGACATTCAGGGGTGTGTTGCCCTCTTTTTGGACAAAATTTACCCTAGGGGCCTTAAAACCCTGCAAATTTGCAGAAATTGGAAATGAAATGAATACTAAAGGAAAGAGGAGGTTTATATCACTAACTTGGATCAAATGGCAATGAAACTTGTCCACATAAATGATCACAATCAGCAGCTGAAGTTTGGGGGAAAAATCAGGTTCAGAGCTCCAAAATGCAAATAGTAACTATGCAATGGTAAAAATGAATAGTGAAACTACTTTTAATAGTCATTTAATTATTTGCAAATTGAATATATTGCTATGACTATAGTTTTATTATGTATTTTTATCATGAAACAGGTATTTTTAATCCATTTGATTTTGTTCTGAACGGGTCTTACAACTGATGTATAGATTAGTCGTGCAAATTTATTTCAAGAATGATTTGACCACAAAGCATAATTTTTCTCCTTATTTTTTGAGCTTTGTTAAAAATGAAAAAGGATTTGAAGTGCACTTTTATCTCTTTTTCGAGCTTCGATAAAAAAAAAAAGGAAACCCTGGAGTCTTCTTTCAGCTCTTTTCAGACTCTGATAATGTGAAAATATTTCCAAGCACTTGTCTTTTCGAGCTTTTAAAAGTAAATGAATTGATATATACTCAGTATAAGTTTAACCCTTTTCCAGACTAAGATAGATTATTTACGAAAAAGGAATACCTTGGTTAAACGTGACTAAAGAAGTTCTCTCAGATATTATTTTACACTTTTTCAAATCTGAGTGACAAATTTACGAAAAATTACTTATGGAGTTTTCTTTCATCCTCTTTTTCAAACTCTCTAAATATGAAAAGGATCAGGCTATCACTATCGTTAAGCTCGTTAAAACATAAAATAATGACAGGCTTGTCGATCATGGCAAGAATCAAGTTTCATTCATTGCTAGACTCATTAAATTATTAAATAGCGATACCTTATTCACCCGAAGGATTGAAATATAGATCAAGCAAATGTTATCCTCCTCAATCTTGTTAAAAAATAAAGAGGTACTGGTCAACAAATGACCGAGGAAAATTTGGGAAAAGTGAGCAAAAAATCTTTATGGTAGCAAGTCGCTCTTGAACATGAAACTTCCTTCACTCCATGTACGTGACTGTTTGGGTTGGGTAATCATCTTGACGGTTCATTCATACCTATGGTTCATCATACCTTCACTTCGGTTTTGGGTCAATGCAGCCAAATCATCTCAGTGTCACCGATATGTTCAAGAGAAGTCATCCAGTGAATAACTCATCCTTTTGCAATACTCATAAACCTTTATTCTCATGACCGTCATCCCTGAAAATTGCTATATCAAGTCATACTTTTGTCTCTGAAATCAGTAACTCCCGTTTCGCAATAAGGTGACTTCCTGTCAACAACAAACCATTATCCAGGAAGTTCACTTAGAAACAACAGATTCAAGTACCATGAGGCTTGTTACAGCATTGACAAGATCCTCGCTTCTGGAATTTTGTCTAGAATATTTTGTTTGGCGTTCGACATGAAATCATCTATTCATGTCTTACAAAACATATTGCAGTACCTTGAGAGCCATTGGCATCAATAGTGGTTCTCTCACGTTTGTTAACATCTCACATCATTGGCTGGTAATCAAACAATGTCTTTCCATGTTCGACGACAAATCATATATTCACATGGCTAGACTTGTACCTGAATGATCGAATGAACGAGATAAGAATACCTCAGATCTAGTTTTATCCATCCGGGCTGTGATTTCAGGATTGTTGTACACATCATCTGTATGGTGACCTTACATACATATCGTCATCCAAACATGGGCCTATATCTTTAGGCATGTCTGTATTGGGCAACATTCCAATGTAGATGATTTTCTGAATTATGTACATGTTATTAGATTGTTTATGTGTTGAATATGGGAATTCCTACCCTCAGAAATTATGATCAAGAGGATATATCATGATGTAATGTTTTGTAAGATTGATGAAGGTCACCACTTCGCTTCATCTCTAGCCCATCACAGTGTAAAGCATATCAATCAAAATATTGTTGTTATTATTTTGACTTCATGCTTTAGGGGGAAATTGTTATAGGTAAATTTGGGCATCATTCCCAATGACCTAGTTAACTGGGCATCATATCCAGGACCAATGTATAGGGTCTATCATCCCCTGACATTTCAGTTGCTACATGTCCTAAGACAAAGAACAAGACAAATCAATCAAAGACTTTCATCTACAAAAGTTCCCAAAGTTTGAAGTTTATAATATATCATATGAGATATCACCAACACTACCTCTAAAGGGAATAAGTGCATTGCATATGCAGGTAGCCCTATGCAAGGCTGCTCTGCAAAGCACTTCTCGACATTCATGGGTGCGTTGGTCACATTGGGAGCAAAATTCTCATTGTTCCGGAATCTCCACTTGGCCAGTGCCTTCTAGAAGATTTCACATGTGTCAAACTTCGAATCCATGTGTCCATTTGACATCTACAAGATTGAGAACATGTCTTGCCTATTATTGGAAAGTCATTGATTGTGAAACTACCTCATCTCCTCCATAAATTGAGCATAGATCTTAGTGTTTGATAAGGAATAATTTGTTTAGAGAAATGCTGGTGGAATTTCCATTGAGGAGATTGATTTGAGTGATAGATTTCTGAAGATATTTGCATTGTGATGAGGCTGGGATGCTGCTGGAGATGGTGACACTAAATCAATCATTGGGTTGTAACCTCCCCTTCTATCATTAGTAAAGATTACTGCTTATTTTTCCCTATATGCATCTATATAAGCTTTGATTTTCAATATCATGATTTCTTAGTTGATGTATATAGTTTATGCTTTATTGATTTAGCTAAATAACTTGAATAGAAATCTGTATTATTGTTATCTCTTGTTTTTTAGTGTTCATTCTTGCAGGAAATATTTTGCACAGCTGGCTAGAATTTGAAGCTACAACAAAAGCGACAGAAGGAGACTTTGGAAGCGCTTGGATCCCAAGTAGGTTTCTTATTTCATTCTATGTGTATGTTTATAGTTAGGAAAGATAGTTGTAAAGTCTTTGACTTGTTATATATTAGCACCTGTCTAGGGAAGAATGATTTATCTGTAATTCATAATTCTGCATAACATCAGGTAATCAGAAATAAAGCCAGAATTGTATGTAAGGGATACTCTCAAATCGAAGGACTTGACTATGATGAAAAATTTTCCCCTGTAGCAAGAATGGAAGCAATTAGAATGTTTCTAGCTTTTGCATGCTATCATGATTTCAAGATATATCAAATGGATGTGAAGTTTGCCTTATTAAATGGAGGTCTAGAGAAAGATTCTACATGGAACAACCTGAAGGTTTTTCCTTAGCAGATAATCACAACTATGTTTACAGATTAAAGAAAGTCCTATATGGTCTCAAACAAGCACCACGTGCATGGTATTCTAGGTTGGACAAGTACTTTCAAAAACAAGGATTCAAGAAGGGAGGAGTAGATAGCAATCTATATATAAAGGCTGATGAAAATGAACTTTTAATTGTATTGGTATATGTAGATGAAATAATGTTTGGCAACAACAAGGATGAGTTATTAAAAGGATTGGCAGAAGAGATGAAGTCAGAATTCGAGATGTTTATGATTAGAGAGCTTACCTTCTACCTAGGACATAAAAATCTATAGAATAACAAAGGCATATTCATTTCACAAGAAAATTACTTAAGAGACATATTAAAAAGATTCAGAATAGAAGACTGCAAACCTGTGTCAACTCCCATGATAATTGGATGCAAGTTATGTGTTGATGATGGATCTGCAGATGTAGATCAAAGACTTTATAGATCTATGAAAGGAAGTTTGCTATACCTAACAAACTCTAGATGAGACATTATGTTGGAAGTAGGACTTTTGGCAAGATTTCAAATAGCACCAAAACAAAATCACTTGCTAGCAATCAAGAGGATATTTAGATACTTGCAAGGAACTGCACATTATGGCCTATGGTATCTGAAAGGAAAATATTTCACATTGATAGCATATATAGATGCAGATTGGGATAGCTATGTGGATGATGGTAAAAGAAAAAGTGGAGGTTCATTATATTTGTGAGAAATTCTGGTGGCATGGTTAAGCAAGAAGAAAACATATGTCTCTCTATGTACAGCAGAAGCGGAATACATAGAAGCAGCAGCTTGTTGCACACAAGTGATGTGGATGAAACAAAATCTTTGAGACATGAAGGTAAGCATCACTGAAACTATTTCTATCAAATGTGACAATACAAGTGCAATAAGCATATCAAAAAATCTTGTGCTTCATTCGAAAACCAATCATGTCCCAATAAAGTACCACTTCCTCAGAGAACAAGTAGCAAAGAAAACAATAAATATGGAATATGTCCCAACAAAAGAACATACAACAGACATATTTACAAAACCTCTTGCTAGAGAACCATTTGAATATCTAGGAGACAAAATGGGAATAGTGTCTGGAGATGATACTCTCTAATATGATAAAAAAAGATGATGAAAAAAAAATGATGAAAAAATGCACCAGCAAAGGCTGCAATATCAGGAACAAACATCCGGCCAGGATTAGACAAGAAGCAACTTCTCAGGGGGAGAATAGCCCTTAAAATTTGTCAAGAAGAGCTCCATCTATGGATCTGGTAAAGATATACAAAGGATGATTACCCTGTGTGTCTCTCTGCAAGTGTTAATAATGTAAAAAAAATATTTTAAGAAGGATGAATAAGAAAAAAATTATTATCAGTATATCATTACAAATAATCATCAATTGGTATTTGGAGCAGTCTTCCTATCAGTAGAATACCAAATGTTATTTTTGGAGAAGTGTTGTGGTACAGGTCTCCAGTATCAGAGTATTATAGCATACATCATGATGTTGGTATGGCAGAATACTTCAAGGAGAATGTCGAGTTGCATTATCAAAGCATGGAAAGAAAGGCATTGTTGATATTTCACGAGTGCACAAAGTTTCATCAAGCAACAAAGGACAAAAGAATAGAACATTCTATGGTGGCATACCTTCCAAAATTCTCATGAGTTGTGATAGCATCAGTTTTTTGTGTATATTCATGCAATCTCAATTATTCTCAAAGTGTTACCCCAACAATGCTCATATATCATATGAAGTCTGCAATTAATTCACAATTCTCTTGTAATTTTGAAGCACACATAAAGCAATGCTTACGTGTAACATAAAGCAATAGTCACGGTTTATACAGAACAATCAGGAAGTAGTAATATAATGGTGGATTAGGTGTATTCATTCAAATAAAAAGATTCATCAACTGTGTAATGAATAGATGGAGTATGTATATTCATTTAATAAAAAAAGAACTGAATGAAGGATGCTTATATTGAACTCAAAGAGGAGAAATGGAATGATGGAATCTACATTGAAAACATTTTATAACCCCTTGCCATTGATGTCAAAGGGGGGGGAAATGCAAGCAGAGGAAGAAAGACACCTCTCAAAATGAAAGGGGGAGGATGTGTTGCCATCAATGCCAAAGGGGGAGACTGTTGGAAATATTGTCATTGATGGCAAAGGAGCAGTAAGGAGAAGCACCAGAATTATCATTCAGGACAAAGGAGCAGTTCAGGATCAGCTGGAGTATAAAGGATCTATAAGGCAAAGAAGGAAAAAGTAAGTGTAGAAGCATAAAAGAGAGGCAGAGGAGCAGAAAAGAGTAAAATAGAGGCAAAGGAGTAGCATTAGAGGTAAAGGATAAAGGCATAGGAGTAGAAAAGAGTGGGAAGAGTCGTGAACATGCTAAGACAAGTAATGAACACGTTCAACAAATGGAGAACATCGTGAACGCATGGGTCAAGTCAGGCTAGTTTGCGTTCAAATCAGTGCAAGAGGGCACATGGAGCACATGCAGTTCTACGGGAAAAGTTAGGTAATTTCCAAAATAAAAGCGTTCAGAACAGTGTTTTGGAGGCCTAATCGCAAATTGCAAATAAATCTTAATTTGCATGTACAGGTTGAGATGGACGGTCAGAATCTTATCGCAGAAATAAAGGTTGAGAGATGGATGGTTAAGATCAAATCACAGTATTGAAGTGGAGGATGGACGGACAATATCGTGTCACGGAGTGAAGTGAAGATTGACATTCAAGATCATATCGCAAACATAAAGTAGGAGAATGGACGATCCAGATTATATCGCATTCATCCATAAGACTGTTAATGCACATGAATATCGTCTATTTTTATATTTATATGTTAATTTATCACAAGTTAATTGTTTTAAGTTGCAATGCGATAAAAAGTGGGTTTGTGATGCGATGCGATCGCATATCACATATGATAAGATGAACTTTGTTATTTCTATGAGCTAAATCTTGCGAAATGCGATAATATTTTTAGATGCGATAAGCTTCAAAGCTAAAATATAAAGGATTTAAAGTCTGACTGTGGGACCCAATCACATATTTCACATTGCAAGCTTAGGAGGATACGCACTCAAGAATCATGTTAAAATGCCAAAGTGCAAAGTGCAATAAGAGTATCAGATGTGATGTAGTTTCAAAGAAAAATTCTACAGGATTTCAAATCCGGAGGTATAAGGTTTCCCTTTGAGAAATCACATCAGGTTTTGGAAGACATATGCATAACAAGAAACAAATGAGAATGTTGAAGTGCGAAGTGCGATAATGAAGCAGACGCGATGCAAGTCAATGCTGAAGCCTAAAGGATTTCAAGTCTGGGAGTATGTGTTTTCCCTTTGTTAAATCACATCGGAGAGAAAAGGAGGATTATAACGTAAAACAAAGTCTGAATGTAGCAGAAGGGGACTCAGGTAAGTGACCCGACAGAGATCAATGGAGTAGGTAAAGGCTGAATGTTGCGGGCATAATCAGAAGAGGCAGAGTTGGAAAAAAGGAGCATATGGTGGCACTGTTGGAAACGCAATAGCTGGGTCGAGTTGGAACAAAAAGACAGTTATGCAGAACTGTGTTGAATGTAACAATAGAAATAGAAAAGGCAGTGACTACAGTAGAAAGGAAAAATCCACAGTGAGCCAAGAGTTGAAAGGGATGAGTGAAATATTGTTGTAACTGTAAATGTAAATTCATTGATTATTTTATATTTTTTTTTTTGCAAATCCAAGTCTTTGTAGGCATAGGAAAAACTCCAATGAGTGTTGTAATGATTATTTCTGATGTAATAACCTGAAATGAAGTGGAAGTAATCAAATGGGTGCAAGGCATAGGGTCAAGCCTGTTCACTTCGTATTCCCTTTAGAATGCAAACAATCATGTAGTTATCTATATAAAACAGGTAATATCCGTGTGCATAGAGGGGAGAGAGCAGCAGAATGGAAGAGAGATGAAGAATGTAAGAGATTTGCAGAAGGTTAGAGAACGGAAGAATTAGAGAGAGATGATAGAGATGTTGTGCACATCAAGAGTTGATATGAAGCATATATGATGCTTGAAGAGGCAGCAGTGGAGAAGGAGTATAACGATGCTGATATCCAGGTAAATCAACATTATAGTTTCATGTTGAGTGAGGGGATTGTAGTCTCCTTTCAAGTCGTAGCTTGAAAAATTTCTAGTTGGAGCTGGGTGAGGTAGGAGCCTCCTGTAGGTTGTAGCCTGTAGAAAATTTATGGGAGTTGGTGCTTCCTTGCAAGTTGTAGCTTGCAGAAGTTGAGTTAGGAGCCTCCTGTGGGTTGTAGCCTACATAAAATACATGGGATTTGGTGCTTCTGTTTCAAGTTGTATATTTGAAAGATGTCCAGTTGGAGCTGGGTGAGGTAGGAGCCTCCTGTGCATTGTAGCTTGCAGAAAATATATGGGAGTTGGAGCTTCCTTGCAAGTTGTAGCTTGCAGAAATTGAGGTAGGAGCCTCTTGTAGGTTGGAGCCTACATAAAATCAGTGGTGAGAGGGAGTTGGCGTTTTCCTTTGAATCACAACAATAATAAGATGTGGTTTTCTCCCTTATGGATTTCCACTTATATCTGTTGTCTATGTGCATGATGATTATGTGTTGATGTGTTGTTCTAATATTCTTAATCATTGGTTGTCCACACATTCAATTTGTTAATTCCATATGTATTATGTTGTTTATAAAATGAAGTAGTTAATGGGTGTAAAGAAAAGAGTTTTAATGTCCATGAATGTACTAAATTGATTCATGCCCCCCCTCTCAGTTTAGCTAAGGGTTCATCAATGTGTACATTCCATAATGGTGAAATTTGATGTAAAGAGACTTTATGAGCATTCCTAATACAACGGCCACCCATTAGAAGTGAACTTGGAGATGTAGTCTAGGAGGGATGAACTCCATCATCAAGTTTTTTGTGTTTTCTTCTTTTTCTCTACTTTTCATTCTTAATTTCAGACTTCAAGCTTAAGTTTAAGGCACTTAAAATTTCATTTTCCTTCTTTATGAACTCAAAAAGAAACCTTAGATAATATTTGGTGAAATTTTTCAAATAGTCAATTATGTTGTTTTTTGGTATCAGAGCAAGTTTGATAATGTATAAGCAGGATAATTTCCAATATGAATGTTGACTAGATCCAAGTTGCGAAGTGGAGAAGGTAAAATTGAGAAGATAAATCTAGAGATTGGAAAGAGGAAAGTCTCTCAAAAGTTGAATATGGGTGATTCAAATGAAGGAGAAGTTCCTGAGACCAAGAGCGAGAAGAAATTTCAGAAAATGTTCCTTAATATGCAAAGGATGATTGCAGATCTTTATGAAGACAAGAAGAAGAGAGATTCCACTCCATCTTCTAAAAGCATGAAAGAGAAAAAGGGAAAGGAAAAAGCTTATGGTAATGAACCTCCTTGTCCTCCATCTTCGTCTTCTTCTTCTTTTTTCTCTTATCATTCTAGTTTAGATTAAGATTGACAAAAGAAACAAAAGAAGTCTCTTTTTTTGAAGCTTGATGTTAAGTTTGAGTTACCAATTTATGATGGTGAATTGAATCCTAGAAACTTAAGATAACCAGATAAATAAACTTTAGGTGTATTGTAGAATTCAAAATTTTGTTGATGATTCTACAAAAATTCATTTAGCTACACTTAGAATGGGGGGTACAACTTTTATTTGCTGGGAAAGTAACACTCAATCAAATTTGAAGCAAAAAGGAAAAATTATCTCCTCATGGTCTAATTTTGTTAAATCTCTTAGAAAAAAATTCTATCCATTAGGATATATGTAACAATTTGTAATGGATTGAAAACATTTAAGGCAAGGTAAAGGAAAAAGTGTGCAAGAGTTTACACAACAATTCAGGAGAAAGGAATTAGCACTTAATATTCCATTAGACACACGAGAAACTTTGTTAAAGTATATTGGAAGTTTGAATTCTTATTTGCGACATACAGTACTTATGTTTAATCCAGATAACTTTGATGAAGTGTGTTTACAAGCCATTCATATTGAATCAGGTGGAAAATCATTTCAATCAAACTTTTCAAAGAAACCATTCAATCATTTAGAGAACAAAGATTCCAAAGAATGCAAGGGAAGAATTAATTTTAAAGGGAAGAGATCAACAAAAACTAATAAGGAAGGATAAAGGCCTACTTATACTCATTTTCAGAGGGTTGGACATGACGACTCAAAATGTTGGAAGCTTCATCCTAAACTTAAGCCAAATAATTTCCTTAACAAGAAGGGAGAAATGAAAGCTAATGTTGCAGTCCAACAAGACTTGGGATATGGCTCTGGTGATGAAAATAATATTACCGCTATGGGTCTGACAGGTATTCCTTCTCAAACTAGCTCTACTTCTACATGTTCTGAATCCTCTTCAAAAGCTAATGATGTGACTGAAGAAAAGAAGAGAAGTGAATTGTTTCACATAAGACTAATTTCCAAGCACACTAAGATAGACACATTATTCGATAGTGGATCACAAGTGAACTTACTATCAGAGGAACTAGTAAGTAAATTGGGATTGGAAACTAAAAATCATCCAAAACCGTACCCTTTAGGATGGTTGAAAGAAAATACTCAGATGCAAGTCACAAAATAGTGCTGATTAAGGTTTGCAATTGCAGCTAACTTTGTTGATGAAGTTGAACTAGATGTGATTCCTTTGGATATATATGGAGTTGTGTTGGGTAGGTCGCATCTTTAAGATAGACATGCCATATTTCATAGATGGGAGAATAAATGTCATCCCTTTAAATATGGAATTGAATATATTGTCAGAGCACATAAAATTAACACAAACTTGGATTTAATCAATGCCAGTCAAATGAAGAGGTTAATAAATTCAAGTAAAGGTATATTCTCATGATTGTTAAAGAACAACCTAAAGATAAGTATGATGCTTTTAAATGGTGTGATTCTCAGTTTAAGGACAAATTGGTTGAAACAGTATATTCTTATGAATAATAGTTTAAAGAACTAAAATATTTACCTCCAAATCGAGAAATAAAACATGAGATTCAACTACAATCGGATGCTCCTCTCCCGAACATTGGCAAGTATTGTATGCCAGTCATAGAAAATGAAGAAATTAAGAAAAAAATTTAGGAATTGGTTTATAAAGGCTTCATTCGACCTAATTATTCTCCATGTGGATCACCGATCATATTAGTCCCAAAGAAAGACGGAACTTGGAGAATGTGTGTTGATTTTAGAGCCTTAAATAAAATCTCCATTAAGAATAGTTATCCTCTTCCTAGAATCATTGATTTTCTTGATCAGTTAAAGAATGATGTTTATTTTACATAATAGGATTTAAGAAGTGGTTATGATCAAATTCATATTGCAGAGAATGATATATGGAAAACTCAATTTAAGACTGGACAGGAGCTTTTTAAATGGCTGGTTATGCAATTCTCCAAAAAAATTTATGAGAGTGATGAATGATGTTTGTCATCCTTTTATTCATAAGTTCTTCATATTCTATCTCGACGATATTCTTATTTTTATTTCAAGTTTGGAAGAACACGTAAATCATGTTAAACAAGTTTTTGATGTGGTGCAAAGAGAGAAATTGTATCTCAAACTCTCTAAATGTGAATTTGGAAAAACTTCCTTAGTATATCTTGGTTACATAGTTGGAGGTGGTTAGTTAAAACAGATCCAACTAAAAGTGATGTGGTTGTTAAGTAGCCAAGACCTCAAAATGTGACAAAATTTAGAATTTTCTTTAGTGCAGTTCAGTATTGGAGGAAGTTGATTTCTCATTTCTCTTTTATTGCATCACCACTTCATGCTTTAACAAGTTCTAAAGTCTCTTTTCATTGGGGAAGAAAACAACAAAAAACATTTGACACTTTGTGATCAGGTGCTCAGTGTAAAAGCTAAAAAATGAAAGTGCTTATAATTGATTGGAAACTAAACAACAACGAAGATCTCGTCGCCAGGAATTTGGTGCAATTCGTTTCATCGAAAACATATTCTAGATGAAGAAGATTCTCTTGTTGTTCGTTTTCATAAACAGCTAAAAAATTTGTCGAACAGGATAGAAGGATGACATGGAAACCCAGTCATAATACAAGGTATATTTTGGGAATATTTTTCAGTTTCTCCCAATGACATTGTTACAATTGTAACTGCAGGATTTGCTAATTTGGTTTTAAGGTGAATTTTTTTTACAATTGCTCCTAAGGTTGAATGAGAATTTTTTTTTAGTTTGAGACAACCCAACCAGAGACTGACCCGTGGTGGAGCGAGGGGTCGCCACGTGCCCCCTCTGGTGGACCCTCTCCAAAGTTCGAATTCCATACAACATAGTCAAAATTGAATTTTTTTTAACATATGGTCGAATTATATGGTGGGCATATATTTTATTTAAATGCAAAAGTACAAAGGTATATTACATGATGGGTGGCATATTACATTCAAAGCCAAAGTCAAAATATCATATATGGCACATTATTTTATTATATTATAAGGTTTTTAAACCTTATGGTAAGCGACGGTGCAAAAATATACAACGGGGATGGGCAGAGTTCGGGGTCGATCCCGCAACCTCCCCCGCAACAACACTTTTCCTTTACCAACGAGCCACCACCAATGGTCTTAATAGAAAATGACTTCGACTGCTATTTGTTATCAATTGGACTGAGCGGCGGGGGTTTGGAAGGGCCCAACCCCGCAGGCCAGCCCCCTCCCCATGAGACCATCCACCATAACCATGATGTGGAGCAGATTTTATGCACGGAGTTAACATTAATACGAGGTTAATTACCCCTAATCCATACTTAATATCCACTAATAATTTGCTAATGTGGATTGCATTTAAACTGCACTTATAGCACTAATTCAAGCTTATCCATTTCAAACTGCTCTTTGTATTAATTAAACATCGGATTAAACTGGCGGAATTTTCAGTGAAACCGCCATTTTAGGATCTGCACCCAAATTTGGCAGCCCTGACTGGAGTCTTCTCCAGTTTTGGAGGCAGTTTACTAGGAAAAATGGTTTTGGCCATATATTTTTCAATTCTAGACCAAGTTGAGAGAAATAAGAATCATTTCTGATATATTTGGACATTCTGGACTCATTGAAGCATGTTTTAGGAGCTATAGGTGAATGTAAACAACATTTTTTTCACTTTTGAGCTAATACAGAGGCCCAAGACATGGAAGCTAGACCAAGGATATGTAGCCCATGAGGGGTGAACTCCTTCATCAAAAAATTATGTTGATGGATCAATTGTGATGGTTTGTTGTACTTTTTTATGTTGTTGTTCATCATTTGTTTTTCATGCTTTTTTCTCTTGAATTTCACTTAAAAACTTAGCTCATTTACCCGTTTGACACTCATAATCAGCAAGGAAACCTATGCACATTAAGCATAAGGTCAGAAAAATAATTTTAAATATGAGGATGAAATTAGCACAAAAAAACTAACATTCATACTCATATCAAGTTAGTATCAGATCCTAGTTGCTAAGGTTGTTTGATTGATAGTTTCTTGAGTTTTGTGCAAGTAGGGTTTTAATGATTGCAAATTTGTTATGCTTACTAGATTGAAATTGCACATAGGTGAAGGGAAATTGTTGGTTTCAAGTCCTCATATTAGGACTAGAAGAAGGAGAGCCATAAGGGCACCATCTCCACCCAAAGTTTCACTCATAGCTACACTTGAATCACCTCAAGTTTTATCTCAAGAAGTTGAGATTGAAGAGGAACAAGCACAAGAATCTGAGCTTGAATTAATAACCATCATGTCAGGTGTTGGATAAATTGAAGGTCATTCATAAGAGGATGATGTCAAGAAAGACTTCAGTGACATAAAGAGGATGGTTAAAATTATTTTCGATACATTTACTGTCGGGATGGCAGGAGAAGGTTCTAAGCCTCCATATGGAGAAGTAACTTCATATAATAAGAAGGATGAGGAAAAGGATTCAAAGGATAGTGGAGGAAATCCACCTCCATCTCCACCCTCTTCATCATCCTCATCTTCCTCATCATCACCATCACCATCATATTCCACTTCCACATCCAAAACCACACATACTCACTCAAAGACCACAAGAGGAAAAACTTCCTTACTCAAACTTTATGTCAAATTTGAGCTTCCTATGTATAATTCCGAGATAAATGCGGAAATATTGGACAATTGGATACATCAATTGGAGGTGTATTTCAGAATTCAGAACCATCATGAAGATGACATAAAGATTCAATTGGATTCTTTGAGAATGGAATGATCTGCACTTGTGTGGTGGGAAGCAAGGACTCAAGAAGAGATTAAAAACTATGGTAATATCTCTATGTCTTGGTAAGGTTTTATTGATTCAATTAAAAGGAAATTATATCCATTAGCTTACAAGAAAATTTTCATTATGGATTGGAAAAGAATTAGACAGTTGAAAGAGAAAAGTGTGCAAGATTATACTCATGAATTTAGGAGAAGAGCTCTAATTTTGGGTATTAATTTGTATTCTGAAGAAACTTTGTTAAATTACATTGGGGTTTTACACAGTTACCTTAGGCACACTATTCTCATGTTCAATCCCACAAACATAGATGAGGTTTGTGTTCAATCCATACATGTAGAAGAAAGAGGGAAACATAATGTAGATGAGAAAATTGATAGTGAGGGTAAAGGAAATGGAAAATTTTATGGAAGAGGAAAGAGAAATAACTCTATAAAAAGAGAGAAAGAGAAACTCACATGCAAACATTGTTTGAAGAATGGTCATGATGAAGACCACTATTGTCAACTTCATCTAGAGTTGAAGCCAAGCAATCTGAAAGCCAAAGAAAAGGGGAAAATGGTTGCTATAGTTGAACATGACTTAGGTTCAGATTCAGGAGATGAGACAAATACTACAACCATGGGTTTGAAAGGTAAGAACATAGCAAGTGCTATTTCTTCAAATTTCTCCAATTTCACTCAAGATGAAGATACAAGAATATAACTTTTCCATGTTAGAGTCGTCTCTAAACATACAAAGATAGACACACTTTTTGTTAGTGGGTCACAAGCTAATATGATTTTCAAAGACTTGGTTAAGAAGCTAGACCTTGAAACTATTAGACATCCAAGACCTTATCCTTTAGGGTGGATATGCAAGAATGCAAAATTGCAAGTTATAAGGAAGTGCATACTAAGATTCGCCATCAAATCAAACTTTCTTGATGAAGTTGAACTTGATGTGGCGTCGCTTGAAATATCAGGTATTGTTTTGGGAAGTCCTTATCTATATGATAAGAAATAAGTATTTCATTGACATGAGAATAAGTATCACTACTTTAAAGATGGAATTGAGTACATAGTTAGAGTGCATAAGAATAAGGCAAGTTTGTCTCTTATACATGTAGGAGAAATGAAGAGGATAGTAAAATGCAAGTCAGAATTTGATATTGTTAATGATCAAACATAGATATGTTTTGAATAAAACCTTTAAAAAAGATGCATCAAATGAACAAGTTGATTTAATTGAGGTTTCCTATGCTTGTAATGAGATGTTTCAGGATTCTAAGAGGTTTCCTTTGAAAGGAGGTAAACAAGATGTGACATATTTGCAGCAATCAACATCAGTGTTGAGCAGTGTTGGTAACAAGATGTCGGTGCACGAGAGTGAAAAGGTCAAAGATAAAGCGACAAAGAAATTTGAAAAAGAAGTCATGGGTTCCACAAGTGCTTGTTTTTTGTTTCCAAAGGGCACATGGCAATGGCAAAGATACTTGGTCAAGGGTCAGTGCAAGTACAAAGTGAGATCAGTTAAGAATCACCATGATGACAATGTGCAAGGTGAGACAGTTTTTAAGTTTCCTTTGATTAATGAACAAGGTACGAACAAGATGGTTTTTGTAAGAAAAACTTATTTCTTTGAAAAATCATGGAAATTGTAGCATGACGATCTCAAAAATAGTAAGACAATGTTGCAAGAGTCACAGAAAAAGTTAAGTTTTTGTGAAAAGCTCAATTTGATGAAAATGGGAAAATTTCAGTGGATTAAGATTGGAAGGGTGAGGGAACTGTACCCTCATCCACATGATCAGTAATCAAAGAGATTTTGGGGTCGAAAAGGCTTCTATTGGGGAGGAATGATTAGGTGCTTAGTGTAAAATCTCAAAAATTAAAGTGCTCAGAATTGATTGGAAACTAAATGACATCAAAGAGCTTGTTGCCAAGAATCTGGTACAATTTGTTTCGTCGAAAAGGGAGTCTGGATGAAGAAGATAGAGCATGTTATTTGTTTTCCTAAACAGCTAAAAAAATTTCAGAATGGGATAGAAGGATGACATGGCAGCCTAGTCAGCGGACAAGGTGTATTCTAGGAATATTCTTTAGTTTTTCCAAATGACATTGTGATGAGTGTCACTGCAGGATTCACCAATTTGGTTTGATGGTGAAATTTTGTTACAATTGCACCTAAGTTTGAATGAGAAATTTTTTTATATAGTTTGGGACAACCCAACCAGAGGCTGACACATGGTGTAGCCAGGGTCTGGCACGTGCCCCCTTTGGTGGACCCTCTCCAAAGTTCGAATTCCATACAGCATGGTTGAAATTGATTTTTTTTTTAACATATGGTCGAAATTTATTATCATATAGTCCGCATGGTCGAATTATATGGTGGGCATATATTTTATTTAAATCCTAAATTCCGAAGGTATATTACATCGTGGGTGGTGTTAACACTCCACAGGATCTCTAAGGCTGAAAAAGAGTCCAAACAGAGGTAACCACAGACAAATATTTTAGCTTGGTAGCCCTACCAAACCGGAGAGGCCTCTCTCCACAAAATCACAACCATGATGGCTGGATGAATTAGGGTTTTAGGCTAGGTATGAGTGCAGGGGTTTGTTTGTTTGAAATTGGTTTTCTATATGGGTGACTTAGATCAAAGAGGCTAGGTTAGGGAAAGTAAGATTAGAATTGCAGTCCATTCAATGGGGAAAGGTAGGTTGGAAGGCTAACACTTTAGGGTTTCAGAGTGAGATGGATTAGACTGATGACGTGCTAGAAAGAGTAAGGAAAAGCATGTATTCTTTCTAAAATGAAGAAAATGAGACAAACTATGAATATTTTCCCAAAACAAAGCATGAGAGATGTATTTTTCTTATCAACATGAAAACCAGAATATAATAGAGATGAAATGGATCATGTAGAAAAAATATTCATACACATGTAACATAAGAAGAAACTATGCTAAATTTCCATACCATGGGTATCCCAAAGAAATAGTTGTAACTCTTTCATTAATTTCTTTCCAAATACTGATTACACTAGAGTCTCTGATCAATGCAACAACATCCAACCTCGGAAATGAGTCAAAAATTACAATATATAGGCCACAAAACAACTTATCCCATCCTTAGGGGTCAAATCCTTGAGAGGAGGAGAAGTTCCACCAAAAACTGAACTGATACCTAGAGTGTACGGAGGTTAAACTGATTCATCCCTCACTTTTTAGAAATTGATTCATTACATCATCGTCAAAAGTTTTCATCTAATGTATTTACCCTAGGTAAGTGTAAAAAGACCATAATTACATTTACCTAATTGAATTACAGAGGTAAAACATAATTTTTTCAAGTGAAACTAAATAAAACTAAGAAAATTGGTAAATATCAGCAAACTGAGAAAATTTGTCAAAAGCGCAACGCCAAGGTCAAAAGTGCAATGCCAACTTCAACTCCACTTTTAAGGGGGTTCCCTTTGTCCAAATTGATCTCAGGATAGCTCATTGGAAAGCATGTCCAGTCTTGTTTCTAGATATATGCTTGGATTTCGAAATGGTGTTGATTTAACACTCAAAAAACTGATTATTCCAATATTGGTCAAAAAAGTAGTGCCAGCCTCCAAAACAGTGTAGAAATGTCAATTTTCGAGTGTTTTTTGACTGCTCCTTTGACCCAAAAAATATTATAAAAGTTGTTTTCCTAACTATAAATTGCCTTCTGAATCCAATGGTACCTTCATTTTTTACAATGGAGGTCCTTTGGAAAAGCACAGTGCCTAGGGTGTTGTGCTTTTGCCAGTGCCATTGTGCAAAACTGTCAAAAAGACATAAATTTCAAAAAAAATTAAAAAATGCCCAAATTTATTCAAATTTTCTTCTATGGGATGTTTAAGAGGTGTGTTAGGAAATGAGTGATGCATCAACAGGAATATCAAGCCTGTCCCCTTCATTTTTATTGGTTAGCATCTCAAGTCTTGATTTAGCCTTTTAGAGCTTTGACCTTGCAATTTGATTTTTCTTGAAGTAGTGTTTGGTCCTCTTTCTCAATATGTCATCTTCCTTATTCACCTTCTCCAGGAGATTCTCAAGATTATTGTTGGAACTGTCAAACCATTGCTCCAGGTTCTCATTGACCATGATAGAAAAATTTTCATTCAAAGTTAGCTCATTAACAAGCTCAACCGCCTTTTGCCTCTCTAGTTCTAGAGCTATTTTCAGCCCTCTAGTCATAGGTCTTCTTCTTGGAACTTGTTCTGCTGCCTCATTGTTTCAATGTACCTCTTGTTATCACTCCGCCAAATTTCTAAGGCTGAAGAAGAAATCCCAACAGAAGTAACCACAGACCAATCTTTTGGCTTGGTAGCAGCCCTCTAGTCCTAGGTCTTCTTCTTGGCACTTATTCTTCTCCCTCATTTGTTTCACCATACCTCTTTTTATCACTCCACCAAACTTCTAAGGCTGAAGAATAAATCCCAAAAAAGGTAACCACATACCAATATTTTGGCTGGGTAGCTAGCCCTACCAATCCGGAGAGGGCTCTCTCCACAAAAATCACAGCCAAGAAGCTGGATGAAAAGGTTTTATGCTAGGTATGAGTTTCTGGGGTTTTGATTTGATTTTATTGGGTTGGTGGATGAGGATATTAGGTCAAAGAGGCTAGGTCAAAGAAAATAGGATTAGGGTTGTAGAGATTCAATGGGGAAAGGTAGGTAGAAATTCTGGAAAATTAGGGTTCTTGGGATGGAATGATTAAGACAGGTGAGGAGCTAGGAAGAGCATGAAAGATGAATTCTTCCTAAACTGAAAGAAATATGAACAGAATATGAAAGCCCTCCCAAAATAGAGCATGTGAGATGAATTATGTTTCTATAACTTGAAAGTGATCATACAATAGACATGAAAATGGAAAATGGACCAGAAATACATTCATACAAATGAAACAAGAGAAGAAACAATGCTAGACAACCATACCATAGGTATCCCAAAGAAATAGCTGCAACACTTTTATTAAGCTCCTGCTAAAATGATTACAATAGAGTCTTTGATCAATATGCCAATATCCAACTGATTCCAATCTATGAAATGACTGAAAAATTACATGATATAGGCCTCAAAACCACTTTCTCTCATCCTCAGTGGTCAAATCCCTGATTTGAGGAAGAGGTCCACAAAACTCTAAACTGATTATTGAAGTGTAGGGAGGTCCAAGTGACTCCTCCCTAATTACAATGAAATTGATTCATTTTATTTCGTGATGAAATTTAACCAATGTATTTACCCCTAGATAACTTATCCACATCATATTTACATTTACTTTCATCAATTACATAGGTAAAATCATCATTTCCCAAAGTGAAAATCAAAATTGCGGTGAAAACTAAGAAAACTCATAAATTTGTTAAGGGTGCCATTTTTGTGTCAGGCAGGCAGCGTAAAATGCAGGCGCACCCTCAATGTTGCATGCCACTTTTGGAGGCCTTCCCGATGTCCAAACTGGAGTCAGGATGGCTTGTTGGAAAGCCTATCTAGTCTACTTTATAGATATGTCTTTATTTTTCTAAATGAAGTTGATTTTCCCTATCAAAATGGTGATTCTCCCACAATTTGTCGGACGCACAACATACAGGAAAAAAAGGAGGCAGAACATTGATTTTTTGTGTGTTTTTTCACCTTTTCACCTGCCATTTGTCCAAAAAAAGGCTATAAAAGTTATCAAACTTCAATGTATTCATCATTTTACATCTTGTGGTGGTATTCATTTGGCCAAAACGTGCCTCAAAGAAGAGCAAAGTGACTAGAACGTTGCGCCCTTGACAGTCCAGCTGTCACAAGACTGTCTAGGATTATTGAAAAACACAAAAACTTCAAAATTTGACCCAAAATATTTTCAATTTTTCAAATTGGCTGATGATGAGGTGGTTAGGCATGGAGTGAGGGTTCATCCAGTATGTCAAGCCTCCTTTTCTCTTCTTGCATGGTCAAGGCTTCAATTTTTACATTGGCTTGTTTAAGCTTGGACCTTGCAATTTTGTCTCTTTTGGCATAGTGCTTGGCCCTCTTTCTCAATATACCATTATCTCTATTTTACTTCTATAGAATCTTCTCTAGGTGCTGATTATCCCTATCAATCCATTTCTCCTAGTTCGCATTGACTACCACTGCAAATTTTTCATTCAAAGTGAGTTGATTAGAAAGCTCAACCTCCTTTTGCCTCTCTAGTTCTAGAGCTCTCTTCAGCCCTCTAGTCCTAGGCCTTCTCCTTGGCACTTGTTCTTCTGGTTCCTCTGTCACACCATATGTTTCTAGTGTCTATTCAAGTAATAATTTAGCTTTTTCTTCCTCTCTTTGAGCTTTGATGAATTTCACCTCATCAATGACATATTTAGTCTTTAGCTGTTGGTTCTCCTGGTCAAGATATTTAATGACAAATTTAGATCTCTCAAGATTATTTTTTAGCTCCTTAATATTGTCTTATTTCTCCTTTATTACTATGCTAGTGATATCATCAACATCATGCTAATATAGGTCAACGAGGTCAAAATCATGTTCTGTCTCATGGATTTCCTCCTCCTCATGTTTGATCTCTGCCTAAATCTCTGCCTCTGCCATCTTTTTCTTCCGTTTGTCTACCTGCTTTGTCAATGTAGAAGGCAAGGCCCCTTCCACTATGTGTGGAGAAAACACATGCTTGTAACCCCTATGTTATGTTTTTTCCAATGGCTCTATCTCAACCACATTAGCCTTCTTAGGCTCACTGATCTCAACTCTACTAGGTGACCCAGTCTCAATGTGAAATGGAGATGATGGTGGTGAAATGAGTGGAGGAGACTAATCTGATTATGATGCATGAACTATGGGCTGAGATGGAGGAATGGATGTGGAAGGATGAGATGATGAAGGCACATATTGGGCATGCTTAATAGGTGTAGCAGTGAATATGTCATTAGATATGAAAGTACTCCATGAAATGTTCATTTGTTTGAGGTAGTAGAGGACTATGATTTTGATGAGGGAATGGTGAAAAATATTTTTTATTTGGTGATCATATTCTATCTTTTGTATAGTATATGCCATCTTTTCAATGCTCCAAAAGAGATAATAAGGTATGTTGAGAATCTTGACCCTTGTGAAGTGCATGAGTAGCCAGATATGATAGGTGTAAAGTCTAGAGAACCTACCTTCACAAGAAAAGTATTTCATAATTATTTTCATCATGGGAGCATATCTCTCCAAGAGGTAAGAGAAAGGAAAAGTCCACTTTCCTTGATTCTTGTACCTAGGTTTGATGTATGGCTCAAGGTAATGGTCCTCCAAGTATTTTTTCTTGAACCATTTTTCCCCAACATTTGGGATTCCAATGGCAGCTGATATGATGGCAATGGATATAGTGAAAGTGACACCAACAAGGGTTACTTAGTTTTTGTGGAGATTGGAGATGAATAGTCAACTCAACATAGGATGATGTTGGACCCTTTGTATTTTCTCATAGAATTCAAAACATCCTACATGCTTAAAACATGTCACAGTCATGGGAGATGCCATGAGTTCCCTGGTATTTGTTGGTTCAAGTATAAGGATTATCCCTCCTTTGTTTAGCCTCCTCTCCGTTCTTTATTCTCCCTCACTATAGTTACTTTTTTATTCTTCTTCCATGTGTGTCTTAGTATGAAAACCCTAGGGAGATGGAATGATAATGAAAAATTATTTTTGGGAAGTGGGAATGGGATGGGGAAATTTAGGGAGATGGGGGAAGGGGTTTATGAAATGTGGGAGGTGACAGAGAGTAGTAATGATGAGGGATTTGTGATAGAGGATTTAATTATAGTTTAGGGATTTAGGAGCCTAGGCAAATGAAAAACCTAGGCCTTATCATTTGGGGAATAAAGCGCTTAGGTTAATGGTGATAGTGATATAGGGGGTGAGGATAGGGTCAATTATGATATGGGAAGGGAATGAAAGTCTTAGGGAGTGAAATTAAAATGTCATTGGGGATTTTAGAGTGATGTTAGGGTTTCAAGCTCAAAATATACACCAAATATTTTAAACAACTTCAAACACCACAAAATCGACTTGATAAGAAGAGGGGTGGTGTAATTGTGGCTTACTTGATTGCTGGAGGTTGTAGAGCACCGTTGCTGAAGTTTGAGAGTGATGGAAAGTGTTTTGGAGCTCCCTAAGAATTTTCAGGCAAGTGTACAATGCACAATGCCAGCATGCCCTCTCTTTTCTAGGTGCACAGTGTACAATGCATGGGCGCAACGTAATACATAGGAGCGCCCTCCTTCTGCCAGGAGCGCAGTGCTACCTCTTTTTTGAAAATTTCACCTTCTTTCTTGGATTTTCGTGCTTTTGTAGAGGTTGCTTGATGATGGCAAGAGAAAATGAGGTTTGAATTGATGTCCTTTGGGTTTAAATACTTTGTAGGATTTGATTTTATGATTTTAGAACCCACTTTTGCAATGTTCAATTTCACTTTTAAAACCTTGCAAAATACCCTTTAAGTCTGTCTTGTCTGCTTTGCAGATTGATCATGTTAGAGTAGGAACTCTTCATACTTTGAAGTTTGATGTGTTTGGCATATGGAATTGAATTGGTAGCTTTAGGAAATTGAGTACTTATTACATATAATGGACATAAAATTACATAAATTAAATAAAATTACATCGCTGCTTTTTGGAACAAAATTACATTTTGGAATGAAACTCACACTTGAAATCAAAATTACAACTTTGGGAACCATATTTACATGGTTTCAAATCTTCTTTCGATGGTAAAGGGATATTATTTGGATCACTCTCATACTTTTGCTGACCTTATACAATGAAATGGTGTTTTATTTGGACCTTGGAAAATGAACACCTAGAGACCTAATGAAGACCTTGAATGACCAGATTTCATGGCCACCAAACTGACACAATGACATGATGAAAAGGACTTTCATGACTGAAGTATGCTCAGAAAGACATGAAGATGGGCCAACAAGTATGATTTTTTGAAGAAGAATGAAATTTTTTAACTAGGGCTACCGTCAGTGAATAAATGTTTTACATGACCTAATGGAATGATTAAAAAAAATTCTAAGTGGGACTCCTAAAATGATATTAAAAAAGTTTTTTTTTTCACTGATGGTAGGATGCAAATACTGACACTAACATTGGCTTTATTGAAGATGGTATCTCCGAAAGAGGTGTCAAGAACCACAAAACTCTGGATTTTGTAGATCAGTGCCTTATCCATTGGGCCAATACGGTCAAAAAACCCAAACTAATAACATGACTAAAAACTAATAACTCAGAAAAATATGGTGACTCAAGACAAACTCAAATGAATGAAAATTGACTCAATACTGACTTACTTGACTAAAAACTGAACTTTTTGAAAATGGCAGAAAATCAATGAAGCTCCATGGCCTTCACTTCGGGCTTCGAACTCCAGTGATTCTGTACTTCACACTTACAGAAAATGTAACTGATATTTACAATGAAATGGAAAACTGATCAAGAAATTTGCTTTAGAAAATATAGTGTTTCAGGGGCCTACCAGTAACTGGTCCTCCTAAACACTCTTTTCCATTCATCTCCTTAAGCAAATAAGAATTCTCTCTCTGACAAGCTGAAATCTGATATGGCCCTTTCCATAAATTCTCAAATTTTCCATGCTGACCTTTGTCTTCATTTCTAGCATCCCAATAGAGTACCACATCTCCTATCTTGAATTTTTCTTCCTTAGTTTTTTTATCATAGATCTTATTTATCATGTCATGAAGTTTTGAAATATTCTGAAATACTTCATCTCTTCTCTGCTGAAGGTGTATCGTTTGATTAATATAGCGATGTATGTTGTTGGAGTCCCCTAATTTGGCAGATTGGTAAACCAAATAGCAGGGCAACATCAGACCAATCTTTGGAGTCCTAGGATCTAGCCTTCCTGGACTTAGAGAGGGCTCTCTCTATGATGTGAAGGATGTGAGATTGTTCACTTTGTATGTTTTATTTTAGGCTAGTTGTTAAGTATATTTTGGTTTGTTTTAGTTTTGAGGTAAAACTGATTAAGTAGGACAAAATATAAAAATATTTTATCAAATCAACAAGGCTATGGGGTCAGCTAAAGTCAAGGATGTCTAAATGATGGACAAGGTGTACTGCAAGGCCGATTTAGCAAGGTCAATGGATCCTTTAGGTGAGGTGTGAGGTGAAATGAACATTAAGTTTGTGAAAAATGAAGAATTCTTAAACATATATAGTTTGAAAGAAAATCCTCATGAGGTAGGGAAAACCATAAATCTCTATGAATAATACTCGAATTGATAAACATGAAAGATAAACAATCTGGTGATACATAGAAGCATAAGAACTCCTAACTCTGGAAATTCACCTTCAGTTGTTGGGAAAACATATAAGATAAAAAAACAACTTAATATATGGAGAGGGAACTCCTAAACAACATATATCAAGCTATTTAATCAAACTAATTCTGTACATGGACAACAAGATTTAACGAGACCCTTTTGACTTAACTAAAACAACCGCATTTCCAGAAATTTTTAAATGAGTTTTGAGAAACTACAAGTAAGTAGGGGACACTTAAATCATACCAGATAGTTGAAGACACCACTATTAATGAAATGAATTGGTACCCTGATGGACCTAAGGAGCAGTTAAGAATTCCTTAAAATGATCAAGAAGAAGAAAACATCAAAGTTGTAATATGAAGGAGGTTTGAGGTGATTCCATGAGCATATATCAACATATAATTTTATAATCTACAACAAATAAGAAGTATGAAACATTAATGGAAACAAGAAGACATAAACAAATCAGGAAAACATCACCATTCACCAAGCTATGGAATCCTGCACACAATGCTCCTCCACCATCAAGCCAAGCAAGACATTCATCCACTTCATAAAACCAGTGTTTTCTTCAAGCCCATAAAACTATGTATTACTCTTAACATGTCAAGTTCTGCCTCATGGTTTATATAAGCCAACAGGAGAAAAACGTACTAGAGCAGCAAGAAGGCCATTGGCCAAAGCAAATATCTAAAACTGCCCTTGAGGCCTTACAAGGTCCAAGGCACAAAATATCCTTTTCGGACCAAAATAGCAAAAATATTGACTTTTAGGCTCTGAAATGCATGATAAACTTTCCTAATGCACATTTTACCCAGTCATCTCACAGGAATGCAGAAAAATGTCTCTGTTTTAGCAGAATTTTCAGGTGCGCAGCACCAAAAAAGGCCTTTTTGTAGCGAGGTTTTGGAGTCCTTCCTGGTGTCAAAAAAGGTCACATGATGGCCCGTTGGAAATATATGGATGTATAATTTCCAAATATACTTTATTTATTTCATTATGATCTCTAGAAGTCTATCAAAAAGTGGAAAAGGTGTAGAAACCTAGGAGCGCAGCACCTGCTCAAAAACAGTGGCAAAAAGGTGAAAAAACGGCTGTGTTTGGACCTTTTCAGGGACCAAAACAGCTCCAAATGATTTGAAAATTTATGAGAATACTCTCTTAGTACTAAGGAATCCAAAAATATAAACTTCTACTGCTAAAAATGCTCTGAGAAAAAGCGCAGCGTTTGGGGTGTTGCGCTCCTAGGCTTGAAATTTCACAAAAAACAAAACGGTGTCCAAATTTGCCCAAATTTGGTGAGTAGCTCCCTCAAGGGTTTTTGGAAACTTGTAGTGAATATTGGGCTAGGATTCTAATTCTAGCTTGGTCTTTTCCATATTTTCGGGTTGGGCGCCTCTTGTGGGCAAGGACAACTTTGAGCTTTTTCTAGCAAACTGATTTAGATTTTTGTAATGCTGAGCCATCTTTATTTGTAAGCTTAAATCCTTGTTTGCTTTCTCCAATTTGGCCTCTAAATGCAGGTTTTCCCTTTCAAGCCATGACTCTTTTTCATTTTCAATTTCCAATGCTAAGAGCTCAGTGAGAGGGAATTGCTGCATTCGGGCTGATTCCTCTTCTCTTTATTTTTCTAATGCTCTCCTAAGACCCATAGTCTTAGGCATCTTCCTAGCTGGCCCTTCTTCTTCATCATCTTCTTCATAGTCACCCATGTACTCTTCTAGCTTCACTTGTGATTTATGAGCCTCTCTTTTGTACTTGAGTGCCCGGGCTTCATAAATGGCAAGTTGGCCACTCATTTGTGCATTTTGTGTTTGTAGGAAATGAATGATATGTTTTGATCTTTCCAAATCATTCACCAAATCTCTAACTTTTGCATCCCGGTCTTGTAAAAGGGAATTGAGAACCCTTGTTTCATTGTCCTCATCACTACCAATGTGGATATGTTCAAAATCCCTCTCTTTCATGGATTCTTTCTTATCCTTCCATTGCCTTCTTGCCCTTGTCCTTCATGGGCTTCTTATCCCTGTCTTTCTTTGGCAATCCATACTTGCCTTTCTTTGGCAGTTTACCTTTTCTCCTTAATGCCTTGGTGACATTGCTTTGCACTGTTTGAGTGGTTTTTCCTCTTACTGTTTTAATGGTTTTAGCTTTCACTGTTTTTGTTGAAGGATGCATGGCCCCTTGCCTTGGAGAGGCAGTAAACACATGCTCCTGACTTTGCTGATGAGAAATGGTAAGAGGTGCCAATATTTGGGCTTGTTCATTTTGTTCACTTACAGCCTTAGGGTTGTCTTTTTCCTCATCAACACTTTATGTTTGCATTTCTTTGTCATTTTGCAGTGGGAAGCTTCCCTAATCATTAATTTCAATGTTTGCAATGATCTCTTCACCAGGAGGATAATCAGGAAGGTCCTGCTCTTTTTTTGTTTCATGAAAAATGCCTAGGTCTGATGCCTTTTCCTTTCTAGAGCTATGTCTGTCTTTATCCTTTTTTCTGTTGTTTTGACTATTTTCATCACTATTTTCCCTTTTGTTGCCTTCATCTTTTTGGCTGTTTTCACTATCTTCTTATTGGCTGCCCTCATTATTTTAGCTGTCTTTACTATGCTTTGGGCTGCTTGCCTCTTCCTTTTCACTGTTTTCTATTTGGCTGCCTCCTTCTTCACTATTTTCTAGTTTTTTGCCTCCTTCTTCACTGTTTTCCTATTTGTTGCCTCCTTCTTCATTGTTTTCCTGTTTTTTTCCCTCATCACTATCTTCTTCGCTGCTTTCCTCATTGCTACTTTTATTATCTTTATTTTGGCTACTTTCTTCCTCACTGTTCCTCTCCTCTTCTTCAGTTTGTTCTTTTTCATCATTATTTCCCTCCTGGCTGTTTTCTTTGGTATTAATAATGCTTTTCTCAACCTCAACATTACATTCAGGGCCACTACTACTTTCTTCTTCGTTAGCTTTATCAGTGGAAGATGTTTGTTTCTTGGGAGGGTGACTCATGAGAGGAAGGTGAAACATATGCTGTAGAGGGCGAGGAAGGGGTATGAGGAGGATTTTGAGATGAGGATGGCATGATTTGCAATGGGATGGAAGATGAAGAAGTGAAGCCATCATGAGTGATAAAGGCTTCCCAAGGAATACCTTTTTGCTCCAGTTGGTGAGTGACAATGATTTTGACAAGGGAGTGATGAAATAAGCTTTCCCTTTGCCAAGATGGAGGTTTCTTTTTCACAATGGTGGACATATTTTCAATACTTTTACAGAGGAAATAAGGTAGGTTCAGCAGCTTGGCTCGGGTGAAGTGCATAAGGAGCCTAATGTGATATGAGTAGACTTGGGAGAACCTGCCTTCACAAGTAAAATATTTCATGAAAATTTTCAAGAGGAGGGCATGCCTATCCAACATATGTGAAAAAGGGAAAATGGTTTTACATGCAGCTTGACAACTGGGCTTCAGAAAATGCTGATAATGGGTTAAGTCAAGGTATGTTTGTTTAAACCATTTCTCTCCTATACAAGGGATCTTGGTGGCTTTAGATATAGCTTTAGGAGTCAATTCAAAATCTAAACCTGTTATGTGAACCTTTTTCATGTGCAATCTTAGGGAAAACAACTCAGTTAAATGAGGATGGCTGCCAATTTCTTGTACTTTATTGCAGAAGCCAAAACATCCCAATTCTTGAAAACAGGATAAAACAGAGGGGAAAACTGTCAGTTCTTGGATGTTTGCAGGCTCAAACCTATTGGGTTTTCCTCCTTTCTTAGCTTGTCTTTTTGGCGTTTGAGGTGTTAGTCATCATTATTTTTTACCTATTGTTGATGACTAGTTTCCTTAGCTATGTTTTCTAGAAGCTAGTCTAAAACTGTCAATTTCAAGGTACTCTGAAAACACATTCAAGGGAAATTTAGTTCAAAGGTGTCTAACAGTGAGCATTATCCTTATACCAACCACTTTATTCACTCCTTAAAAGCTTCACAGTAATATGATACCAAGAAAAGACATATATTGCAGAGCAATGACATAGTGTTGAAATAAATGAAATTTCATGTGTATGATGATAACTTCCTTAATGAGAGCAGAGGGTTAGAAACACAGTGATAACCTCCTTCAATGATAAGAAGAGGGTTAGGAAGACATTGCTATGGCCTCCTTCACAAACAAGCAGAGGGCGAACATGTTCTTAAGTGACTTCAGAAGCTGTTGTGCGCCACCTCCTCCAAAGATGAAAAGAGGATGCATAGCAGGATTAAAATTATGTTTAAGAAATTTTCCTTTTGGAAAGATAAGTTGAGGAATAGTGGTGACACTAATGGAAGATGATAAGTTAAAAGGCCTTTTTCATATCACAAGAAAAAGGTTGACATGATGGTGTTAAGGGCCTCTAATCTTGTGTTTATGAAAACCCCCTTCAAAGGATAAATCAAAGGTTATAATTTTGACTAAGAGTAGCCTCATCTAAATGGTAAGGTGGTAAACCAAGAATCAGGAGATCAAATCATGTTTTGGAGGCCTCTTTCATCATACAAACAGAATACCTTATCATAGTGAAAAGACCCTCCTTACTTCACAAACAGTGAATTTGCACAGTGGTTGTAAGAGGGTGCAGTAGTGGTTTTTCATGGTGACCTCCCTTGTAGACAAAAAAAATCAAATCATAGTTTGATAACCTCCTTTGTGACAAACAAGGTGTTAAAAACAATCATCAAGGTTAAAAAGGTTGTGAAGAGAAATTCACAGTGACTTTAGAGTGAAGACATCAGCCCTTTTTCAAGGTTCTCTTTCAACAATCAAAGGAAGAAAAACTATTTTCAAATACAACATCACAGTTTCATTTTGTTTTTAAACAAATTATAAGGTAAACAGAGGATTTGCATTGTGGTTTTGAAAGGCTGCAATAATGGTTTTTGTGATGACCTCCCTTGTAGACAAATCGAAGAATAACACAGTTTTTATATCCCCTTTCATAACAAGAAGGGGTTAAAAACAAACAACAGGCTTAAATAAGTTTTGAAAATAAATTTACAGTGACATTAGAAATGAAGACTTCAGTGATTTTTCAAAAGTCTCTTTCAAACAAACAAAGGAAAGACTATGTTCAAATACAAATGCAACAAAGTCATTTCGTTTTGAAAACAAAGGTAAAAAGGAATGTTTCGTTTTTCAAATTAAAATAAGGAAAAGGGTTTTAAAAAGCCTTATGAGTATAAGAGGGCATGAGCTAACATTCATTATCAACATACAAACAACTTCCACAGAGAAAAGAGAACAAGTCTCGAGCAATTTTTTGAGCATTTACAGCTTGTTTGAAGCGCGACACGCTAGTTTCCTTGCGTGGCACGCCTGTAGGCACTCACTGAAGAAAATTTTTAAGGGCACAATGCACCTATGCAGTTGCACAACACGCCTATGCCCATCGTTCAATGGGCACCCAGGGTCGACCCGACAGCTTGAACGTGGCGCGTTTTTTCCCGTTTAGGCCTGCCCAGCCCAACAACCAAGATTGAACATGGTGCGTTTTCCCGTTCAGACCTGCCCGACCTAGCAACCATCTCTGAACGCCTTTTTTTCCCACCTGGGCCCATACTCAAAGGAGTTCTCAAAGGTGCCAAGATCGGATTTTGAACAAAAATCTCGTCTCGAAACATAGTAAAATACATATTATGAAGGTATTTATGTCTCTAGGCCCGGACTTTGTTTAAATTTAATGGAAAATTTTGGTATCAAAGTGTTAAAGAAACAGTGATAAAGCAGCAAAGGTCTATTGACAGTTTTAAAGGAAGATTGGTTGTTTTAAGTTTGTAAAAGGATAATCACAGTTTTACAGAGCCAAACTTTATGTGCTAAAAGGGGAAAAGAAACTGATCTTCATCAAAAATTTTATCTACTAGCCTAGGAAAGAAATATAACAGTGATTTAAAAGGGAGGAACCTAGCTATTTTCAAGAAAACCATCTTTGCCAAAAATCACAGAGAATCATTGTTTAAAAACTAGTGCCTTGTGAAAATTTAAAATTGGTTTTTCAAGTACATAAAATATCATACAGAGTTTGTTTTGAAAATTTCTTACTAAGTGATAGGGAGACTACTTTGTTTAGAGAAACAATGATCATCAAAGAATGACAGTTTGTTCAAAGGGGAACCACAGTGTTTTCTCAAAAGTGTATTCTTTTCTTAGAGAGAAAGGAAGATAGTGATTGGGTGAAACAGTTTTGATCAGGTTATAAGGGGTTTGATGACCTCTTAAACATTGATTCCAAAAAGGCAGTGATTAAGGGAAAGAGTTTTTTTGTAAAAAAAAAAGAGGACTTGTCCTCAAAAATCAAAAATAGAAATTACTAAAGGCCTCTTTGCTCAAAACACAGTGATAGAGAAGTGAATTTGTTTTCATTTAACAAATACTTTTTTTCCAACTAAAGAGAAAAGCAGTAGTCTATTTTTCAGTACATTTCAAGTTCTTGTTTGGTAAGTCAGTCTGAGGGTATCAAAAGAAAAAATGCCTCCAAAGAAGGATAGTAGAAGTGGTTATCACAATAGGTATGAGCCTATTACAACTCAAGAGGTGAATGAATCTCCTTCAGTACTCTCCAATTTTCATGAAGTAGGGTGCTTGGATTTTTGCCAAAATGTCCAAGAAGTAAAAAAGCACCCTCCTTTAACACATTTGTTTTCTTTGAGGCTGCAAGGAAAGCATGTCCATATAGTAGGACTGGATTTCAAACTCTCTCCTAGGGCTATATCCAAAGCTACTAAGATCCCCCATATAGGAGAAAAGTGGTTCAAACAAACATACCTAGATCTGAATCACTACAAACCCTTTCTAAAACCAGACCATCAGGATGTTTTCCAAGCTATTTTCCCTTTTTCTCACTTGTTGAACAGCTATTCCCCCCTCATGAGAGTCATCATGAAGTATTTCACATGTGAAGGGAGGTTTTCCCAGATTTATGCCTATCACATCAAGCTTCTTATGCATTTCACAAGAACTCCGTTGCTGAACCTACCTTTCTTTCTCTACAGAAGCATTGACAAGATGGCCTCTACTATCCAAAAGAAGCCCTCCACTCAAAAACACACTTGTTTATTTCATCATTCCCTTCTCAAGATCATCATCCTCCATCAACTTGAAAAAAAGGGAGTTTCTTGGGACTCTTTCATCTCCCATCCCGATTTTTCCATTACCTCTTCATCTCATGCACCTTCCTCACCATCCACTCATCATGTTTCTCCTTATTCTAGTAAATCCACTTCTAAAGATGAAAATCCCCTATGATTGAGGGTGAAGAAGAGAGGAAAAAAACTAGTGATGAAGAAGGGCAAAGTGACAAGAAGCAAAATAGTGATGAATAGGGACAAAGTAAAGACTCTAAGCATGACAGTGGGGAAGAAGGAAATAATGGTGAGCATGAAAAAATTGATGGTGAGCATAGCAGTCATGAAGAGGAACATGATGGTAGCCAACACAGCAGTAAGAATGAGAGTGATGAGGGACAAAATAGTGAAGGAAAAGAACACAACAGTCATGAAGAAAGCAGAGACAGAGACAAACAAGACAGTCCTCAAGAAAACAAACAAAGTGGTAGCCAAAACAGTGATGATGAGGGTCATGAAAGTCCTCAAAGAGACACTTATGATGAGAAACAAGACAACCCTCAAGCAAGAAATGATGATGGCAAGCAAACACCAAACAGTGAGCATTCCGAAGGGGGCAACATGGAGCAAAAATATCAAAACAGTCCTAAGGGCAGCCAAGACCAAATCAAGGACCAAGTTGAGCAAGTGCAAGTAATGAAACCTCCTCTCTCTTCTCCTCCACACATCCAAGAGCATGTGCTAGCTGCCTCTCCTAGGCAAGGGGCCATGACTCTTCCTCCAAAAGTGGTGAAACCTAGAAACACTAGATCAGCAAAGAAGAAGATCACTCCAGCAATGACTAGCAATGCCACAAGAGAATTGAGAAGTAGAGGAAAATTGCCTAAAAATAGTATTGTTGAACTGCCAAAGGGGAAGAGGACCAAGAAGTCTATCCAAGGCAAGGGGAAAGAAAAATAGGAGAGTAGTCATGAAAAGGAAAGGGAGTTTGACATCATCCAGATAGACAGTGATGATGGGGATGATGAAGCTAGAATTCTTGAGGCTCTTTTACAAAACATAGAAGCCCAAATTCATGACCTACAAGCTGATCTAGAAAGGTCCAAGGACCTCATACATGTTCTACAGATGCAAAACAAACAAATGAGTGGTCAAATGGCAGTTTATGAGGCCCGGGCTTTCAAATACCAAAGGGAAGCCGACAAAGCACAAATCAAGCTTGAAGAGCTTATGGGCGAATTTGATCATACTGAAGAAGAAGAGCAGCCAATGAGAAAGAGGCCTAGGACTATGGGTCTCAAGAAAGCTTTGGAGAGAAAGAAGGAAGAAGAGGCAACCCTTATTCGATCTTATCCTCTTACTCAATTGCTTGCCTAAGAAATAAAAAAATAATAGAGAACCATGGCTTGAAAGGGCGAACAAGCATTTGGAGGATAATTTAGAGAAAGCTAATAGAGACTTGAGTCTACAAAAGAAGATGACTGGCACTACAAGAAGTTGAACCAATTTGCCCGAAGAAAGCTCAAACTTGCTCAAGAAAGGCTAAAGGCTTCCCGAAAGAGGCTCCCGGTAGAAAAAGTGGAGAAATTCACATCAGTGCTTGAAATATTGGCCTCAAATTCCTTACATGCTTCTAAAACCCCATGAGGGGCTTGCTCGCCAAAATTGAGCAAATTTTGACAAGATTTTATTTTTTGTGTTTTTTGGCCATAATTGCACATTTTTCAAGGGACTGCCATGGGTGCTAGGAGCATCCTCAGCTCATGAAAGTCATTTTTTTGGATGTAATAAATTCAAGGTCAGCTACTCACAAATATTAAGATCCAAAGGAGGTGTTTTGGTCCCCCAAAGAGGCAAACAACTGTGATTTTTTAACTTTCTGCCACACATATCAGCAAGGGATACTTTTTTGGTTTTTTCCACTCAGTCCACCTTTTGACATATTTTCATGAATAATTTTGGGAAAAATCAAGTAGTTCTAGAAAATAGACATCTAGGGCTTTCCAACGAGCCATCACGAGCCTCGTTTTGACATCGGAAGGTCCTTCAAAAGTTGTCTACAAGACAAGGAATTTTCTGCTGCTACGTTCCTGTAGCATTTTGGCAAAAAAAACAGTTTTGTGAAGTGGCTTATCCAAATGTGCGTTAAGCCTTTTTTGGCCATTGTCAGTTATGAAAAATCAATTTTATTTCCTTTTTTATAATTTTAAGATATTTTTAAAGATATTTTGTGCCTTAGGCTTTGCAAAGCCTCAAGGACAAAATCAGATATTTGTAATAGGCCAATGGCCTTCTAGATACTCTTGGATATTTTCTTACTCTTTAGCCTATATATTACAAGAGATTTCACTGTATCAATAGGCTGAGCTTGATGATATAGAGAAATACATGATATTACAAACTTTGAAGAAACACTTTGTCTCATGATGTGGATGATTTCTTGTTTGTCTTGGATGGTGGAAGAGGACTATTTGTTGGATTCCTTGGCTTGGTAAATGGTATAATGTTCCTATCTGTGTTAGAAGTGTTGTCATTGATGGCAAAGGACAATAGAAGAGGCAAAGGAGAATACAGTGATAGGATATGTAGACAGGGAGCATGAGGAGAATAGAGCAAGAAGTTATTTACACTATAGCAACAGATATAAGACTTGTAGAGATAGAATGAGAGAATACAGAGCAGCAGACTATACATACAGGAAATACAGTGACAAGATATGTATTGAGAATACAGAGATAGGGTAGCAGAATAGACAGAGAGTGAAAAGATCCAGAGGGGGTTCCAATGAAGAAGAGCTCACATGCAGAAGAGAAAGAAGCACAAATTGTTAGGGGAATATTCAGGGCCATAGTGTGAAGTTGAAGAGCTATTGACATCTTTACATAGTTCCACCACCTGTTTTTATCTCATCCTATGGAAAATTATATATATATAGACACAGTGAGGACTTCAAAGAATCTGAAATACAAACCTGGAATGTGCATTTGTAATTACTGATAGAATTGTTGGTTTAGCATGTAGAAGCACCAAGAGTGCAACAGAAATGTTGAAAGGTCAAGACAGAACCCTAAGGGTATTGGAACCAAGGGTTTAGCAATATGGTAGCATTTGTATTAAAATAACAATGAAACATGGTTCATATATTAAAGTGTTGAAGAAATAAGAATTTAAGCCTTTGAACGGAGTTTATATGTATATGTATATAATGAAGGTGCGAAGTATTTGATGGAGCGGAACCATGAATATAAGAGGAACCCTAAACGTGAACAGTAAAACCAGAGGTGAGAAAACCGACAGTATCGCGCGGTGTCTAGAGTGGTAAGTGGATTTTTCATTTTGAACGCGATCTATGTCGCTGATGGACATGTGGCTTAAGGTGGTTTTGTAAATCTGCTTATGTCGCGCAAATTTTGAAGTTTAACACTCATTCACTTTAATTGCGCGATATTCATTACACGCCGTCAAATTCTTGTTTGGAACGTGACTTAACATCGACTGTTAGATTGGTTCGACAGATAATGCCAAGGTATGTAATAAAAGTTGTGGGCCCCGAAAATAGTTATATACATTATTGCTTGGGTTCAGTTCTAATACGTGGGTTCATTATAATGTTCTAGCATTGGCGGAGACTATATTATGTGTTCATATAGTGTAGTCTGCATACAATATCACAAGGGGTATACAATACGGGTTGATATATTATAGTTATGTGCGAAAGGTGAGCCATATGTTTATTACATATTGAGTTTTCATATGAAATAATCGTAGTGTTGAGTTGTGCATTCGATGCATGGTCTGACCTTTGAACTATGCAGAATATATATATATATATATATATATATATATATATATATATATATATATATATATATATATATATATATATTCCGGATAGTTCAAAGGTCAGACCATGCATCGAATGCACAACTCAGCATGACGATCATTATATATATATATATATGTTGGTATATATTGTATTGATATATATATAAAGACTGAAAGTTATATATTGAATTTGTACGTGGGTATATTATAATATGGTGAAAAAAGTAATCAGCATATATATATTATAGTTATGGATGCGCAATTAAAAATACAAAAGGTTCTATTGTTCGGGTTTAAAACAAACAAATTCTTATAAGGTGGGACCCGAGTCATGAATCGCATCAGAGAAAAGAATGGCAACGGAACGTGTTGACAAAAGTTTCGATTGATATGTGGACTCGATGGGTTTATGAATCATGATTCATATGAGTTTGAGTTCCGGCATGAAAGTGAACCATCGCATCAGAGAGATTCATCACATCGGCATAGTGAAGTGAACAGTGAATCATCGTATCGAAAGTATTCAGTTGCGATTAATCGCATCGGAAAATAGAATAAAAGGTTTTATAAAGCTGTGGGCCTGAACCTTTCAAAGGTTAGCGTTGGTGGTTCATTAATATAAAACCCAAGGTTTATTAAGAAGTTTTTATAACATTTGATTGGGGAGAAGATATTTGTTTTTATGAGAATGAAAAATCTGGGATGTATATTTAATGAGTATGAGCATTTCTTTTAAATACGAAACCAATGGTTATACCTTTGATGGTTGAGGTCTTATTACATAATGAAGATTGTGAGTATAGATATATATCTGATTCCGTTTTGTTAAAAAGGTTTTATAATAACGCCGAGAGTTATTTTATGTTCTATTAAAATACAGTTGTACATACAACAGTTATACAATTGCAATGAACAGGAAAAATGAAAAAAGAGAAACGAAAAAGACAGTGATTGTTGTAGATGAAGAGAGAGGAAAACAGAGAGAGCAGTGTTGTTGAAGTGATTCGAAATTTATACTATAATTGAATGAAAGGTTTTAATTGTTTTACATTGTTTGTGATGTAATTGGAAAGTCTCCAGAGAAAGATAAAATCCCACTATAAATTTGAAATGGATACATTTTTCTGAATAAATTGATAAAAAAAAGGAGAATACAAAATTGAAGCAAAATAAATAATCAAACAGATATGAAGATTGGAGGACAGTAAAAAAAAAAAACAAAGGTACAGAACAGAGCTGATATCCAAGGTAAATCAACAAGTGTTTGTCTTATGGAAAAGTGAGGGAGTTGGAGCTTCCTTGCAAGTTGTAGCTTGCAGAATTTGAGGTTGAAGCCTCTTGTAGGTTGGCGCTGACAAAAAATTAGTGGTGAGAGGGAGTTGGAGCTTGCCTTTACATCACAACAATAATAAGATGTGGTTTTCTCCCTTTATGGGTTTCCACGTATATTTGTTGTCTATGTGTTGATATGGTTATTCAATCTGCTTAATACTTTTTGTTCTCATAATAAGTCTATCGTTACATTATCTTAACATTTCTGCTCATATATTAAGATTGTTCCCATATAAAGTTGATCATGAAGTTAAATTGTAAATAAGTTTAATTGAAAGATTTAAAAAGTTCATGAAGGTGTTAAACTGATTCACCCCCTCCCCCGCCCTCTCATTTTAACTAAGATTTCAACAATTGGTATTAGAGAAGGTTCCTTTTTGTAGCAGTTTAACAACTGAAAGGAGATCATAGGTCCTCGTGGTGGCTAGTCAAGAAGGATCCTCACCGAACAAAGCCCCTTTTTTGACTGGTGAAAATTATGCTTTTTGGAAAATCAGAATGAGAACATACATAATGTCCTTAGGAATAGAATTTTGGGCTTCTATGGAATTTGGATATGAATCTAAGGAAAATGTCTCAGAGAAAGAAGCCAAACAAGATTTTGTGGCTAATACAAAAGCAATGAATGCAATCTTGAATGGACTATGTGAGGTAGAATTCGTCAAAGTAATGCACAACAAGACTGCCAAAGAAATGTGGGAAACTCTAGAAAATATTCATGAGAGAGACAAAAAGGTGAAGACAACCAAACTTCATGTCTATAGAGCCCAGTTTGAAAATTTAAAGATGAATGATGATGAAGACATTGATAGTTTCTTTTTAAGGGTTGCAGAAATTGTCAATAATATGAAAGCACTAGGTGAAACCATACAAGAATGTGTAATCGTTCAAAAGATCCTAAGATCTTTGCCATCTAGTTTTAATCCCAAGGTCTCTGCCATAGAAGAAACAACAGATTGGGAAACCTTGACCATGAGTCAGCTACTTGGAAAATTAACAGCCTATGAGATGAGATTGCCACAGAGAAAGTCAAATGTAAGGGAGGCAGCCTTTAAGGCAGAGAAGAAGAAATAAGAAAAAGAAGATATATGCTCCCGCTCTGATGAATAAGAGGCCAAATTTATTAGGAAATTGGATAAAGGCTCATGTAATTATAAAGGTAAACTTCCATTTAAATGTTTCAATTGTGGAAGAGTTGGAAACTATGCTTCTAAGTGTCCTTATAATAAAACAAAGAATCAGGCTCAGGAATCAGAGAAGACCATATCTAAGAACTGGCAGAAAGGGAAGAGATTCAATAGAAAATATTTCTATGCTCGGCAAGATAGCAGTGTGTCAGAAGACTCAATTTAATTCTCAAGTGAAGAAGAAACATCAGAATTTGTACTGATGGCTATAGAAGAGCTGGAAGAATGCCTTCTAGAAGATGAAGAAGAAGGTGAAGTGGACCTTGAGGGGGAGCTAAGAAGTGCCTTGGAGGAACTTGATAGACTAAAACTGAAGTGCAGAAAACAGAAAGACATTCTTCTCAAATATGTAAGAGAAGAACAAAATTCAGAAGTCCTCATTTAGTTGAAAGTAGAGCTTGAAGAAGCCAAGAAGGTAGAAGATATTCTACTTAAGCAGATCAAGGATAAAACTTAGGAACAAGAGAAGTTGGAAGAAGAAGTAGTATGCTTAAGGAAGAAATTAGAAAATGCCCAGAGGAAAATAGATACTTCTCAAATGAAAATCTCTGGTAAGTTGAATTAGATTCTAGATGCTTAAAGATCTCCTCTAATAAAAACTAGGATAGGCTATGAAGGAGAATCAAGCAAAGGCAAAGAAAAAGAAAACAAAAATATATTTTTTGTAAAAGTGGAGGAGAATATCAAAGCAGCTTAGAAGATTTCTAAAGAAGAAGAATCCTGTAATAAAGTAGATAAAAACCAGCAGGAAGCTCAAATGACAAAGGATGAAATAAATAAACTGTCAACTGAAAAAAGTTCGTATACTCCTGAATATGTCAAATTTGGAAGTCATCAAAGGAGATTTTTTCCTCCTATGAAAAATGCCACTTGTTATGCCTGCCACAAATTGGGACATATTGCTGCATATTGTCATACAAGTAGAATAAATACAAACCAGCAAAGGATGCAAACAGTAAAAATTTTTACTCAAGCAAACAAATGGAGAAGACAACCTTTTATCAAGTAAGAAAATTGTTTTTATGGATACTGTTTTTATTGTAAATAATTTGGCCATAAAATCATAGAATGCAAAAAATATGGACAAAGACTGATGTTCAAAACCTCAAGGAGGTTTATGAATCATGGAGAGTTTACTCATACTTATAATTCTGCTAAAGATATGTCCAAATGCTGTGTATGAAATAAAAGTGGACATATGTCTTCCAAATGTCCTCTAAGAGAATATGGGTCATCACCTTAGAAAAGGTACCAAACAAGAGGTGCTTGCAGTGGAAAAAGAAGGTGAATAAATGTGACTTGGCTCTAATAGCTCAAGATCTGAAAAGCCAATGGTATTTGGACAGTGGTTGCTCAAAGCATATGTCTGGAGATAGAAACAAGTTTATAACCTTTGATGAAAAGAAATCTGGAAATGTTACTTTTGGCAATGATAAAGAAGGAAAAATCAAAGGAAGAGGCTCAGTCAGTTTGGATAATGGCAAAGGAAAAGCCCAGGATGTACTATTTGTGGATGGGATGAAAGCAAATATGTTGAGTGTTAGTCAAATGTGTGATAAAGGTTGTGAAGTTCTTTTTAGAGCACAAGACTGCGAAGTAAGATCAAGCATCGCTGGAAAGACCCTGATCAAAGGTGTTCGAATAGAAAGCAATGTCTATGTAGTAAAAGAAGAAAATGAAGCATGTCACCTTAGCAAATTTGAGGAGTCATGGTTATGGCATAGGAGATTGGGACACCTAAACTTTGATCATATCATAATTCTAAGCAAAAAGAATGTAGTAAGAGATATGCCTGTCATAAAGAAGCCTTCAAATACAATATGTAAATCCTGTCAGCTAGGTAAGAAGACCCGTACATCCTTCAAAACCAAAGAGAAGCTATCTACAAGCAGAACTCTTCAACTTGTTCACATGGATCTGTGTGGACCTTCAAGAACTAAAACACCAAGTGGAGAATCCTATTTCATGCTAATAATAGATTCTTTTTCTAGAATGACATGGGTTACATTTCTCAAACACAAATCGGAAGCACTTGAGAAATTCAAAATATTCAAGGCTTTGGCAGAAAATCAAACTGGATGCAAAATAAAGTGCATCAGATCAGACAGAGGAGGTGAATTCATAGACTATGATTTTGCAGATTTGTGCAATGAGCATGGGATAAAGAAATAGTTCACAATTGCAAGAACGCCTCAGAAAAATGGTGTGGCAGAGAGACAAAATAGGTCTATGCAAAAGATTGCCAGAGTTATGATGCAAGAAGGTAACATTCCTCAAACCTTTTGGGCAGAAGCAGTACACACAGCTGTGCATATTCTAAAAAAAGCACATTTAAGACCAAACAGTGACAAGAATCCTTATGAATTATGGCATGGTAAGTCAGCATCAATCAAGCATTTTAGAGTTTTTGGAAGTAAGTGTTTTATAAAAAATAATGATGAAAATCTGGGAAAGTTTTATGCAAGAGCAGATGAAGGAATATTCTTAGGATATGCATCCAAGAGTAAAGGTTACAGGTGCTACAAAAAAATACTTCACAAAATTGTGGAAAGTATTGATGTAAGATTTGATGAAGAACCATCAGACAAGACAAAAAGTACAGATTGCAGCAATCCTCCAGAAGATCATGAAGAAGATAATCAAGATGATGATGAAATAACCAAGCCAACAGAAGATACTGAACTGAGATTAAAAGGTCCCTCAAGATACTCTCAAAATAACCATCCAGAAGATTAAATCATTGGGGACAATAGTGTAGGTGTACAGATAAGAAGATAACTAACTGAATAGACAGAAGAGTTATACCTAGCAATGTTGTCACAAATAGAACCAAAGAAGTTTGAAGAAGCCAGCAAAGACAAACATTGGGTGAATGCTATGAATGAAGAATTGGACCAAATTGAGAAGAACAACACCTGGGAACTAGTTCCAAGACCCAGTGAGAAAAATGTCATTGGCTCAAAATGGGTATTCAAGAATAAGATGAATGAAAAAGGACAGGTAATCAGAAATAAAGCTAGACTTGTGTGTAAGGGATATTCACAGGTTGAAGGAATTGATTATGATGAAACATTTATCCCTATAGCCAGAATGAAAGCTATCAGACCATTTTTAGCTTTTGCTTGCTATCATGACTTCAAGGTATACCAAATGGATGTGAATTCTGCCTTCCTGAATGGATATTGAGAGGAAGAAGTCTACATGGAGAAACCAGAAGGGTTCTCCTTAACAGATAATGTAGACTATGTGTGCAGATTAAAGAAAGCATTATATGGGCTAAAACAAGATCCTCGAGCATGGTATTCAAGGATGGACAAATACTTGCAGAAACAAGGGTTCAAGAAAGGAGGAGAAGACAACAATTTGTACATAAAAGCAAATGAAAATGAACTTCTGATTGTAGTAGTGTATGTAGATGATATTATGTTTGGAAGTAGCAAAGATGAGTTAACAAAAGGATTTTCTAAAGAGATGAAATCAGAGTTTGAGATGTATATGATTGGAGAGCTCACCTTCTATCTAGGACTACAAATTCAACAAAAGAGCACAGGCACATTTATCTCACAAGAAAAATAATTAAAAGAGATGCAGAAAAGGTTCAAAATGGAAGACTACAAACCTGTGTCAACTCTCATGACTACTGGTTGTAAGCTTTGTGCAGATGATGGAACAATTGATGTAGATCAAAAAATTTACAGATCCATGGTTGGAAGTCTGTTATACCTAACAGCTTCTAGACCAGACATTATGCTGGTTGTAGGACTTGTGGCAAGATATGAAGCATCACCAAAACAAAATCACTTACTAGCAATTAAAAGAATATCCATATATCTACAAGGGACTGCACATCATAGGCTATGGTATCCAAAAGGAAAAAACTTCATTTTGACAGCATATACAGATGCAGATTGGGCCAGCTGTGTTGATGACAGGAAAAGCACAAGTGGAGGTGCATTATATTTAGGAGGAAGTCTGGTGGCATGGCTAAGCAAGAAACAAACATCTATTTCTCTATCTACAGCAGAAGCAGAATACGTAGCAGTAGTAGCATGTTGCACACAAGTCATGTGGATGAAACAAACCCTTCAAGACATGAAGGTAAGCATTGATGAACCCGTCTCTATCAAATGTAATAATACAAGTGCAATAAGCATATCAAAAAATCTTGTGCTTCATTCAAAAACTAAACATATTCCAATCAAGTATCATTTTCTTAGAGAACAAGTAGCTCAGAAGGTAGTGAATCTGGAATATGTGCCAACAAAAGAACAGACAACAGATATATTTACAAAACCTCTTGCTAGAGAACCATTTGAATATCTGAGAGATAGACTAGGGGTAGTGTCTGTAGATGCTACTCTCTGATATAAATAGAAAGCATCATTTCAGGGGGAGAATAGAAGAGAAAACATCATTCCAGGGGGAGATCAGTTAACAAGGAATGCCATAAAGAGCATAGAACAGGTCCTCAAGATTAGAATATCAGCCCTTTTCCATTGATGTCAAAGGGGGAGGAAAAGTTAATATGTTACAACAGGCAGGGAAATGTTATTGCCATCAATGCCAAAGGGGGACACTGTTAGAAGTTTTCTCATTGATGGAAAAGGATAGTAGCAGAGGCAAAGGAGAATACAGTGACAAGATATGTAGACAGGGAGCATGAGGAGAACATAGCAAGAAGTTATTTACACTACAACAACATATATAAGACTTGTAGAGACAAAATGAGATAATACAGAGCAGCAGACTATACATACAGGAAATACAGTGACATGATATGTACTGAGAATACAGAGACAGGGCAGCAGAATAGACAGAGAGTGAAAATATCCAGAGGGGGTTCCAATGAAGAAGAGCTCACATGAAGAAGAGAAAGAAGCACAAATTGTTATGGGAATATTCAAGGCCACAGTGCGAAGTTGAAGAGCTATTGACATCTTTACATAGTTCCACCACCTGTTTTTATCTCATCCTATGGCAACTTTTATATATATAAACACGGTGAGGACTTCGAAGAATCCGAAATACAAACCTGGAATGCACATTGTAATTACTGATAGAATTGTTGGTTTAGCATGCAGAAGCGCCAAGAGTGCAACAGAAACGTTGAAAGGTCAAGACAGAACCCTGAGGGTATTGGAACCAAGGGTTTAGCAATATGGTAGTGTTTGTATTAAAATAACAATGAAACATGGTTCATATATTAAAGTGCTGAAGAAATAATAATTGAAGCCTTTGAACGGAGTTTATATGTATATGTATATAACGAAGGCGCAAAGTATTTGATGGAGCAGAACCATAAATATAAGGTGAACCCTGAACGTGAACAGTAAAACCAGAGGTAAGAAAACTGACTGTATCGTGCGGTGTCTAGAGTGGTAAGTGGATTTTTCATTTTGAACGCGATCTATGTCACTGATGGACATGTGGCTTAAGGTGGTTTTGTAAATCCTCTTACATTGCTCAAATTTTGAAGTTTAACACTCATTCACTTTAATTGCGCGATATTCATTACACACCGTCGAATTCTTGTTTGGAACGCTACGTAACATCGACTGTTAGATTTGTCCGACAGATAATGCCAAGGTATGTAATAAAAGTTGTGGGCCTCGAAAACAGTTATATACATTGTTGCTCGGGTTCAGTTCTAGTACGTGGGTTCGTTATAATGTTCTAGCATTGGCGGAGACTATATTATGTGTTCATATAGTGTAGTTGGCATACAATATCACAAGGGGTATACAATACGGGTTGATATATTATAGTTATGTGCGAAAGGTGAGCCATATGTTTATTACATATTGAGTTTTCATATGAAATAATCGTAATGTTGAGTTGTGGGTTCGATGCATGGTCTAACCTTTGAACTATGCTGAATATATATATATATATATATATATATATATATATATATATATATATATCTATGTATGTATATATATGTTGGTATATATTGTATTGATATATATATAAAGACCGAAAGTTATATATTGAATTTGTACATAGGTATATTATAATATGGTGCAAAAAGTAATCAGCATATATATATTATAGTTATGGACGCGCAATTAAAAATACAAAAGGTTCTATTGTTCGGGTTTAAAACAAACAAAGTCTTATAAGGTGGGACCCAAGTCACAAATCGCATCGGAGAAAAATATGGAAGTGGAACGTGTTGACAAAAGTTCCGATTGAGATGCGGACCCAATGGGTTTATGAATCATGATTTGTATGTGTTTGAGTTCCAACATCAGAGTGGTTCATCACATCGGCACAGTGAAGTGAACAGTGAATCATCACATCAGAAGTATTTAGTTGCGATTAATCGCATCAGCAAATAGAACATAAGGGTTTATAAAGTTGTGGGGCCCGAACCTTTCAAAGGTTAGTGTTGGTGGTTCATTAATATAAAACCCAAGGTTTATTAAGAAGTTTTTATAACATTTTATTGGGGAGCAGATATTTTTTTTATGAGAATGACGAATCCGAGATGTATATCTAATGAGTATGAGCGTTTATTTTAAATACGAAACCAAAGGTTATACCTTTGATGTTTGAGGTTTTATTACATAATGAAGATTGTGAGTACAGATATATATATGATTCCATTTTGTTAAAAAGGTTTTATAATAACGCTGAGAGTTATTTTATGTTCTATTAAAAGAAAGTTGTACATATAGCAGTTATACAACCGCATTGAATAGGAAAAATGAAAAAAAGAGAAACAAAAAAGACAGTGATGGTTGTAGATGAAGAGAGGAAAACAGAGAGAGCAGTATTGTTGAAGTGATTCAAAATTTATACTGTAATTGAATGAAAAGTTTTAATTCTTTTACATTGTTTGTGATGTAATTGGCAAGTCTCCAGAGAAAGAAAAAATCCCACTGTAAAGTTGAAATGGATACATTTTTCTGAATAAATTGATAAAAAACAAGGAGAATGCAAAATTGAAACAAAATAAATAATCAAACAGATATGAAGATTGGAGGATAGTAAAAAATAAACAAAGGTATGGAACAGAGCTGATATCCAAGGTAAATCAGCAAGTGTTTCTCTTATGGAAAAGTGAGGGAGTTGGAGCTTCCTTGCAAGTTGTAGCTTGCAGAATTTGAGGTTGAAGCCTCCTGTAGGTTGGTGCTTATAGAAAATCAGTGGTGAGAGGGAGTTGGAGCTTGCCTTTACAACACAACAATAATAAGATGTGGTTTTCTCCATTTATGGGTTTCCATGTATATCTGTTGTCTCTCTGTGTGATGTATATGTGTTGATATGGTTATTCAATCTGCTTAATACTTTTTGTTCTCATAATAAGACTTTTGTTACATTATCTTAACATTTCTGCTCATATATTAAGATTTTTCCCATATAAAGTTGATCATGAAGTTAAATTGCAAATAAGTTTAATTGAAATTTTTAAAAAGTTCATGAAGGTGTTAAACTGAGTCACCCCCCCCCCCCCCTCCTTAGTTTAACTAAGGTTTCAATGATCTATATGTTTTCCTTAGTTTATCATACATGCTTCCATGTTTCTTGCTTGTTGTATGTCAGTAAAGGATAGATTTGAGACATGCCCATGGAGGCACCTCAAGTTTTCTGATTTCATTACAGCTTCTATGTTTTTCTTCTTTCTTAGTTATGTCAAAGAATTCTTAATTTATCTTTGATAACATAAGAACTTGTTATCAATTTCATTAATGGTTATTATGTATGCTATCAAGTATGATTCAAGGTATGCCCTGCTTACTCATAGCTATCCAAAACCCCATCACTGAAACCTTTCTCTGAATATTTTATTGTCCTAGTTGAACCAAAGAGGTCTTGTTTCGATCTTGCCCTTTGCCTATGCTCTGCAATCTTAGTTCAAAGTTCCCGATAGCTCAAAATATGATGTCTAGGAGTTCCCTCTTTGTATATTGAGTTGTTTGTCTGTCTTGTGTGTTTTTTCCAAAGTCTGAAGGCGATTTTTCCAATGTTAGAGGGTCTTATACTTCTATGTATCGCCTGAATGTTTATTTTATGCATCTATCAGTTTGAAGTTTCATTTATCGAGTCGCCGCCTGCACTGCTGATCGCAGAGAAAAAAAGACTTTCTCTGAAGACTTCTCAGATCTCATCTCAATAGCAAGGCAGCAACAGATCTACCTCTCGAACCTGCCAAATCGGCAGGCCGAAACACCAACGCTGGTATCACTCTTTGACTGGGTTGCAGACTCGAATCTGCAGGTTAGCATGCCTTTGCATAGGTCCCCCCTCAGCATTGATGTTGTCACCGTCTAGGCGTATGCTCTCTTGGCAAAGGTTCCAGTCGGCTTTAATGATGATGCTTTTAAAGCTGCTCACGTTGCTATTAGGGGCAATCCTGAAGATCCCTTAGAACTCTTCTCCGGCACATGCAAGCAGTGGATCTGCATCTTGAATCCGCCAGATAGGATTGTAGAGGCGACAAGGATGCAAATTCAATCCGACTGTATTTGTGCTCCTCGTCCAACTTTAGCCATTGCTCGAAGCCTGGCGAGTTTGGACATGGATCTCTCCACTATTCCCCAGACGCAGATTGCCTTTTCGAACTAGCCAGATTTTCCAGATCTGCCAGAAGAAGCACTTGCATTTCAGATCCAAGTCACACTCTCGGGTAAGACGAAAATGCATTGGATGCGTGTAATAGATCTTGTGCAGGATCTTCTACAAAATCTTGAATGTAGGCTGGGGATCCCCTCCGTCTACCTGAGACTACTATATAAGGGTATGCAACTTATGAACCCCCTTCCCCTCTTCCATTACAGCATTCAAAAGGATGCCTCTATTATGGCTACCTTTCGTTTAAGAGGTGGCTCCATAGGGCAAGCATCCTCTGGCCCTTCTCTCTCTTTCAAAGACGTAGTCCGTACAGATACTGCCCATCCACAGTCCTCTGCAAAAGTAGCTCAACAAAATATGGCTCCAAAGCCGTTTTTGGTAGATAAATCAGAGGAAGTTCCCACTATCAATTTCTCTCATTCTGAGATTGACGAATGCTCCCAGTTTTTTGCAGAATCCGCAATCATATGCAGATTTAATGGGCTATGGCCACGCACAACAGATCTATACCAATGGATCCATACCAATTGGACTAAAAGAAGCAAGATCTTCTTATGTTCAAAAGGTTTCTTCATCGTGGCTTTTGACATAAATGAAGATTACCAGAAGGCCTTAACGGGAGACCCTTGGTTCTGGGGTTCGGCTGGACTTTTCCTCACCCCTTGGTTTCCAGATTTCGACCCTTCTACAGTTGTCATCACCAAGCTTCCCATTTGGGTCAAGCTCCCGAATCTTCCGGCACATCTGTGGCATATCTCTGTCTTCATAGCCATTGGAGACACCTTGGGATGCTTTCTAGCTACAGACTCCTCAAGAAAGGAAAATGGAATCTACACCTACGGCAAAATATGTGTAGAAATAGATATCATCAAAGGTCTGCTGGAGAAGATCAACCTCAAGATTGGATATTTCCATTGGACACAAACCTTGGATTACGAAAATACAGCCTTTCGTTGCCGACATTGTCATCAAACGGGGCACCTCCAGAGTACATGTTCCCAGTTCCTCGAAAAAAAGAAGAATCTGAATCGCAAAACCTGTTATAGCATCATTTTTCACCCTCATGTGATTCATGATTGTCTTTATGGCCTTGGGCACCCATTCCCACAGAATTGAAAAAATTCATTAAAAAACAATGTTAAAAATCCCATACGCGGTTATGCCCAGACTTTTCCGCGTGTATACGCGAGTCCACATGTACTTTTCCGCGTATGCCATTAAAATCATTAAAAAATATATAAAAATTCCCTATTTTCAGGTTGGGTTGATGGTTACTCCAGTAGTTCAACCACCCCAGCACGTGGCCAACTGTTTCCAACTGATTGAAACTACTTTGAGGGAGTATAAAAGCCCCTCATGTGCATGGCCTAAGGGAGAGAGAAATTTTATAGACATTATACTCTGTTGGAATCCCAATTCAAGTCTGAATCCCCGTGCCTCCTGCACTTTCCCAGATTTATACAGGAAACCCTTGTTTCCTGGAGATGTTCATCCATTTATATGCCATCTCGAGTGCACAAGTCTTGAAAGTATCTTAGCGAGGCAAGGGCGGGACGAATCCAGACGACGGTCTGTTCGAAGATCATGGAAGGATTCAGGTGATCTCTCCACTTTTTATTTCTATACACGCTGTTCGCAATAATGAAGAACCATATTGTTCCTGAACTTGTGTGTTAGTATCTATTTGCATATGTGAAAATATTGATCATTAAGCATTTATTATTGTTTATATAATGTTTCACATGGATTACACTAACATTTAGGAGAAATATATGATGTACAACTAGGTTTCCGTGCATGTTCTTTCTTGTTTTCCAGGTTGAAGAGGAAGAAGGGTTGCTGGGGGTTTGGACCCCACGGGATCTACACCGAACGTAGGACTACGGGTGAGTTCTACTATCGTTGTTATCTAGTTTTTAGCATTTAAGTATGGTTGTGTGTGAGTCCTTCTGAATAGCATGCCCTGATCTGTGGAGGTTTTGACCCAACAAACCTCTAGGGTGTTTTTCCCCGAAACAGAACTGGCGACTCCACTGGGGATCGCATTTTTGTGATTCCCCTGTTGGGTGGTTTCAGCTGTTTGAAAGGTTTCCAACAGTTTTAACTATTCTTACCAGTCCAGTTAACTTTTTCTCAGTCAGACTGAAGACTTGGTTCTTTATCCAGGCTTGATTTTTTTTATTTTTCACTATTTACCTTTTCATACGCGAGTTTGTATGTACACAGACACGTATACACGCAGTTTTCTTCAAAGGTATCCGCGTATACGCGGGTTTTCTTTGACGCAGTCGCGTATGCACGCTTGTTTCAAAACTGTCAAGTAGCGTATGCCTGGGTAAATTTTGAAATTTTTGATTTCTTGACTTTTTAGTCTTGTCTGCCTGTGGAGACCTATTCCTGCAGTGTCTTTATACCCTGTAGATTGTATTGAAAGTGGTCATTGGTCTTTTTCTCTCGTTTTTGGGTGAAGACTAGCTTATCTAGAAAATCTTGTTTTAAGTGCGTGCATTTCTGGTTCGAGTACCAAGATCTCTTTCTGGGGATTCTTGGTTGTTCTGCCTTATCAGGACAGAGAGCTTTTGCTCATATACTCTTTCCTCATCTTATGTTTTGCTTTGCGCTTGGATTTGTGCCTACTTTTGGTTAGTTTTCTTGAGTTCATTTGACTAGGTCTTGTTGCAATTTTTTGAAGAGTCTTTCTTGGTTCTTTGAAATTTTTGTTTGCTGCAAGTTTGTACTATTCTTCTGGGCTGAGTTTCTGAGTTTCTGGTCTTCTTTTTCTCATGTAAATCTTGCTACTGTCTAGCCCTATAAGATTTGGAGCATTTTTGAAGTTTTGCTTGAAATTCAGAGTTGTTTGGCTTGGGATTTGATAGTTTTCTTGGTCTCTTCGAGCTCTTCTCTTTATAAAATTCAAAAGCTCAAAAAACATTTTGTTTTGTCATTTGCTTTTGTTTTGCGTTTTTGTTTTCGTTTCGTTACATCTTTTGAAGCTTTGTTGAGGTTTCTTGCCTTTGGTTTTTGACTTGATTTTGGAAAGGAATTGTCATTGGTTTCTTCCTCTTGTTTTCAAGCATATTTTGATGTCTTCATATTGAGAGTTTCTACTTTTGGGAACTAGTTTTGTGGACAATCAAAAAGAGATAAAACTGAAGGATCTTTGGGAAATTTCTCTCTGCTTTAGTAGATTTTGCATCTTAGAATTTGCATGCTCTTAGTGATTTGCATCAGGTGCACTTAAGCATTTAGTCATTTTCATAGTTTTTGTGAGTGTGAAGTTTGTTATCTGAAAAGAAAAATAAAAATTTTTAGTCTCGTAGAACCTGTGTAGAAGTTGCTTTTCATCGAAAGACAATTACTGCATTTGCATGTAGTTTGGTTTTTATTAATTTCTTTTCTGCGTCACAAAACACCACGAGTTTCATTTCCGTATCCCTTTGACTTAACATAACAGCCAATTAAAATAAGCGCTATAATTTAAAAGCAACTAGCAAGTTTTTATTAAGTGTCATACACCAACTAGCTAGGTTGTAGGGCCTTGGATTAGGTGAGTGGAGAGTTAACTCTCCAAGGCCGCTCAAACAAAAACATAGAAGTTTATTAGTTGAGTGAAATCCAACTCCGTTAGGTGGACCGGGAAAGCTCTCCTCCAGAGAGTCAAGTGCGAGGGGGAGTGAAGGTCGAGAAGCGAGATACCCCCTCTCTTATTTGCTGAATCTGACCTCAAGACCGTTCCGCCCGGCTTCTGACACAAATTGGTGCCCATAGTTGCCATTCCTAGGTTCCACATAGGTGACTGCGGGGGGGAATACCCGTGGTACCTAAGGCAGATGTCGTATCACTTTCAGCAGTACTTTTTGGGGGTGCCCTTGCGAAGCTTGGGTACTTGTTCCGGCAAAGGCTATCATTAGGAGGTCGGCGTAACTATTTCTGTTACCTTCGCTAGTTGTTTTGGGCCCTAATCATCCCAGACTGCTTTCGGGAGGTCCTATACTTCGCTTTCCTGTATTTTGGTGTCCGGTCCTCATCACCCGGAGCGGAAATACTTGGAGGCTGTTTGCTTGACTGTATCTCAGGGATTTTTATTTTAGAGAGTGCCCTTTGCTCCTAGCTTGCCTAGCTTATATTTTTGAGTCTAATTAAAATTCAAAGTGGCCGATCGACACTCGTCGATCGCAGGATCGAAGAGGTTATCTCCTCGTAGAGCCCAAAGCCTTCTTCAAAGAAGTAGAGATAATTTAGCAGGGTGAGTATCATCCGTGTGACCGACGCAAGGAGAGAGATCCTCCACAAGGGATTGAAGGTTTCCTAGTTGGTTCTGGTGTTGGTTCCAAGAGGAGCGCTCCGCTCACGTCGAGAGTCTTATTTCCGCAGGAAGAAGAAGTACAAGTAGAGGAAGTATCTCAACCCTCTGAGTCACTTCCATCTCCTCTTCCTCATGTTATCCGTTTGTTGTTGAATACATCGGACCTGAGTTGGAGAGACCTAAAGATCCTCCATACTATTCATACCTTTCGATGGCCACGACTGGGAATGCGGCTTCTGCTGTGAGTGCTATAGGCATTCAGACTCCTGCTTCTGTAGAATGAGGAGGCACTATTGCTATATCTTTGATTGCTTCTAGTACTACTGTGTTTAGCTCTGGTTTCACCCAAGCATATGCTTCTCAATCTGGTCCCTTTTGTTTTGAAATGCCCACTAGTGGGATTCCTTCTTTTTCCTTTTCCGCTGCTGCAGCTGGATCTACACCCATGTCTTCCATGGCTAGTGGGTCAGCTTCTTTTCAAGGGTTCCCCTTCGGAACTGGGCATATTCCTAGTTCGAATCCTTCTTTAGGGTCCTTTCCATTTACTTCTCAGACTGAGAGTTTCAACCCTTGGTCTGGAGGTCAGAATTCGACTACTTTTACAGGTTGGAACCCTGTATTCACTACAGCGGGGGCAGGGAATCAGTTTTACGCTGGTCACCAAGGGAATGCTTCTTTCCCTTCATTGAGTGCTTATCAGACTTTTTCCCCTCTTTCTAATGCCTGGAACCCCTATCAGGGGCTTTCCTCTTCGTTCAATACTTCAGGAGGGGGAACTGGTCCAGTATTTGGTAACTCTACATTGGGAGGAGGTTCTTCTCCTTTTTCTACGAGTTCTTTCTGGCAACCTGGTGCCTCATCAAATCCAGGGTATTATTTTAAAAATGTAGGGAATTCATCCCATCAGGTATGGAATCCTCAGGCTCCGCCTCGTTTACCTTTTCTGGCAATGTTAAACTTGCCAGATCTGTCGAAATTGACGAATGATCCGATCCGGTACAGTCCGGGGTGGCCTCCAGTCCCAAACAAACTACCTTCAGACATTCCAAAGTTTGAAGGCAAGAATGGAGAGGATCCGGCTGATCACATCACCACTTTCCATTTATGGTGTTCTTCTAACTCCCTGATCGATGATTCGATTAGGTTGAGATTGTTTCAATGCACCTTAACTGGAAACGCTGCCAAGTGGTATATTGAGTTAACTGGGGGCAGTTTTGCTACATTTGGAGATCTGCCTGTTACATTTCTAAATCATTTCCAGTTGCCTGTTCGTTATGATGCCGAGACTGAACTCCTAGCTAATTTTAAGCAGGACGACGCAACCCACATTTATGACCATATTCAGGAATGGCGGAGAAGGAAGAGGCTTATTAAAGCTCATATTCCAGGAGAATTCCTTTTGGAATGGTTTCTAAAATCTCTGCAGTCAGACATTTCTAAAGATGTATCCCTGTATGGGGTATTTTCTGAGAAACAGGCTATTTTTAGGGCCCAACAGCTCGAATTGATATATTCTCAGTCTGGGATCCTTCATAAATATTTTCCCAATGCTCCTTGCTCCAAATTAGATTTATCCAAGACTAAGCTTGGTCCTCATGGTGATGGAATTATTGGGTCGATCAATAGTGGTGCAGCTAACCTGCTTACTCAATTGCAGCAGTTGTCTATACAATCTACTCCTTCTAGTCAGGCTGTGCTTACTGAGTCATCGCCTTCCCAATCTTTGTCAGTTAATGCCATCCAAACTTCTGATCCCAAAGGAAATCAACAATCCGAAGGGAAGAAGAAGGGACGGAATAATAAGAAAAAGGGAAAGAATGGGAAGGGTAATGCGAATAAAACCAACGAGCATGTTGGTGAGGGTCCAAAGGATAAAAAGAAAGTGAAGTTTCCATGCAAGTTATGTGTTGGAGACCATCTTACTCACCTTTGCCCTAAAATTTAGGATGTGCAGTGCTTGTTAGCCCAGCAGGGTTCTTCCAGTTCCCAGGTTGTGTTGACAAACCCTTTTTCCCAAGGGAAACAGCTAGTTGTTGGTGCGAATCAAAATATTGGGGCTTCCTCAGGGGGCACCCAAGAAGGGGAAATTCCATCGAACATATACATGATGAGTGCTCACGTGGATGTCGCTACGAGATCCCGTGATTATGGCGAAGAAGAGTCGTCGAAAGCTAAGGGTGCTCCTGATGCTACTGAGTCGCTTCATATTACGAGGTCTACTGTTGAGCCTATACCTCGGATGCCCAAAGCATCTACTAAGCGCATGAAGATTAACCCAAATGCTAGGGATGCGTAGAACTACTCTATTGTGGAAGATCTGGCGTAGATTCTTTGTGCCATGTCAGCTCTTGAGGTGCTCCAGTCTTGTCCTTCTCAGCGTAGCGCTCTGCTCACTGCCATTGGGGCTATTGATCCAAAAAATTCTCTTATGATTACATTTGATATGTCTAATTTTAAAAAGAGACTCCCCCATCATATGGCTTTTCATATTAAATCATCGTATCGAAAATGAAATATTTTTCAGACGGTCGTTGATGAGGGTGCTTCCACTTGTGTTATGTCTCTCACATGTTGGAATGGAATTAGATCCTCATGACATTCCATGCACTTACTCTTATTTGCGTTGATAGTCATTTCTCTGGACACGCTAGTATTATCCGAGCACTTCCCATGCATTGTTGGGGAAAAAATGTCTCTATAGAGGTTGAGGTAGTGGATGCAAGCTTGGACTACAACCTTATGTTGGGGAGAAACTGGATTTATGAGATGGATGCCATTGCATCCTCATTATTTCGAATTATTTGTTTCCCTCACGAAAGGAGGATTGTTACAGTGATGAATCAAACTGGTACATCTATGGATCAGATGCATCCTGCGGCTCAACTATTCCAAAGGGATTGGATAAACGGATAATGCAGTATTTTGTTGAGAATTTAGGGCTATGGGAATGTATTCTTCCTTGATGGGTGCACATATTCCCACCTCCCTCGGAGTTCATATAAATGCAATTTCATCCCTCAGGGGCTTCCTAATTGAAGAGAGTTCTTGGAACTCATTATTTCAGACCCTTGAACATACCTTCCCCTATGTAGCCACATTAGCGGATGGTGAGTAGATGGAATGTATCATTTCCAATGTCTACGGTGAATTGTATTAGTCCTATTGTTGACTCTGCAGAATCCATCCTAGCTCCTCTTTCACCGGAAGAGTTGGATGTAGATGTGGCTCCGACTTGGACGCTTAGTTCTTCTTCTACCCAGGATTGCCTTGATACCACTCTTTCATCTGAAGAGGCCATCCTGGAAGCTATGACTGGTATAGATAGACCATGGGATGATTTGCATCATCGGTCTTACTTTTTACCTGATTTGAGCAAAGTTGAAACAAGTTTTCCAAGTCCTCCTTCTCCTGGTCCTGTTCGCCCAGTCCTGAACCCTTTAGCACCAACACATGTTTATGTTGAAGGGAACATGGCTGTGATTTCTCCAACTATCCCAGTGAACATTTCCAGGGATCCCAATGTTATTGAGAATGTCTTCATCGGAGTTGAATGTTCCCGTGAAGAGATTCGGATTTACACCGATCTCTTTAAAGAGTATAGGGATGTATTCGCTTGGTCTTATGAGGAAATTTCTGGTATAGATCCATCTATTGTCCAGCATGAGATCAAGACTTATGAAAATGCTAAGCCTGTGAGGTCCGATCAATCCTAGGAAGGCAGCAGCTATCAAAGCTGAAGTTGAGAAGCTGCTTAAGGCGGGATTCATTTTCCTTGTTCCTTTGACTGAATGGGTTTCAAACCCCGTTCCCGTAGATAAAAAGCAAGGAACGATTCGAGTGTGCATCGATTTCAGAGACCTAAATAAAGCGTGTCCTAAAGATAATTACCCCACACCATTTATCGATCAGATCATTGACGAGGGTGGCGGTAATGAGATTTTCTCCTTCATGGACGGTTTCTCGGATACAATCGAGATTACTTTATCCATCTACTGAATCGGCATAAGTACCTTTATTTGTCCCACTGCTGAGATACTTTGCTTACAAGAAGATGCCTTTTGGTCTTAAAAATGTTGGGGCTACCTTTCAGCGGGCCATGTCATATGCCTTCCATGACATCAAACAGATTATCGAGGCATATTAGGATGATTTAGCTGCTCATTCTCAAAAGAGAATGGATCATCCTGCTCACCTCCGTCAATTATTTGAACGATGTCATTTCTACAAGATTAGGTTGAATCCGAACAAGTGCGTTTTCGCGGTTACATCCGGTCAGTTATTGGGATTCATTGTGTCTAGGGAAGGGATTAGGGTAGATCCTTTCAAGGTTTAGGAAATACTTCTGTTGCCTCCCCCGTCCTCTATTCGTCAACTTCAAAGTCTACAAGGAAAGGTTAATTTTCTTCAGAGATTTATCGTAAATTATGTTGAAGTTACCAAGGGATTTATGAGATTGTTGAAGAAGGGAGTTCCATTTTTTTGGGATGACTTCACTCAACGCTCATTCGATGCTTTGAAAAAAGCATTGACCTCTGCTCCTTTATTGAGTCCACCTAATTATAGCAGGGATTTCCTTTTGTATCTTGCAGCAGCAGAATCTACTATTGGTATGGTTCTGGTTCAGGAAGATGATGCTCTTGCAGAGCATGTTATATACTATCTTAGTCGAGGATTGGTAGGACCTGAACTCCGGTACACTCCGATAGAAAAGTTAGCTTTAGCAGCTGTTCATGCTGTACAACAACTCCGACATTACATTATTCTACGAAAAACTTATGTTTTGGTAGCAGCCAATCCATTTCAGTTTGTCCTCAGTAGGCGAGTGATTGGGGGCAAATACAATAGATGGATTGTGATTTTGTAGGAATTTGATCTTGAGTTTATGTCTGCCAAGTCCAAGAAATCATTGGTTTTCGCGAAATTGATCTCCGAGTTGCCCTGTGGGGAAGAGATAGTCTATGATGAATCCTTCCCGGATGAACATTTGTTTCTTATCTCTCCACAGGATCCTTGGTATGGAGATATCATTGTGTATCTTCAGACTGTGAAGTTTCCCTCTACTTTTTCGAAATATGAGCGCCATAAGTTGCGTCACTTGGCTAAGAATTACTTGATCATTGGTGATGCTTTATACCGTCGGGGGTTGATTCAATCCTGAGACACTGCTTAACTCTTGAAGAAGCTGAGGCTGTGCTGAATGATTGCCACAGTGGAGCTTGTGGTGGTCATTTATCTGGGCTTGCTACAACCCAAAATATCTTGCGTGCTGGGTACTTTTGGCCTTCGATTTTCAAAGATTGTATGGAGTCGGTCAAAAAGTGTCATCCGTGTCAAGTTTATACTCGAAAAATGCGTGCTCATCCAGCTACGCTTTTTCCAGTCATCACTGTCGGTCCCTTTACAAAGTGGTGTATTGATTATACTACTTGTAACCCGCCTTCGGCTAAAGGTCGCAAGTACATTATTGTAGCAGTAGACTACTTTACTAAGTGGGTCGAGGCTATGCCTACTTTTGGGAATGATGGTGAGACTGCAACTCTTTTTCTTTTCAACCAGGTTATTGCTTGTTTTGGTATTCCTAGAGAGATTATCACTGATCAGGGTAGTCATTTTCAGAATAGCATGATGGCTGAGTTGGCGCTAAAATTAGGTTTCCGGCAGGAGCATTCATCTCCGTATTATCCTCAAGCCAATGGGAAAGTGGAAGCCATGAATAAATCCTTGAAGACAATTATGCAAAGGACAATTGATAAAGCTCGATCCAACTGGCATATTATGCTATATCCTGCACTTTGGGCATATAGGACGTTAGTGAAAACTGCAACTGGCTTTACTCCGTTTCAGCTAGTCCACGGGTTGGAATCCGTATTTCCCATTGAATGTGAGATTCCTTCTCTTAAGTTAGTTGTTGAACTTCTTCCTGACACTTCTAGTCTTGAATAACGTCTCCTTCATCTGGAACATCTCGATGAGCAGCGTCGAGATGCTGCCACAATGAATGAAGCACATAAAAACCAAGTTAAAGTTCAGTACGATAAGGCGGTCAAACCTAGGGTTTTTTTGGAAGGTGACCTTGTGGTGGTCTATGCCCAAGAAAAAGATGCCCTGGGGGCAGGAAAGTTTAAGTCTATGTGGTATGGCCCCTTTATCATTAAAAAATTCCTTAAGAAAGGAGCATATACCTTGGTTGATTTTGAAGGGAACGAGTTGCTGGAGCCCACAAATGGGCTCTATTTGAAAAAGTATTATGCCTAGGCTTCCGCTTGACATTTTTCTTTTGTATATAGTAGTTTTACTTTGTACATATCTGGTTTTTCGATTTTTTGATGGGATGGTGATGTTTTTTGATCTGATTTGGCAGGTTGTGTCGGATGTCATGAGTCATTTTGGTTTCGCCGATGGTGCTAGTAGACACACCCAGAACTTGGCTTCCACGGCTTGGGTGCTTCATCATCTATCCGGTCAACTGTTAGTATCAAAAGGAGTCTGCATTGGTCCTGCTTCCAATAATATAGCAGAATACACTGCAGTTGTTTATCTACTCTCGGACACAATATCTTTGGGTGTTGATTCGTTGGTAGTTTTCTTGGACTCCCAGCTGGTGGTGTCACAGTTGAAAAATACTTATCGGGTTCGAGATCCATTTTTACTCCGGTTGTTCTTGAGGGTACGTTTGTTACAAAGATCATTTCAATTTTTAACTTTCATTCATATTCCTCGAGCTGACAATTGGATGGCAGACTCATTAGATAATCAAGCAATTGATTGGCATATTAATCATTCCATGCAATAAAATTTAATCATCAAAAGAATCATACAATTTTATACATTTGTCACATCACATCAAATAATTTCTATATATATATCATCAGAGTGTTCAAAAAACTATACAAAATTTGGATCCATAAGTCATACAAAAATTTGGGCTTATGCCCGATCATGTTCAGTCTCAAAAAATATATAGTCATTTGATATATAATATATGTTTATTCCTGTGGTCCCTGCCCAGAAGTTGTGTTCCTATAGAACACGATCGCGGTGGAAACACGACAGAATAACCGTACCTAGTCACGGGGTACTCCTACCACCTGTCTTTGCGGGTTAACCCCTCCAAGTTCCTTTGTACAGCCTGGAGGGTCCTGTCTGGATCTACTGTATCCATCTCGCCTCTGCGACGCTTATGTCGTGGGTAACCCTCAGGTCGAACTGGTCCAATATCTGTATCATGATCATTTTAAAATTGTAAGTCATTTTGAATCCAATCAAAAACATGTTTGTTTTCCATTTTTTCACATATATTGAAAAAATCCAAAAAAATTATATAAATCAAAAAATTTCAAACTTACCGACTGTACCCCATGCCGCGCCTGGTGGAAGGACAAGGTCTGGATCACCTCGGAAATCCATCCCAGCATAGGGATAGTCTTCCACAATGATTATTTGTTCTCCCCACCAAAGGAAGAACTCATCATCCCAAGTGGTTCAGGGAACTTCACTTCCCCCCAATCTCTTCATCATCTCAACCCATCGGGAAATTCTTGGATCTCTAGGGCTGCTGATAGAAGAGATCACTTTGGGTCTCAGCCCAAGAATCTTCTCGAAGAAGAATGTCATCAAGATTGTACCATATCCAAAATGTTTTGTCTTCACTTTTCGGATAGAAGTCAATTGTTGCTTCATATTCATCAGTAGAGCTGTGCACCAATCATATAGATGAGTTAAGCATTCCACTGCTATACTCATTTGAGTCCTGGATGCCTGGTGTAGGGAAGCAGACCCTGCTACCCTGCCAATGGTAAAAAGGAGGATTTTCATGTGCAAGTCTCTTAAATCTTTGATAGCAATTTGAGTTCCAAACTTCTTGGAACCCTCTACGCAGTAGATGTGGACGTAATCTTCCACGGTTAGCCCTCCCAAAGGCTTACCATGGAATTCTACTAGATCCCCCCTGTATCCCCCCTATGGAAGATACAGATTCCTCTAGTTCGGATGAGGAGGAAATTGAAGCAGATGGGCAGAATGATGAGATTCCGCTGGACGCTCCCTTGGTCAGTCCGGTAATCCCTTCAGCCCCGCCATTCTCCCAGAAACGTTCTCATGTATCTTCGTCTTCAGATTCTGATAAGGATATTCCGCCGCCAGAGCAGAATAGTCTACAACTTGTTATGGCTCATCCAAACCCCACTGGCTGGGTCAAAGTAAGCAAGAAAAAAGGCAAAAAAAGTTGTGTGGCAATAACCTCCCACTCTGGGTAGGCTCCTTTGCTCAGAGCCAGCTTTTTGTATTCCCGTATTTTCTTTTGATCATTCCCTGATGGTCTATCAGGAGCGAGGTGGATAAAACTTTCACCAACAGCTCCCATGCTTTTCTGTTTCGCTTGCATGCAAGCTTGATTGTACTATACATTTCTTATCTTAATAGAATTAGTCTTATTGAGAAAAAAAAAAAAAAAAGTTTCATTTATCATGATTAATGGTTAGCCCTACCACATGGATGTCTGCTGTAAAACTATTTATGCTTGAACCTCTTTGTCCTTTCACAAATTTAGTGTCCATCCCATTTCATTCCAACTAAAAGAATCCATTTTACCTCGACCAAATTGGCCCTGCAATATACCTTGTTCACCCTTTCGGGCAGTCTCGACCTTATCGACCCCATAGCCCAGTTGACCTGACAATATTTTAATCTATCTATCCTTTGATCAGTTCTCCCTCAAAAAACCTAAAACAAAACCAAAACATACTTAAAAACTAGCCTAAAATCAGTACATAGAAAACAAACAAGTTTATATCCTTTGCACAAATAGAGAGAGCCCTCTCTGAGTCCAAGAAGGATAGGTCCTTGGGTTCCAAAGTTGGTTTGATGTTACCCTGTCATTTGGCTTGCTAATTTGCCAAATCATGGGACCATAACATAATGGCGATCACGGTGGGACTCTGAGTGATAAACAAACTTAGACTTCCCTAAACCTTCAGAAACCTTTAAGAGAATAATATCTTGTGGACTTATCCCACCACTCACTAACATAATGGCGATCATGGTGGGACCTACTGAGTACATGACAGTCTAGCAAACTCTTGTAGACTCATTAGTCCTTCAAAATTAAACTCATACAAATAGCCTAAGAAATCATTTAGAGTAAACTCTTATTGTTTCACCATCTTAGAAAAGTGATGAATAAGGTTTATAATACTCCTACAAAGTAGGCTGCATATAAAACTCAGAAAAACCCAAAAAGCATCCCTATATTGGCTTTTTCCTAGTTATTGGTGATCGACCATAAGTACATATCTCTAAAAGAAACAAAACATCCACCTGACGACTCCACTAGCCTCCAATAGGCCTAATACTCCATAAAAAACCAAAAATTTCATAAATCATATTATTCTTTTGACTCATCTTTCCCAAAAACTCAAATTTCATGATGCAGCCTTTGAAATCAGTGACAAACTAAGTACAACTTAGGGATTCAGAAATCTTCATCTAAACATAGGAAATCAACAGAATAAACTTGCAAACAAAACCATAGCTTTCTCAACAATCTAGCAAACTGTTGAAGCTAAGTTTTAAGTCATTCTTGCAAGTTTCCACATAAACGTTTTTTAGAAAACATTTTCCTAAAAAATATCTTTGTCAATATTGGTGGTGGACCATAAATCTCAAGAAAATCCACCTGGCGACTCCACTAGCCTTCATTTTGTTTTGACCATTCTTCACATTAGCGAAACCCCTAGAGAGGACATCCATCCAAAAACAATCACCCTCTCTAAAATTTGACTTTGAAATCTGGCTTCACGAAGAATTAATACGAGATCTCACCCAGACCCAAATCCCCCCATCATGGTTGATGAACCAGAAAAGGTTTTGTGGAAAACTTCTGAAACTGGTAACTTAGCTACTGGTAGGACCATCCACAAAGTAAGCTTTATACCTGAACACCTTACATCCTTGCAAGATTCCCAGTTTTACTTGAGTTCAGCAAAGACCCTTTTTAGAAGCAAGTCGTAAAGTAAAATCAACCTTGACGATCTTAAGCCCTTAGATCTCCCAGCACTTTACCAAAATTTCATAAACAGGTGGGAAATCAGGAAAAACCCCATGCAAATCCTTTCCGAATAAAACAATCTTAAAAGGAATATGGGAGAGAGTGTTCAGGACTATTGCATTAGATTCAATAATGTCTATAACGCCCTCCTGCCTCACATGAAACCTCCACTTGGCTTAGCATTAGCAAAATTTCTCGAAGGTTTTGATCTAGATATGACATACCAACTAAGAGAAATAGACCCCCCAACTTTAGAAGAAATGAAAAAAGTAGCTATTAGTGCCGAAGCCAACCTAGCTGAGAAAAGAGCTAGGATAAGATCAGAAAAGAAAGTCACACATCGTGATGAGGCCATACCTTCAGTTTCCTCCTCAAACCCCATAATAGACAACCAGGTTAGATCCATGGAAAAAATGTGGAAAGAATAAATCTGAATGAAAAATCACCTCTTAAGGAAAACCATCCAAACCCTCAAAACAGATCCTAGAACCAAAATTTTAGAAGAGACCCGCCTCAAAACAAACCAAGGGAAAATGACCAACATATTAGGCCACCTTTCAATGAAAACTACGTTGATGAGGTAGAAAGAGATATGGAACCACTTGATGAAAATCACTTAAACTTGATAGGCTCTGATAGCGAGGGTGAGGTCTTCCTCACATAAAAAGAACAAGTTTTCTTCTCCTCAAATAAAAATGAAGCAAATTATGAGGACCCCGACGATCCTGAGGTAGGATTACAAAATGCTATAATGGAATTCCACAGGAAATGTGATCTTAGGAGTAAGAAAAACCAGGAAAACTCTAAGAAAGGTAACTCAGACACCACTATTACTAAAATCCTTGATACCATTTTTAAATAATAGCAGATAGTAACAAAATCATGGCTAAGAAAACTGACCAAAACAAAGACAAAGCTAGTCAGGCAAGCCTTGATCCAAACTGTCCTAGTACCTCTACTAAGATTCCTGAAATAGTTGTATTGAACAAAACCCAAAATTAGAGTCAGAAAATTAAAAACATAGAGAAAGTCATGGCTGAAAAAACTGAAGCAAATCTATCTAAACTACAAGCACCCTTCAGTTTTGAAGGAGAAATTGCCAAAATTAAGATCACCATGCATCTCACTGAACTTATTGCTCAAAGCTCATACAAATATCAAGTGCTAAAGTTCCTGAACATATGAAATGATGCAGATACTCTTCACCTAGCTGATGATACTCCTAAGGTGTTTTTTGGACCAAAAATAGAAGGAAAATATCAAGAGGGAACCACTCTTCCTTTTTACATTATTCTGAATATACATGACCAAATCCTACATAATGCCATGCTAGATTTTGGGGCCTCTCACAATCTCATGCCAAAAGTAGAAATGGAAAGATTAGGCCTAGAAATAACAAAACCTTATAAATACTTATATTCATTTGATTCGAGCAGAGTCAAGTGTTTAGGCCTGATAAAATATCTTTGTGTCAGTTTGGTCCAAGTGCCCGCAAAACACCTAGTCATGGACATAGTGGTAGCAGACATCCCTCCCAAGTAAGGAATGTTTTTCTCCAGATCTTGGAGGGCCAAGCTTCAAGGAAATATTCAACTAGATATGTCTTACGCCACCATTCAATTGTTTAATCAAGCAAGAATTTTGTATCGGGAATCACACGTGAAATATATGGTCAGCAGCCAAGAAAGGCCAGATAACATCCCTATGTATTCCATACATTCAGATCTAAATTCCTTCATTTTACACACTGATGAAGACATTGATAAACAGGCAGGAGAAATTGAAACAAATCTAGGCACACCACATCAGCCACCCCAGATTCTCTATGATGAGTTGGATACTCAAAACTATCATGACCCTGAACAATTATGCCTTGAAGAGAGGGAATTTGATTTTCTAGAAACTGAGATAGATCAGAAAAAAAAAATAAAAAATTATACACCCTCAAGAAAATTGCTCAAACCAAGGACAAACATCAACAGTACAATCAGGAACCTTTTTCAAAACAGAAGCACTAGAGGACTTGCATATTACAAACCTCTTTGGAAATCAGGGTCAGGGTAGCCTAATGTTCTTGCCATACTTAAATGCTTCACCATCTCATAACTTTACCTCCCCGAATGAAACCTTGACTATTGCCACAACTGTTAAAGATCTGGGAAGAATGTTTGATAAACTTGATATGAAGGGATGTGATGATTGCAGTCCAAAAATACCTGAGCTGATTGAACTAGCTAGCATTCTGTCACTTCACCAAAGATTTAGAACTGCTAGAATATGCAAAATTTTTCAAGATACTAGTACATGTCGGGAAAATAGTTTGAAACACTATGACACTGCCATCATTTCAAGAAACAACTTTGACAAAAGGAAATACAAAAATCTTGATCAAACATTAACAATCAAAGACAAGACAGCTAGGCATAGGATATGTATTGATTTCAGAAACACAGATACACACCCCTGGAATAGAAATTATATTCTTCCTAAACAAGACCATACTATACAAATGATAGGTGCTTCTAATCATGTGTCTTTACAAAGTGATGTTTCAGGGTATCATCAATTAATTCCTTTTCAAAGCAAACAACTCAAAGAATTTTTCAAATATGTTGGAAGTAGTTCCATCTTCAAACCCAGAATCGCAAAACCACCAGACACCAAAGACATGTTCCTGAAGGCCATGTTTCTAGTTCTGAATTTATTCATTATGATTTACCTTGACGATGTCATCATATGCTTTAAAAATGGCAAAGAATATCTACATTATTTGAAAAAGATGTACAACAAAAGGAGAATTGGAAATCAAAGGTATAAAGAAGCACAAAAAGAATACACAGGGTTGTTTAGAGATTCAGGCATGAATCCTTATGTTATGCTTACAAGAGAAAAATTTCCAAACTTTTCTTTTCAAGAGCTGAGTGGACCAAGAGCATCAGGAGATCCTTATGAAGATAAGATGCTCAAGTTTCACCGTTTTTGGGAGTTCTAGTTTCATATTTTTCAGTCATTGTACATACCATTTCTTGAAGAAATAAATTAAAAAAAAAAACAGAAAATACCAAAACAGTAGAAAAGTTGAAAAGAGGGCAGTTTTAGAAAATAGCAGAAAAGCTCCATGTTCAAAAAACAGTCACGATGAAAGTGCGCAAATCTAAATGCCACTACTAGTGCTCAAAATATATCTTGTTCAGTTATCTAGCCTAATCATAACTGAACATGTTTTAAATTTATTGCTGATCAGTTAGTGAAAGAAGTGATAGTCAAATTGTGTAAGCTTGACTTATCAAAGAAAGTAGATTAGGAAAAGATACTGGTTCCACACGCTCAAAATAGAACTAAAGAGGAAAACAGGGATGAAAAACAAACTATGTGTCCTAGCTTTGATTTTTACAAGTCTTGTTTTCGTGCAAAATAATATTTGTGTGCAGCTTGTCTTTCATGCCACAAACACATGAAAAATCAAACCGTCTAATCCTGATTTGGTCATTTTTCAATCTCCTGTTTTAGCGTAGTGAATGAAATCCTGTCAAACAGCTTAATCTTGACAGTCGATCTAGCATAGGTAGAGAATCAAAGGAGTTCATCAGTTTAATCTGAACTCCCAGAAGATATAAGTGTAGAATTAGATAGTGTCTTTTCCAAAAATATCATGTCAAAGGGTTGCTAGTCCAAATGCACCTAAAAGAAGAAAAAATGTTAGGAGATATAGCTGGGTAGGTAGAGATGACTTTGATGCTAATCATGCTGTCAATTTTTAGAAATAACATCACGAAAGAAATAAATTTGTACCAATGGATAAGGCATTTGTCTTCACAAGCCAGAGATCTGCAATTCTAGACACCTCCTGAAAAGGAGCTGCCCTCCCCAAATAGAGCCACTGTTAGTCATTAGTATTTTTTACCTATTGTTGATGACTAGTTTCCTTAGCAAAGTTTTCTAGAAGCTAATCTCGAACTGTCAATTTGTCATCTAGAAAACACCCCAGACAAATTTTTTGTCTTCCTACCCCTTCCTGTCAGTCTATGATGATAACAATCTCCAGTTTTCAAGTCCTATCTTGTTTCAACAAAATATCCCTATCTAGAGCTATCTTATCTTGGTTTATCTGCTGTCATTTACCCTTGTTTCTCATGCCATTCACTATCCAAAGGTTGAAAAAGTGTTTATAACTCTATCCCTGGTCATCTTGTCATTTGAAAATCTGATCATGCCTAAGAAAACACTCATAATATGTAAAAATTGTCCCTAAGTTAGATAGTGGTGTTTAGGGAGTTTTTCCTTGGCTAAGATATCCTAGGCCAAAAAGCCTTTGTCTAGTACCAGTCAACCATAAATTTGTTCCTTTTCTGAAAAGAAAGAATTGTGCTATCCATAGGTAGCACACCACTAAGAGGTCACTTTGTCTCATGTCAGAAGAAGTTCAACAAAGATCTAAATCAGGAAAAGAGAAGGTTTGTCACTGTCTGAAGAAAAATGCTTAGATCAAGAAAAATCTCCATGAAACACCAAAAGAGCTCTCCAAGGTTCCAAAGCATCTGTTTTTACATCTCTGCAGGGGTGTAATTTAATGATGATCAGTGTACAAAGGAGGGAAAAAAAGGAAAATTTCAACAGGTCCTTCATGCTGACTTGGTTTGCCATCAATGATCAGATGAAGAGCTGTAAAGTAAAGAGCAACAAATGTACATGTTATAAATCTGAAGGCTGCTTGAGGTTCAGAGATCATTCCTCATCAATGAAGCAAATGAAGTAAAATGAGATGTTGATCAGCAGTGCTCCATGATCTCCTCCAAAAGCAGTGCTGCATAATCTTTCCGAAGGGCATCACCATGTAGGGCATAAGAAGACAGTTGCTTCTTACGCTACCTTGAACCTGGGATGTGAAAATTAGTCAAAGGCAATTTCAAGGTACCCTGAAAACACAACCAAGGGAAAGTTAGTTCAAATGTTTCTAACAGTAATCATTATCCTTATACCAACCACTTTATTCACTCCCTAAAAACTTCACAGTAATATGATACCAAGCAAAGACATTTATTGTAGAGCAATGACATAGTGTTGAAATAAATGAAATTTCATGTGTATGATGATAACCTCCTTCATAAGAGCAGAGGGTTAGAAACACAGTGATAACCTCCTTCAATGATAAGTAGAGGGTTAGGAAGACATTGCTGTGGCCTCCTTCACAAACAAGTAGAGGGCCAACATGTTCTTAAGTGACTTCAGAAGCTGTTGTGCACCACCTCCTCCAAAGATGAAAAGAGGATGCATAGCAGGATTAAAATTATGTTTAAGAAAGTTTTCTTTTGGAAAGACAAGTTGAGGAATAGTGGTGACACAAATGAAAGATGATAAGTTAAAAGGCCTTTTTCATATCACAAGCAAAAGGTTGACATGCTGGTGTTAAGGGCCTCTGATCTTGTGTTTATGAAAACCCCCTTCAAAGGATAAATCAGAGGTTATAATTTTGACTAAGAGCAACCTCATCTAAATGGTAAGGTGGTAAACCAAGAATTAGGAGATCAAATCATGTTTTGGAGGCCTCTTTCATCATACAAACAGAAGACCTTATCATGGTGAAAAGACCCTCCTTACTTCACAAACAGTAAATTTGCACAGTGGTTGTAAGAGGGTGCAGTAATGGTTTTTCATGGTGACCTCCCTTGTAGACAAACATAATCAAATCATAGTTTTATAACCTCCTTTGTGACAAAAAAGGTGTTAAAAAGAATCATCAAGGTTAAAAATGTTGTAAAGAGAAATTTGCAGTGACTTTAGAGTGAAGACATCAGCCCCTTTTCAAGGTTTTCTTTCAACAATCAAACGAAGAAAAACTATTTTCAAATACAAAATCACAGTTTCATTTTGTTTTTAAACAAATGATAAGGTAAACAGAGGATTTGCATTGTGGTTTTGAAAGGCTGCAATAGTGGTTTTTGTGATGACCTCCCTTGTAGACAAATCGAAGAATAACACAGTTTTTATAGCCCCTTTCATAACAAGAAGGGGTTAAAAGAAAACAGCAGGGTTAAATAAGTTTTGAAAATAAATTTACAGTGACATCAAAAATGAAGACTTCAGTGATTTTTCAAAATTCTCTTTCAAACAAACAAAGGAAAGACTCTGCTCAAATACAAATGCAACAAAGTCATTTTGTTTTGAAAACAAAGACAAAAAGGGATGTTTCGTTTTTCAAATTAAAAGAAGGAAAAGGGTTTTAAAAAACCTTATGAGTATAAGATGGCACGAGCTAACATTCATTATCAACATACAAACAACTTCCATGGAGAAAACAGAACAAGTATTGAGAATTTTTTTGAGCAATTACAACTTTTTTGACGTGTAGCACACCTGTATCCTTGCGCGGCGCGCATGTAGGTGCTCACTGAAGAAATTTGTTAAGGGCGCTACGCGCCTGTGCGGTTGCACAACACACCTATTCCCATCATTCAACGGGCACCCAAGGCTGACCCGATAGCTTGAACGCAATGTGTTTTTGCTCGTTCAGGCCTGCCCAGCTCAACAACCAAGCTTGAACGCGACGCGTTTGCCCGTTCAGACCCGCCTGACCTAACAACCATCTTTGAATGCGTTTTCTACCCCCATGGGCCCATACTCAAAGGAGTTCTCAAAGGTGCCAAGTTCAGATTTTGAACAAAAATCTCGGCTCCAAACACAACAAAATACATATTATGAAGGTATTTATGTCTCTAGCCCCGGACTTTGTTTAAATTTAATGGAAAAATTTGGTATCAAAGTGTCAAAGAAATAGTGATAATTTAGCAAAGGCCTATTGGCAGTTTTAAAGGAAGATTGGTTGTTTTAAGTTTGTAAAAGGATAATCACAGTTTTACAGAGCCAAAATTTATGTGCTAAAAGGGGAAAAGAAACTGATCTTCGTCAAACAGTTTATCTGCTAGCGTAGGAAAGAAAGATAACAATGATTTCAAAGGGAGGAACCTAGCTATTTTCAAGAAAACCATCTTTGCCAAAAATCACAGAGAATTACTGTTTAAAAACTATTGCCTTGTGAAAATTTAAAATTGGTTTTTCAAGTACATAAAAGATCATGCAGAGTTTGTTTTGAAAACTGCTTAGTAAGTGACAGGGAGACTACTTTGTTTAGAGAAACAGTGATCATCAAAGAAGGACAGTTTTTTCAAAGGGGAAGCACAGTGTTTTCTCAAAAGTGTATTCTTTGCTTAGAGAGAAAGGAAGATAGTGATTGGGTGAAACAGTTTTGATCACGTTATACGGGGTTTTCTCACCTCTTAAACATTGATTTCAAAAAGGTAGTGATTGAGGGAAAGACTTTTTGTGTAAAAAACAAAAGGGGACTTGTCTTTGAAAACCACAAATAGATCTTACTAAAGGCCTCTTTGCTCAAAACATAGTGCTAGAGAAGTGAATTTGTTTTCATTTAACAAATACTTGTTTTCCAACTAAAGAGAAAAGAAGTAGTCTATTTTTCAGTACATTTCAAGGTCTTGTTTGGTAAGTTAGTGAAGGGTATCAAAAGAAAAAATGCCTCCAAAGAAGGACAATAGAAGTGGGTATCACAATAGGTATGAGCCTATTACAACTAAAGAGGTGAATGAATCTCCTTCAGTACTCTTCAATTTTCATGAAGTAGGGTGCTTGGATTTTTTCCAAAAAGTTCAAGAAGTAAAAAATCACCCCCTTTAACACATTTGTTTGCTTTGAGGCTGCAAGGAAAGCATGTCTATCTAGCAGGTCTAGATTTCAAACTCTCTCCTAGGGCTATCTCCAAAGCTACTAAGATCCCCTATATAGGAGAAAAGTGGTTCAAACAAAGATACCTAGATATGAATCACTACAAACCCTTTCTAAAACCAAACCGTCAGGATTCTTGCCAAGCTATTTTCCCTTTTTCTCACTTGTTGACCAACTATGCCCTCCTCATGAAAGTCATCATGAATTATTTCACATGTGAAGGGAGGTTTTCCCGGATTTATGCCTATCACATCAGGCTTTTTATGCATTTCACAAGAACTCCATTGTTGAACCTACCTTTCTTCCTCTACAGAAGCATTGAAAAGATGGCCTCTATTGTCCAAAAGAAGCCCTCTGCTTAACAAAAAGCTTTTTTATTTCATCATTCCCTTGTCAAGATCATCATCCTCCATCAAGTTGAGAAAAAGGGAGTTTCTTGGGACTCTTTCATCTCCCATCTCGATTTTGCCATTACCTCTTTATCTCATGCGCCTTCCTCACCATGCACTCATCATGTTTCTCCTTCTTCTAGTAAATCCACTCCTAAAAGACCAAAATCCCCTATGATTGAGAGTGAAGAAGAGAATAAGAAAACTAGTGATGAAGAAGGGCAAAGTGACAAGAAGCAAACTAGTGATGAAGAAGGGGAAAGTGACAAGAAGCAAACTAGTGATGATGAGGGACAAAGTAAAGCCTCTAAGCATGACAGTGGGGAAGAAGGAAATGATAGTGACCATGAACAAATTGATGGTGAGCATAGTAGTCATGAAGAGGAACATGATGGCAGCCAACACAACAGTAAGCATGAGAGTGATGAGGGACAAAATAGTGAAGGAAAAGAACATAGCAGTCATGAAGAAAGAAGAGACAGAGATGAACAAGATAGTCCTCAAGAAAAAAAAAAAAGTGGCAACCAAAATAGTGATGATGAGGGTCATGACAGTCCTCAAAGATACACTTATGATGAGAAACAAGACAACCCTCAAGAAAGAAATGATGATGGCAAGCAAACACCAAACACTGAGCATTTCGAAGGGGGCAACATGGAGCAAAAAGATCAAAACAATCCTATGGGAAGCCAAGACCAAATCAAGGACCAAGTTGAGCAAGTGAAAGTAATGAAACCTCCTCTCTCTTCTCCTCCACACAACCAAGAGCATGTGCTAGCTGCCTCTCTTAGGAAAGGGGCCATGACTCTTCCTCCAAAAGCGGCGAAGCCTAGAAACACTAGATCAGCAAAGAAAAATATCACTCCAGCAGTGACTAGCAATGTCACAAGAGCACTGAGAAGGAGAGGCAAACTGCCTAAAAATATTATTTTTGAATTGCCAAAGGGGAAGAGGACCAAGAAGTCTATCCAAAGCAAGGGGAAAGAAAAAGAGGAGAGTAGTCATGAAAAGGAAAGGGAGTTTGACATCATCCAGATAGACACTGATGATGGGGATGATGAAGCTAGAATTCTTGAGGCTCTTTTAAAAAATAGAGAAGCCCAAATTCATGACCTACAAGCTGATCTAGAAAGGTCCAAGGACCTCATACATGTTCTACAGATGAAAAACAAACAAATGAGTGGTAAAATGGCAGTTTATGAGGCCTGGGCTTTCAAATACCAAAGGGAAGCCTACAAAGCAAAAATCAAGCTTGAAGAGCTTATGGTCGAATTTGATGATACTGAAGAATAAGAGTAGCCAATGAGAAAGAGGCCTAGGACTATGGGTCTCAAGAAATATTTAGAGAGAAAGAAGGAAGAAGAGGCAACCCTTGTTCGATCTTATCCTCTTACTCAATTGCTCGCCAAGAAATAGAAAATAATAGAGAACCATGGCTTGAAATGGCCAACAATAATTTGGAGGATAATTTAGATAAAGCTAACAGAGAATTGAGTCTACAAAATAAGATGACCGAGCACTACAAGAAGTTGAACCAATTTGCCTGAAGAAAGCTCAAACTTGCTTAAGAAAGGCTCAAGGCTGCCTGAAAGAGGAACCCGGTAGAAAAAGTGGAGAAAGGCACATTAGCACTCGAAATATTGGCCTTATCTTCCTTAATTTCTTCTAAAACCCCATGAGGGGCTTGCTCGCCAAAATTGAGCAAATTTTGACAAGATTTTGTTTTTTGTGTTTTTTGGCCATAATTGCACATTTTTCAAGGCACTTCCATGGGTGCTAGGAGCATCCTCAGCTCATGAAAGTCATTTTTTTCGATGGAATAAATTCCGGGGTAGCTACTCACAAATGTTCAGATCCAAAGGAGGTGTTTTGGACCCCCAAAGAGGCGAAAAACAATGATTTTTTAACTTTCTCCCTCAAATATCAGCAAGGGCTACTTTTTTGGTTTTTTCCACTCAATCCACTTTTGACATACTTCCAAGGATATGTTTGGAAAAAATCAAGTACTTCCAAAAACTAGACATCAAGGGCTTTCCAATGAGCCATCACAGGCCTTGTTTTGACATCGGGAGGTCCTTCAAAAGTTGTTTACAAGACAGGGAATTTTCTGCTGCTATGTTCCTGTAATTTTTTTGGCGAGAAAGGAAGTTTTCTGAAGTGGCTTATCCAAATGTGCGTTAAGAATTTTTTGGCCATTTTCAGTTATGAAAATTTAATTTAATTTCCTTTTTTAGCATTTTCAGATATTTTTAAAGATATTTTGTGCCTTAGGCTTTGCAAAGCCTCAAGGACAAAATCAGATATTTGTAATAGGCCAATGGCCTTCTAGATACTCTTGGATAGTTTCTTACTCTTTAGCCTATATATTCAAAGAGATTTCATTGTATCAACAGACTGAACTTGATGATATAGAGCAATACATGATATTACAAGCTTTGAAGAAACACTTTATCTCATGATGTGGATGATTTCTTGTTTGTCTTGGATGGTGGAAGAGGATTGTTTGTTGGGTTCCTTAGCTTGGTAAAGGGTATAGTGTTCCTATCTGTATGTTTTCCTTAGTTTATCATACATGTTTTCATGTTTCTTACTTTCTGTAGGTCAGTAAAGAATATATTTGAGACATGCCCATGGAGGCACCTCAAGTTTCCTGATTTCATTACAACTTCTATGTTTTTCTTCTTTCTTAGTTATGTCAAAGAATTCTTAATTTCTCTTTGATACCCTAAGAACTTGTTATCAATTTCATTAATGGTTATAATGTATGCTATCAAGTATAATTAAACTTATGCCCTGCTTACTCATAGCTATCCAAAACCCCATCACTGAAACCTTTATCTGAATATTTTATTGTCCTAGTTGAACCAAAGAGGTCTTGTTTCGATCTTTCCCTTTGCCTATGCTCTGCAATCTTAGTTCAAAGTTCCCGATAGCTCAAAATATGATGTCTAGGACTTCCCTCTTCGTAGATTGAGTTGTTTTTCTGTCTTGTGTGTTTTCCCCAAAGTATGAAGGTGATTTTCCCAAATTTAGAGGGTCTTATACTTCTATGTATCGCATGAATGTTTATTTTATGCATCTATCAGTTTTAAGTTTCATTTATCATGATTAATGGTTAGCCCTACCACATGGATGTCTGCAGTAAAACTATTTATGCTTGAACCTCTTTGTCCTTTCACAAATTTAGTGTCCATCCCATTTCATTCCACCTAAAAGAATCCATTTTACCTCGACCAAATCGGCCCTACAATATACCTTGTCCACCCTTTGAGGTAGTCTCGAACTTATCGACCCCATAGCCTAGTTGAACTGAAAATATTTTAATCTATCTATCCTTTGATCATTTATCCCTCAAAAAACCTGAAACAAAACCAAAACATACTTAACAACTAGCTTAAAATCAGATACATAGAAAACAAACAAGTTTATATCCTTCTCACAAATAGAGAGAGCCCACTCTGAGTCCAGGAAGGCTAGGTCCTTGGGCTCCAAAGTTGGTTTGATGTTACCCTGTCATTTGGCTTGCCAATCTGCCAAATCAAGGGACCCTAACATGAGGCTCATCACTTCTTTCGTGAGACATGAGGACTATTTTATCTCTTTTTTCAAATTTCAAATAAAAAACCCCCTTGTAGATGAAATGAAGGTGAGGGAAAGTTTTCAGGAGTCCAAGGATTTTTAAAATAAAGCTGGATACTTAAAAGAAAATAAGCTCCTCTTACGTTTTAGACTTTTTTTCCATCAAAATTCCTTAGACATCAATTCTAACCTTAACTGGCACTTTTGCAGATCAAAATTTTATGATGAGATGAATTTGATGAAAAATACCTTGAAAAACTCTCCCCCATGATAAAGAACAAAAAATGGGTGAAAATAGGCAAATTTAGTCCTTTGGTGAAAATCTGGGCAACACTGTGTTTTTCACACATGCGCGCAACACCCTTGGCCCGGGTGGCCTCTGCCCACAGAAGTGTGATGAGGACAGTTTTGGGTGCGTAACGTCTGCACGTTGGGCGGTGGCCTAGGCGGAAGGCTTGGGCGTTGTCTGCATGCTGGGCAAACGGCTGAACGCGCAGTGCCTCTACACAGGCGCGCAACATCCTGTGTAAACTTACACTGTATGCACCTACAGGCGCACAACTCCTATGTTTTTATGCCCGAGGCTTTCCTTCGAAAATGCAAATGTTATCCTTCTTCTTGCTAAAAATGAAATGAATAGAGAAATGGCTGTTGGGGGTATTTATATCCCCTTTTTGAAATGATATAGTGGGAAAACCTTCTCTCCCTTAGTTCAAAACATATTTCTTATTTTCTCCCGTTATTGTTTCGTTTTCAATGTGATGGTTTTTACCCATTTTGAGCATATGAATGGGCCTAAAATGTTTTTTTCATTTGCCAGGTGGACTTTCTCAAACAGAAAACCTTCTTCTTATCAACAGGTAGGTGATTGTTTTCTTCTATGCAGCCCTCTTTCCTTCAAACTTTGATTTTTTCTTTTTGGTGTAAAAGCACTCTCTGTTTTTTGAAAACCATAAAAATTGACCCTCACTCAATTTTCAAAGATAACTCATTACAATGCTAACACCCTCTATTGTTAATGAAGGAGGTGTTTCAAGCTTGTTTACTTATCTCTTCAAGCTTCTGATGGCATGCCTTCTTACTCAACCCACATTATCTCTCTCAGTGCATGTAAATTGCATTCCGAAATTTTGTCCCAAAACAAATCCACAATATGGGAAAACTCACAACATTTATCAAACTGGAAATTTCAAATCTATATCTAGAAGCTTTAATATCTCAAATATGGGATTTGAGATATCAAGCTAGTCTTATCTTATGGTTATAAACTTACTCATCACAACCCAAATTTATAATGCAGAAGTTTCACTTATTTTCTATGGTTCAAACCATATCAATAGCTCACAACGCATATAATATGCTCTCACATGTGAAAAACCCAATAGAACCTTGCATATAAAAGTTTTAAAGCTTAAACATGCCAACAACCCCGATGTAAATGAAAATTAGGCACATATGCAGAGATTTACCCTTTTGACTGCTGGCTATAAACTATAGTCAAACCCATCTTATAATTATTCGAATTAATATTTGAATATTATAACCAAACCCTTAATAAAAATCTCAGCTCTCAAGACTCCATGGATCTTCACTATTCTTCCCAGTAGGCTCATTCAAAGGCTCGACCTTCGTTCAATACCCAAACCCCACCTATTTTCAATAAACTTATGGTCCCACGGCATACTTAACACATATCATATGAAACCTTTGCACATCGTTTAAAACGCCACCACATATGCATGTTCACCCATATATAACCCAGACTTTAATAACCCAATCGCCAACATACAACCATGTTTGGGCCCCAGCACTAACTTACCTCTCACATCTGATGGTTGAGGAGTTTTCGCATTGTTTTGGGATAATCCAACGATAATCGCGCAATAAAACTGCACGAAGTTTATTTCTCCAACTCACGCGATGAATTGGATCCCGGTAGTTAGACTACCCTTCGCATCCAATAGTCGTAGGTTTATCGTGCTCCCATCCAAGGATCCAATGGACATAATGCTTATCGCGGTTTTTTTGTCTCCAAACTTTAACGTTCCGAAAAAACGTGATGAAAGTGGTTCCACAATACCACTCTTTGCCACGTGTCAAACAGAAAGGGATATCGCGTTTAAAAAGGTGAAATCAGCTTACCACTCAAGGGTAGTGCGATACTGCTAGTTTGGTTTTTTTTTGTAAACTGCCTACCTCCTCACGGTTCTGCTTCACGCACTGTTCTGCCTTTTCCTATGTTAACCTTCGTTTCATCCATATTTTAACATGTGCTCCCACTTGTTACAGCACACAGCTCCACCAACAGTTTTCCAATACCGATTCAATACACATTAACGATCAATTACAATGGTTGGGTTGCGCCTTCTACAATAAACCTCATCGATACCCTTAACACCTTCACACAGGTTAAAGGCCTCAATTCATGGCGTGGACCAATGTATTTAGTTCAACACTGCAGATAGCTCTCTGATTAATTCTTTGAAGGGAGGGAGACCTTCTCTACCATTGTAACCCAATAGTCATAGGTCGAATCTGACCGAATTCAACGAGGAAGCTGGACTCACTCCTCACGGATTTTATACAGAGTTAATATAAATAGAGACTTTCCATTGCTATTCTCAATTAATAGAGTAACTCCCCTCGACCTCCTTTGGAATCTCTACCCAGAAAGTAATTCAATTTATTTCTCCACAACATATATAAAACCCCAACTACTGAGACTCATTCATACATAGTTCATAGAGATTCAAAATAGTCTCACATAGAAATTAAATCAATTAACACATACATTCAAGAACCATTTCTTTCATATATATCCAAATGAAATTAATTTACCAGGCTTCCTGGTTCTTGGCTAGATCTTCGATTCAAGTGGCCCTTCTACAACACTACTCTGCCTCTTCTACAGGTCTATCCCGGTCTCTATATTAATGCCTTTGAGGCTTACAATTATACAGGATGGGAATTAATCGACTCAGTTCCTACAATGATTCAAAAAAAATCCTCAAATCCTAAATTTAGCCTAACTCCCTAACTTCTCTGAACTGACTCTTCACATTCTAATCGACTTCTCTTGTCCTCTAATCATTAGAGGGCAGTTACAATTTTCACTACATTTAATCAAAATGAATTAAAACCTAATCAATTCATTACATAAGTCTAACTCTCAAAAACCCCTAAGTCTAATAAAACATATGGAATTTGGTTTTGCCTAATGCCCCTGCATCAGACTCCCCATGTTAAATTTAATCATGATCTACTAATCATGTGCTTTCAGTATTGTCCTCGTAGATCCCACACTTTGTTCTGCAAATGATCGTCTATTGCAGTATTCTTCTTCTGCACTTCTCCAAGCTTCCATATATTATTCTGTCTGGCTCCACCAGCTGCACTTTTACAATCTCTTTCTATCTTTCTTTTGCTACTGCTTCTGCTTCTTTGTTCTCTTGCTACTGTCTTCCTCTGAGAAACTTTCACCATCATTTTCCTCATAAATTCAATCTCCCTGTCTAATATGTCTTCTGACTGCTGGATACTGCTTCTTCTTGATTGCTTATCTTCTATTTCTGCTCCTGATTGATGAGTTCTTATTTGCTGGACTCTCACTGCCACCTTTGCTGTAGCTTTAACCCTAGCTTTAACTTCCACTTTTGCTGTCCTTACTACTACCCTAGCTGCCACCCAATCATCCATACCCTCTTGCTTTCTACAACAGTAAAACCCTTATTGATTTTCATCCATGACAATTTCTTCATTCTCCGACTTCAGCAACTCTCTGGAGTAGTATTTAAATTTCCAGTCACTGTCATCATCTCTTTTCTTCTCTTGGACCAAACATCCTTTAGTCCTTCCACCAGCATCTGCAATCATAAAACAACCACCAATTTCACAAAACCCTTGGGTATTTTCCTCCTCTGGCAACACTTAAAATTGCTGCTCCAATGTTTCCTCTAGCAATACTTTAATCTGCTGCTCTAACATGTCATTCTCTTCTCTAAATGTTTTCAGCAAACCATTTAGCCATCTATTTTCAATAATTTCATCAATATGCTACAAACTTGTTTTAGTATGTTCTTCTTCTTCTTCCTTGAAAATCTTCAGTAATTGTCTTCCATCTTCTTGATTTATTCTAGAAATCAATTCAAGTCTTCAAGTACTGTGTTCTCATCTTCTATCAGAATAGAATTCTGATTTTCCTTCACTGTAGTAGTTCCAAAAATCTGTCCTCCAATCTTCTCTTTATTCATCAGCCAAATCAGCTCCTTCTTGTCATTAATAGTAACAAGTCCCTTAACATGAGACATGATAGGCTCACTTTCCTTCTCTTGCAACAATTCATCTTCATCCAAGGAAACTCCAATAGATGGATTGCCTTCTGCAATACTTGTCAACATAGTCAACTTGTCAATTTTAAAATCACAAGACCCGATGGTCTCAATTGATGATCCAGTCACCAACTCTTCATTCTACAGTTTTAAGTCCTTTCCAAGACTTAGAAAGCCTTCACTGTCTTCATTCCCTTGCATCTTTACATTCTGCAATCCCCAATTCTGAAATTGAGGTTCTCCTCTTTACATTGAATTCTAGGTTTTCAGCATAACCTCTAGCAGCTTAATTTCTTCATTCCACGGATCAAACATTTCCACAGAATCCTTTTCCTTCTCCTTTAATTGACTGCCCAATGGTGTCAATTTATGTTCAGCATCAATAGAATATGCATTCATAAAACAATTGTTAAAACAAAAATCATAAGGCCTCAGTGACTTTTCTTCCACTACCAACATTTCAGTATGCTATCTTGAAATTCCTTCATTCTTTATCAGCACATCAGTATGCTGATTCACCTTTCCCAAAGAGTTCTCTGAAGAATTCTCAAGACTGTCAACAAGTATTTCATTCACACCATCTGCCTCCATGGTGTTTTCTTGTTCACTATAGTGAATTATATCTCCTGCAATCTCCCTTTCATACTCTGAATTCCCCAACAAGTATTCCAACAATGCAATTTCTCTGTGGCATTGCTGAAGTATTTAATCACCATTCACAGTCCTTGCATTCATACACATTCCTTCAGTTTGTGGACCAGGAGCTTTAATAGTCTCAATTGGTGTTTCACATCTCAGTTCTTCAAAATGATCCTCTCCTTCTTCATTCACAAGAATTTCTCCCTTTGCTGTAACAGCTTCAATTATAAATATTTTACTGCCTCCTTCAATCAAGAGACATTCTCCAACATTGCATTTTTCTTCAGAGTATTCACCTTTTGAGAGGTAATTCTTCGCACTTGTGACAGCTTCACAATATTTCTCATCCGTCTCCTCAACAAACTTTAAAGCTTGGTCCTCTTCCTGTGATGTACCTACAAACATACACAACTCTTTAGTTTTAAAACCACAATACTTTTTGGTCTTGGCTGCTTTCTCAAGCACTTCCCTTTGATTAGATCTGCATGTGGAATCTTCAAATTCCACCCTTGACTCAAGAAATTTGAGTTCCTCTTCCTTTGTAGAACCTGTAATCACCTCACAATTATCAGTCACAAAAATACAAGGTTCTACCTCGTCCAGCTGATCTGGACTTGTCCGATAACTCAGGAAATCCCTAATGATCTCCTCTTCAGCAAGACAATCTTCTTTTTGTCTCAAACTTCCCCCATGGTTCATAAGATCTTTTGCAGATCTCCCTTCTTCACCTATACTCTGTTATGCTTCACAAACAAAGACTTCTCTCTTCAACCTAGCTACTCTGAGTTTTGCACATTCCAACTACACATCCATCCTCTATTCAAGCTTCCCCAGATTTTCCGTAAACATACACGAATCATCAGATGTAAAGTCATTTGACCCCTTGGTCTCACTTGAAATTTCAGTCTTCAAGTCTTTCTCCAAATCCTCAATCATTCTGAGTATTTCCTCCTTCAACTGAGCATTTATCATTTTCTCTCTCTTCATTTGTAGCCCATGCCACTTTACTTTCTTCTTCATGAGCCAACCAACTCTCTGGCTTTCCTCTATCCTCATCTTTAGTTTATCAAACTGTTCTCTTATCTCAGCTACCTCTTTCCAATACTCTGCATCAGTCAACTGCTGCCTTATGCCATTTGCTTTGGCATCTTCCTTCACTCTTATGTTTTGGCATCTCTCAGAACCTCAAAAAACTCTACTATGGCTGTCAATAGCCATTTTCTCCTCCATGAGTTCTTCACTCACAAGATGCACTAAGCCTCTGCAACAACAAGCTCCCTTGCTGCCACTTACCTCACTAATCCTTTCCTCTGGATCTGGGCTCTTGGCAAGCACTGGTCCCCTATCTGCTGGAACCTTCTGAGAAATCTCTCTTCTACTCTCTCTAGGCTTCACTCCGCAAATTTTCTCAAGAACACATCTGTTCTTCTTTCATCCAACCTCTGTCGGGAATTCTCCAAGTTCTACCACACTTTCTTCTTCTCTTCAGAATCCTCTGCTAGACTCTTTTATCAAAGCTATGATCTTCCTTTGCTGAGATTTCTTCAGTTTCCTGCAATCTGAATCCTGCAAGAAATACCTCAAACCAGAGTTAAATACTGCTCACCTTCCAAGATCCCTGAGTGATCTTGTTGTACCTCTCACCTGCACTGCACCTCTGTATGCTACAATATTTGTCAGTTTCAAAAATCTGATATTTCTATCACACATGAAATTAACAAAAACTTGAACTTTCAAAAAGAGCTATTCCAGATCTGATACCACTTGATGGCATGCCTTCTTACTCAACCCACATTATCTCTCTCAGTGCATGTAAATTGCATTCCAAAATTTTGTCCCAAAACAAATCCACAATCTGGGCAAACTCACAACATTTATCAAACTGGAAATTTCAAGTCTATATCTAGAAGCTTTAATATCTCAAATCTGATATTTGAGATATCAAGCTAGTCTTATCTTATGGTTATAAACTTATTCATCACAACCTAGATTTATAATGCGAAATTTTCACTTCTCTTCTATGGTTCAAACCATAGCAATAGCTCAGAACACATATAATATGCTCTCACATGTGCAAAACCTAACAGAACCTTGCATCTAAGTGTTTTAAAGCTTAAACATGCCAACAACCCTGATGTAAATGAACATTAGGCACATATGCAGAGATTTACCCTTTTGACCGCTGGCTATAAACTATAGTCAAACCCACCTTATAATTATTCGAATTAATATTCGAATATTATAACCAAACCCTTAATACAAATCTCGGCTCTCAAGACTCCATGGATCTTCACGATTCTTTCTATTAGGCTCATTCAAAGGCCCGACCTTGGTTCAATACCCAAACCCCACATATTTTCAATGAACTTCTAGTCCCATGGAATATTTAACACATATCATATGAAACCTTCACGCATCGTTTAAAACGCCACCACATATGCATGTTCGCCCATATATAACCCAGACTTTAATAAAAACCCAACTGCCAACATACAACCATGTTTGGGCCCCAACACTAACATACCTCTCACATCTGACAGTTAAGGAGTTTTGGCATTGTTTTGGGATAATCCAACGACAATCGTGCAATCAAACTGCACGAAGTTTATTTCTCCAACTCACGTGATGAACTGGGTCCCGGTAGTTAAACTACCCTTCGCATCCAACGGTCGCAGGCTTTTCGCGCTCCCATCCAAGGATCCAACGGACATAATGCTTATCACGTTTTTTTTGTCTCCAAACTTTAACGTTCAGAAAAAACGATATGAAAGTGGTTCCACAATACCACTCTCTGCCACGTGTCAAACAAAAAGGGATATCACATTCAAAAAGGTGAAATCATCTTACCACTCAAGGGCAGCGCAATACTGCTGGTTTTTTTTTTTTTGTAAACTACCTACCTCCTCACGGTTCGGCTTCATGCATTGTTCCACCTTTTCCTATGTTAACCTTCCTTTCATCCATATTTTAACACACGCTCCCACTTCTTACAACACACAGCTCCACCAACAGTTTTCCAATACTGATTCAATACACATTAATGATCAATTACAATGGTTGGGTTGCGCCTTCTACAACAAACCTCGTCGATACCCTTAACACCTTCACACAGGTTAAAGGCCTCAATTCATGGCGTGGACTAATGTATTTAGTTCAACACTACAGATACCTCCCTGATTAATTCTTCTAAGGGAGGGAGACCTTCTCTACCACTGTAACCAAATAGTCATAGGTCGAATCTAACCGAATTCAATGAGGAAGCTGGACTAACTCCTCACAGATTTTTATATAGAGTTAATATAAACAAAGACTTTCCATTGCTATTCTCAATTAACATAGAAACTCCCCTCGACCTCCTTTGAAATCTCTACCCAGAAATTAATTCAATTTATTTCTCCACAGCATATACAAAACCCCAACTACCGAGACTCATTCATACATAGTTCACAAAGATTCAAAACAGTCTCACATAGAAATTAAATCAACTAACACATACATTCAAGAACCATTTCTTTCATATATATCCGAATGAAATTACTTACAAGGCTTCCTGGTTCTTGGCCAGATCTTCGATTCAAGCGACCCTTCTACAACACTACTCTGCCTCTTCTACAGGTCTATCTTGGTCTCTCTATTAATGCCTTTGAGGCTTACAATTATACAAGATGGGAATGAATCGACTCAGTTCCTACAATGATTCGACAAAACTCCTCAAATTCTAAATTTAGCCTAACTCCCTAACTTCTCTGAACTGAATTTTCACATTCTAATCGACTTCTCTTGTCCTCTAATCGTTTGAGGGTAGTTACAATTTTTGCTACATTTAATCAAAATGAATTAAAACCTACTCAATTCATTACATAAGTCTAACTCTAAAAAACCCCTAAGTCTAATAAAACATATGGAATTTGGTTTTTCTTAATGCCCCTGCATCAACTTCTAAAAGTGTCCTTTAATCATTCCACTGCTGTGAGGATAATCAAACAATTGTATTTTCACCATAAAACATACTTGTTGTTTGCTTCCTTTTAGTGTGACTGTCCTTATGCAGTAGTCTATCCTTCAAAAATTTATTTCCCTTTTCTTAGTGCAAAGGCACTCTCTGTTTTTTAAAAACCACAAAAGGTGATCTCTCCTTGTCTTTCAAAAGATAGCTAAGTAATAAAGAACCTTGCACCCTCTTCTTGTCTATGAAGGAGGTGTTGTTTTTTGCTTCTTGATGCCTTTTTACATATTCATCCAAATTTTATGAAAAAGCTTGAAACATCTTTCCATTGTGGGGTTTAATAATAGAATTTTGTAAACAGTAAACCCACTTTTTCCTTTTTTAGTATGACTGTCCCTTTGTAGTAGTCTTAGTCTTATCCACTGATGGTGCCTTTAATGGTTTGTTTTCTTGTCTACAGGTGCATGGAAAAAGGTAGTTGTCCTTCTTCCATTATGCTTTGACGAATAAAAACTATTTTAATGGCCTTTTTGCCAGAATTTCACCATGTTTGGTCACATACTATTGATTTTCTGAGTTTTTTCCCAGAAGTTTGAATGAGCAGAAAAATACCTCCTGAAGTGACATGAAGTACTTTTGTAGTGTCCTCCAAATTGTTGTACCTTTTGCCATGATAGATGATCTTTTGACACTTTTTTAGGTATTCTTTATTTGCAGATATAAAACCTATTTGTTCTCTTGTTCTTCATCTCTCTGTTTCCTTTAGTTCGAATAGTCAATTGGTGTGACTGAAGCTATTCCTTGGTGTGCATTTTTTTGCCTTGTCTTGATTTAGGCCAGTCATCATGGCATCCCTCCAGAGATGTTTTGATAAGGTGGCTTGGTCTTTGGCAAATTTTACTGTTGAATCAGGAGGATAGACCTTGGAGATTGCTTGATTGCCTTCTTTTTAGAAATATGACCATCTTTACTCTATTTTCTTGATTTGACTTTTGAGCTTTGCTGAAGCAGAAATTCATATGACAGACATGATGGTGCATGAATTAGGGAGGACTAATAGGTTTGTTTGCAAGTTTTTAGGAAAAGGGCACATAACTAATAGTTAGAAAACAGAGTCTTTAATAAGACACATGTTTTTTTAGATATTCATCCTAAACGCCATCACCTATAACCTAAACACTTTGTCATTACTTTGAAGTATTTCCTAGACATACTTAGGTCATCAATAGTGAGTTGGGCAGTAGGAGCGTATAATGGAAAAACTTGCATTATGCTGGACAGACAGCTTGTGAAATAGGAGTATTTTAGGCATTAGAGATAAGAAGCTTTACACAAATATGACAGTTATGGAAAGAGTAAATCCTATCAGTCTAAGATGGTAATTTGACAGGATTACCAATTTAATCATAGTAGGTAAGAGAGAAGGGAAAAGTGAAAAATTTATTTGAGAGGATTTCTAGAGGACAAACTGATTGTTTGAATTTGGTTTCTAGAAAACCTGGACAAATCATATAGTCATCAAAACAGGTGAAAAATACCGATGACTAATAGTGGCTCCATTTGGGGAGGGCAGTTCTTTTTCGGGAGGTGTCAAGAATTGTAGATATCTGGCTTGTGAAGACCAGTGCCTCATCCATTGGGGAAATTTCTCTTCTTATTTTTGCTTTTCTGAAATGGTGTTTTTGACAAATTGAAAGCATGATTAGCATCAAATTCATATCTACTTACCCAAATACTTGCCTAACATTTTTTCTTCTTTGGGTGCACTTGAACTGGAAAACCCTTGACATGATTTTTTTTTGAAAGAGAAAAAACTATCTACTTCTACACTTATATCCTTTGGGAGTTTAGATTAAGCTAATGAACTCCTTTGATTTTCTACCTACACTAGATCAACTGTCAAGATTAAGTTGTTTGACAGTATTTCATTCACTAGACTAAAAAGATGAAATTGAAAAATGATCAAATCAAGATCAGACAGTCTGATTTTTCATGTGTTTATGGCATAAAATAAGCTGCTCACAAATGTTATTTTTGTACAGAATGAGATTCAGAAAAATCAAGGCTAGCATACATAGTTTGCTTTTCATCCCTATTTTCCTCTTTGGTTCTGTTTTGAGCTTGTGGAACCAGCATCTTTGTTTCCTAATCTACTTTCTTTGATAAGTCAATATTTCATAATTTGACTATCCTTCCTTTCACTAACTTATCAGTAATCAATTTAAAACATGCTCAGCTATTATTAGGCTAGATAACTGAACAAGACATCTTTTGGGCACTAGTAGTGGCATTTAGACTTGCACACTTTCATCATGACTATTTTTTGGGTATGGGGTTGTAACATTGCTTCAGAAACTGCCCTCTTTTCTATTTTTTCTGTTGTTTTTGTATTTTCTGTTTTCTAACTTTTTATTCAAATAATGATATGTACAATGAGTGAAAAAATATTTAAAACTATAACTCTTGATAGTAGTGGTACTTGAGCATCCTATCTTTAAAAGGATCCTGTGATACTCTTGATTTGCTTATTTCTTGAAAAGAAACCTCAAGGTAATTTTCACTTGCAATCATAGCATAAGGGTTCTTCCAAGAGTCTCTAAAAAACTCTATATTTGCTCGATGTTTTTCTTTATACCCTTGATTTCCATTCCTGCCTCTGTTGTATATCTTCTTTAGGTAGAATAGATATTCTTGGTCATTCTTAAAATAGATGATGATATCATCAAGGTACACCATAGTAAAGAAATTCAGAACTGGAAACATAGCCTTCCAGAAGATGTCTTTGGTGTCCTTTATATTTGAGAAAATTGGCTTGAACTTTAAACTACTTCCAGTGTACTTGAAAAAATCTTTGAGCTGATTATTTTGAAGTGGAATTATCTGATGATATCCTGAAATATTATCATGCAAGGACACATGGTTAGAAAATCCTATCTTTTGTATGGTATTATCTATTTTTGGAAGGATATGAGTGCTGTTTCGGGAGAGTTTATTTATGTTTCTAAAATCCAAACATATCCTGTGTCCAGCTTTTTTCTTTTCAAGTGTTAATGCATGATCAAATTTTTTGTGTTCTCTTTTGAAAGGGTGATTTCTTGAAATGATGGATGTGTCATGGTGTTTTGAACTATTCTCTCGACATGTACTAGTATCCTGAAGAATTTTTCACATTCTAGCACTTCTCAGTTTCTGGTGTAATGAAAAAAATTTAGATAGTTCAATCAGCTTAGGTTTTTCAAGGCTGCTTTTATAACTCTCCTCCATATCAAATTCACCAGACATTTTTCTAGGATCTACAGAAGTAATAGTTAAAGTTTTGTTTGGAGGAGTAAAGTCTTTGAATGGCGAGGTCTTTAGATAAGGCAAAAACATAACGCTTTCTTGATCCTGATTTCCAAAGATATTTGTTCCATGCAAGTTTTTTAGCACTTCTGTATTGGAAAAAGGGTTTAATTGTATTTTTGAGGCTTTTCCTTGGTCTGAACAACTTGCTTGATAATGTAGGATGTTTTCTATTTTTGAAGTTTTATTTTCTATTTCTAGAATATCAAGTCTGTTTTCATCAAGATGCAAATGTTCTGGGTCGTGATAGTTTTGAGTGTCCAGCTCATCATAGAGAAACTGGTGTGCCTAATGCAGTGTATATTGGTTTGTTTCAACTCCACCTAGCTGCCCATCAATGTCCTCATCAGTATGTAAAATGAAAGAATTAAGGTCTGAATGCATATAATAAAGAGGTATGTTGTCTGGTCTTTCTTGATTGCTAACCATATACTTCATGTGTGCTTCTCGGTATAATATTCTTGTTTGATTAAGCACAGGGATGGTGGCATAAGACATATCTAGTTGAATATTTCCTTGAATCTTGGCTCCCCAGGACCTGGATAAAAGCATTCCGTATTTGGGAGGAATATCTGCTACCACTATGTCCATGACCAAGTGTTTAGCAGGTACTTGTGCCAAATTGACACAAAGGTCTTTTATTAGGCCTAAACAATTAACTCTGGTTGAATCAAATGAATACAAGTATTTGTAAGGCTTCATTATTTCTAGACCTAATCTTTCCATTACTAATTTTGGCATGAGATTGTGAGAGGCCTCGGAATCCAGCATGGCATTATGTAGGATTTGGTCATGTACATTCAGAATAATGTAAAAAGGAGGAGTGGTTCCTTCTTGATATTTTCCTTCTATTTTTGGTCCAAAAAACAACTCAGGAGTGTCATCAGCTAGGTGTAAAGTGTCTGCATCATTTCCTATGTTTAGGACCTTTATCACTTGAGATTTGTATGAGCTTTGGGCAATCAGTTAAGTGAGAGGAATGGTGATCTTAATTTTAGCAATCTCTCCTTCAAAACTGAAAGGTACTTGGGTTTTAGATATATTTGCTTCAGTTTTATCAGCCATAATTTTTTCTATATTCTTTATTTGTTGATTTTGGTTAGGGGCTTTGTTCGGAAAATTTTTCTTAGGGGCTCCAGTAGAGGTACTAGGACAGCTTGGGTCAAGGTTTGTTTGGCTAGTTTTGTTCTTGTTCTGATCAGTTTTCTTAGCCATGACATCGTTACTGTCTGCTGTTCTTTTAAGAATGGTTTTGGGAGCTTTCTTAACAGTAGTGTCTAAGTTTTTTTTTCTAGAGTTGTCTTGGTTTTTCTTACTCCTAAGATCATATTGCCTATGAACTTCCATTATGGCATTTTGTAATCCTATTTCGGGATCTTTAGGGTCTTCATACTTTGTTTCATCTTAGTTTGAGGAGAAGAAACCTTGTTCCTCTTCTATGAGAAAAACCTCACCTTAGCTATCAGAACCTATCAAGTTTAGATGATTTTCATCAGGTTGTTCAATATCCCTTTCCCATTCCTCAACATAGTTTTCTTGGAAGGGTGGTCTGAACTGTTGATCATTTTCTCTTGGTTTGATTTGAGGCGGGTCTCTTCTAAAGTTCTGATTCTGGTTTCTGTTTTGCAGGTTTGGCTGGTTGTCCCTAGGAGGTTATCTTTCACTTAGATTGATTATTTCCATCATTCTCTCCATGGTCCTGACTAGGTTATCTGTTTTGGAATCTGAAGAGGAAGTGGAAGGCATGGTCTCATCTCGGTAAGTGACTTTCTTTTCCGATCTCAGCCTAGCCCTCTTCTCAGTGAGGTTGGCTTCGACACTAATAGCTCCCCTTTGCATTTCTTCTAAAGTTGTAGGGTCTCTTTCTCTTAACTGATATGTCATGTCCGGATTGAAACCTTCTGGAAATTTTACTAGTGCTAGCCCTGGTGGAGGTTTCATGTGAGGCGGGAGAGTGTTATAGACACTGTTGAACCTAGTGCAATAGTCTTAAACACTTTCCCCTGTGTTCCTTTTAATATTGTTATATTCGGAAAGGATTTGAAAGGGGTTTTTTCTTGATTTCCCATTTATTTATAAAATTTTGGTAAAGTGACGGGAGATCATGTATACTATTAGGGGTCAAGTTTTTAAACCATTTTTTGGCTTCTCCGCCTAGGCTTTGGGCAAAAATTATCATCTTCATGGTTTCTTCTTCTAATTCCATGTAATCGAAGGCATCTTTCATTCTATCTACATGTTGTTGGGAAGTGGTGGATTCAGCCCCAGTGAAGTGCAGGATTCTAGATTGGTAATCATTTGGAAAAGGTACCAAAGGTTGCGGTAACACTAGGGGTGCATACCAAGCTGCCATGATGGGAGCTGATGGTGGATTTGCAGTGGGAGGATTTGCAGTATGGGATGAGGTGATTTTCACAATGGTGGTGTGAATGGGTGTGGCGGAAGTACTTGGACTTGTAAACTGATTTTGAGCAGACATGGGGTGGAAAGAGCCAAAGTGGGGGAGAAGTTGAAAATTAGGTGGTGTAGTGGGGGATGCTTCTTTGCTAGAATTTTGCTGCAATTCTATGGGTTCAAGATCAGTATGGTCAATGCTATTTTGTAACTTAGTTCTAATTTTTTTTTTCGTATGGTGCAAGTCAAAATGGGGATCTTGTAAGGATGTAAGATGTTCAGGTATAGAGCTTGCTTTATGGATACTCCTATTGATAGTTAAATTTCCAGTTTCAGAGGTTTGCCACAAAATATTTTCTGGGCTTTCTAGGCTTGTTATGTACTTAGTGGTTCCACCATGATCGCCATTATGTCAATGTGGTAATGAGGTGGCAAATTCACTGGATTTTCTAAGTCTAACTAAGCTTGTAAGAGGTATTTAGGCAACTATATACTCAGAAGTCCCACCGTGATTGCCATTATGTTAGTGTCCCATAATTTGGCAGATTGGTAAACCAAATGACAAGGCAACATCAGACGAATCTTTGGAGTCCTAAGATCTAGCCTTCCTGGACTCAGAGAGGGCTCTCTCTATGATGCGAAGGATGTGAGCTTGTTCACTTTGTATTTTTGATTTTAGGCTAATTGTTAAGTATATTTTGGTTTGTTTTGGTTTTGAGGTAAAAATTATCAAGTAGGACAAAATAGAAAGAGATTTTATCAAATCAATAGGGCTATGGGGTCATATGAAGTCAAGGATGTCTAATTGATGGACAAGGTGTACTGCATGGCCGATTTAGCAAGGTCAATGGATCCTTTGGGTGAGGTATGAGGTGAAATGAACATTAAGTTTGTGAAAAACAAAGAAGTCTTAAACATATATAGTTTGAAAGAAAATCCTCATGTGGTAGGGAAAACCATAAATCTCTATGAATAATACTCAAACTGATAAACATGAAAGATAAACAATCTAGTGATACATAGAAGCATAAGAACTCCTAACTCTGGAAATTCACCTTCAGTTGTTGGGAGAACATATGAGATAAACAAACAACTTAATATATGGAAAGGGAACTCCTAAACAACATATATCAAGCTATTAGGAAATCTGAAACTAGTTTGCAAGCATGGACAAAGGGCAAGATCGAACGAGACCTCTTTGACTTAACTAAAACAATCAGTGTTTCATAGAAAAATTTCAGAAATGGAGTTTTGAGAAACTGTAAGTAAGCAGGGTATACCTTAAATCATACTAGATAGCTAACATACTGACCATTAATTAAACAAGTAAAAATTTCTTAATGGACCTAAGGAGCAGTTAAGAATTCCTTAAAAATGATCAAGAAGAAGAAAACATCAAAGTTGTAATATGCAGGAGGTTTGAGGTGCTTCCATGAGCATATCTCAACATATACTTTTATGATCTACAGAAAATAAGAATTATGAAACATTAATGGAAACAAGAAGACATAAATAAATCAGGGAAACATCACCATTCACCAAGCTATGGAATCCTGCACACAATGCTCCTCCACCATCAAGCCAAGCAAGACATTCATCCACTTCATAAAACCAGTATTTTCTTCAAGCTCATAAAAATATGTATTTCTCTTAACATGTCAAGTTCTGCCTCATTTTACAATGAATCCTCATGGTTTATATAAGCCAAGAGGAGAAAAACTTACTAGAGTAGCAAGATGGGCATTGGCCAAAGAAAAATATCTAAAACTGCCCTTGAGGCCTTTCAAGGTCCAAGGCACAAAATATCCTTTTCAGACCAAAATAGCAAAAATATTGAATTTTAGGCTCTGACATACATGATAAAATTTCCTAATGCACATTTGGCTCAGTCATCACACAGGAATGCATAAAACTGTCTCTGTTTTAGCAGAATTTTCAGGCGCGTAGCACCAAAAAAGTCCTTTTTTCAGCGAGGTTTTGGAGGCCTTCCCGTGTCGAAAAAGGTCCTGTGATCACCCGTTGGAAATCTATGGATGTATACTTTCCAAATATAATTGATTTATTTCAATATGTTCTCTGCAAGTCTATCAAAAAGTGGAAAAGGTGCAAAAACCCAGGAGCACAAAAAACGGTTGTTTTTGGACCTTTTCAGGGACCAAGACAACTCCAAATGATCTTAAAATTTATTAGCATACTCCCCTAGTGGCAAGGAATCCAAAAATATAAACTTCTCCTGCTGAAGATGCTCTGAGAAAAAGCGCAGCGTCCAGGGTGTTGCGCTCCTAGGCTTGAAATTTCACAAAAAACAAAAAGGTGTCCAAATTTTCCCAAATTTGGAGAGTAGCTCCCTCAAGGGTTTTTTGAAACCTGTACTAAAGCTTGGGCTAAGATTCTAAGTCTAGCTTGGTCTTTTCCATATTTTCGCACCAGGTGCCTCTTCTGGGCAAGGGCATCTTTGAGCTTTTTTCTAGCAAACTGATTTAGCTTTTTGTAATGCTGAGTCATATTTCTTTGTAAGCTTAAATCCTTGTTTGCTTTCTCCAATTTGGCCTCTAAATGCAAGTTTTCCCTTTCTAGCCATGACACTTTTTCATTTTCAATTTCCAAGTGTAGGAGCTCAGTGAGAGGGAATTGTTGCATTTGGGCTAATTCTTCTTCTCTCTATTTTTCTAATGCTCTACTAAGACCCATAGTCTTAGGCCTCTTCCTAGCTAGCCCTTCTTCTTCATCGTCTTCTTCATAATCACCCATGTACTCTTCTAGCTTCACTTGTGATTTCTGAGCCTCTCTTTTGTACTTGAGTGCTCGGGCTTCATAAATGGCAAGTTGGCCACTCATTTGTGCATTTTTTGTTTGTAGGAAATGAATGATGTGTTTTGATCTTTCCAAATCATTCACCAAATCTCTAACTTGTGCATCCCGGTCTTGTAAAAGGGAATTGAGAACCCTTGTTTCATTGTCCTCATCATTATCAATGTGGATAAGTTCAAAATCCTTCTCTTTTTCATGGCTACTTTCTTGTCCTTCCATTGCCTTCTTTCTTTTTTCCTTCATGGGCTTCTTACCCTTGTCTTTCTTTGGCAATCCATACTTGCCTTTCTTTGGCAGCTTACCTTTGCTCCTTAATGCCATGGTGAAATTGCTTTGCACTATTTGAGTGGTTTTGCCTCTTACTATTTTAATGGTTTTAGCTTTCACTCTTTTTGATGAAGGATGCATGGCCCCTTGCCTTGGAGAGCCAGTAAACACATGCTCCTGACTTTGCTAATGAGAAATGGTAAGAGGTGCAAATATTTTGGCTTGTTAATTTTGTTCACTTATAGCCTTAGGGCTGTCTTTTTCCTCATCAACACTTGCTATTTGCATTTCTTTGTCATTTTGTTGTGGGAAGCCTCCCTGATCATTAATGTCAATGTTTGCAATGATCTCATCACTAGGAGGATAATCAGGAAGGTCCTGCTCTGTTTCTGTTTGGTGAGAAATGCCTAGGTTTGATGCCTTTTCCTTTTTAGAGCTATCTATGTCTTTATCCATCTTTCTGCTGTTTTGACTGTTTTCATCACTATTTTCCCTTTTGTTGCCTTCATCATTTTGGTTGTTTTCACTATCTTCTTGTTGGTTGCCCTCATTATTTTGGTTATCTTTACTGTGCTTTGCGTTGCTTGCATCTTCCTTTTCACTGTTTTCTATTTGGCTGCCTCCTTCTTCCCTGTTTTCCTGTTTGTTGCCTCCTTCACTATTTTCCTGTTTACTGCCTGCTTCTTCACTGTTTTCCTGTTTGCTGCCCTCATCACTGTCTTCTTTGCTGTTTTCCTCATTTCTAATTTTATTATCTTTCTTTTGGCTGCTTTCTTCCTCAGTATTCCTCTCCTCTTCTTCAGTTTGTTCTTTGTCATCATCATTTCCCTCCTGACTATTTTCTTTGGTATCAGTAATGCTTTTCTTACCCTCAGCATTACATTCAGGGCTACTATTTCTTTCTTCTTCGTTAGCTTTATCAGTGGAAGATGTTTTTTCTTGGGAGGGTGACTCATGAGATGAAGGCGAAACATATGCTGTAGAGGGCGAAGCAGGGGTATGAGGAGGATTTTGAGATGAGGATGGCATGATTTGCAATGGGATGGAAGATGTAGAAGTGAAGTCATCATGAGTGATAAAGGCTTCCCAAGGAATACATTTTTTCTCAAGCTATTGAGTGACAATGATTTTGACAAGGGAGTGATGAAATAAGCTTGCCCTTTGCCGAGCTGGAGGTTTCTTTTTCATAATGGTGGACATATTTCAATACTTTTGCAGAGGAAATAAGGTAGGTTCAGCAGCTTGCTCGAGTGAAGTGCATAAGGAGCCTAATGTGATATGAGTAGACTCAGGAGAACCTGCCTGCACAAGTAAAATATTTCATGACAATTTTCATGAGGAGGGCATGCCTATCCAATAGATGTGAAAAAGAGAAAATGGTTTTACATGTAGCTTGACAACTAGGCTCCAGAAAAGGCTGATAATAGGTTAAGTCAAGGTATGTATGTTTAAACCATTTCTATCCTATACAAGGGATCTTGGTGGCTTTAGATACAGCTTTAGGAGTCAATTCAAAATCTAAACCTGCTATGTGAACCTTTTTCATGTGCAATCTTAGGGAAAACAACTCAGTTAAATGAGGATGGCTGCCAATTTCTTTTACTTTATTGCAGAAGCCAAAACATCCCAATTCTTGAGAACATGATAAAACAAAGGGGAGAATAGTCAGTTCTTGGATGTCTACAAGCTCAAACCTATTGGGTTTGCCTCCTTTCTTAGCTTGTCTTTTTGGCCTTTGAGGCTCATCACTTATTTCTTGAGACATGAGGACTATTTTATCTATTTTTTCAAATTTCAAATAAAAAAACCTCCTTGTAGATGAAATGAAGGTGAGGGAAAGTTTTCAGGAGTCCAAGTATTTTTAAAATAAAGCTAGATACTTAAAAGAAAATAAGCTCCTCTTACATTTTAGACTTTTTTTCCATCAAAATGCCTTAGTCATCATTTCTAACCTTAACTGGCACTTTTACAGATCAAAATTTGATGAAAAATACCTTGAAAAACTCTCCCTCATGATAAAGAACAAAAACTGGGAAAAAATAGGCAAATTTAGTCCTTTGGTGAAAATCTGGGCAACACTATGTTTTTCACACAGGCGTGCAGCACCCTTGGCCCGAGTGGCTTCTGCCTACAGAAGTGCGATGAGGACCGTTGTGGGCGCGCAACACCCTTTGGTCCCGGTGGCCTCTACCCACAGAAATGTGATGAGGACTGTTGTGGGCACGCAGCACCCTTGGCCCGAGTGGCCTCTGCGCACAGAAGTGCGATGAGGACTGTTGTGGGTGTTCAGCGTCTGCACGTCGGGTGGTGGCCTGGGAAGAAGGCTTGGGAATTGTCTGCACGTGGGCGGTGGTGGTCGCTGTCTGCACGCCAGGAAAACGGCTGAATTCGTGGTGCCTCTACACAGGCGCGCAACTCTAGTATATAGGCGCACAACTCCTGTGTTTTTCTTCCTGAGGCTTTCCTTCAAAAATGCAAACGTTCTCTTTCTTCTTTCTAAAAATGAAATCAATGGAGAAATGGCCGTTGGGGGTATTTATATCCCCTTTTTGAAATGATTTAGTGGGAAAACCTTCTCTCCCTTAGTTCAAAACATATTTCTTATTTTCTCCTGTTATTGTTTCGTTTTCAATGTGATGGGTTTTTACCCTTTTTGAGCATATGAATGGGCCTAAAATGTTTTTGTCATTTTCCAGGTGGACTTTCTCAAATGAAAAACTTTCTTCTTATCAACAGGTAGGTGACTGTTTTCTTCTATGCAGCCCTCTTTAATTCAAACTTTGATTTTTTTCTTTTTGGTGCAAAGGCACTCTCTATTTTTTGAAAACCATAAAAATTGACCCTCACTCAATTTTGAAAGATAACTCATTACAGTGCTAACACCCTCTGCTATTAATGAAGGAGGTGTTTCAAGCTTGTTTAATTATCACTTCAAGCTTCTGAATGTGTCCTTTAATCATTCCACTGCTGTGAGGATAATCAAACAATTGTATTTTCACCATAAAACATACTTGATGTTTGCTTCCTTTTAGTGTGATTTTCCTTATGCAGCAGTTTATCCTTCAAAAATTGATTTCCCTTTTCTTAGTGCAAAGGCACTCTCTATTTTTTGAAAACCATAAAAGGTGATCTCTCCTTGTTTTTCAAAAGATAGCTCAGTAATAAAGAACCTTGCACCCTCTTCTTGTCTATGAAGGAGGTGTTGTTTTTTGCTTCTTGATGCCCTTTTACATATTCATCCAAATTTTATAAAAAAGCTTGAAACATCTTTCCACTGTGGGGTTTAATAACAAAATTTTGTAAACAGTAAACCCACTTTTCCTCTTTTAGTATGATTTTCCCTTTGTAGTAGTCTTAGTCTTCTCCACTGATGGCACCTCTAATGGTTTGTTTTCTTGTCTGCAGGGGCATGGAAAAAGACATTTGTCCCTCTTCCATTATGCTTTGAGGCATAAAAACTGTTTTAATGGCACTTTTTCCAGAATTTCACCATGTTTAGTCACATACTATTGATTTTCTGAGTTTTGGCCAAGAAGCTTGAATGAGCAGAAAAATACCACCTGAAGTGACATGAAGTGGTTTTGTAGTGTCCTCTAAATTGTTGTACCTTTTGCCATGATAGATGATCTTTTGACACTTTTTTAGTTATTCTTTATTTGTAGAGATAAAACCTATTTGTTCTCTTATTCTTCAGCTCTCTGTTTCCTTTAGTTCAAATAGTCAATTGGTGTGACTGAAGTTGTTACTTGGTGTGTCTTTTTTGCCTTGTCTTGATTTAGCCCAGTCATCATGGCATCCCTGCAGAGATGTTTTGATAAGGTATCTTGGTCTTTACAAAATTTACTGTTGAATTAGGAGGGTAGACCTTGGAGATTTATTGATTGCCTTCTTTTTAGAAATATGACCATCTTTACTCTATTTGCTTGATTTGACTTTTGAGCTTTGCTGAAGCAAAAATGCATATGACAGACATGATGGTGCATGACTTAGGTAGGACTAATATGTTTGTTTGCAAGTTTTTAGGAAAAGGGAACTTGACTGATAGTTAGAAAACAAAGTATTTAAGAAGACACATGTTTTTTTAGATATTCATCTTAAACACCATCACCTATAACCTAAACACTTTGTCATTACTTTGAATTATTTCCTAAACATACTCTGGTCATCAATAGTAACTTGGGTAGTAGGACGGTATAATAGAAAAAATTGTGTTATGCTGGACAGACAGCTTGTGAAATAGGAGGATTTTAGGGATCAGAGGTAAGAAGCTTTACACATATATGACAGTTATGGACAGAGTAAAGCCTATCAGTCTAAGATGGGATTTTGACAGGATTAACAATTTAATCACAGTAGGTAAGATAGAAGGGAAAAGTGAAAAATTTCTCTGAGGGGATTTCTAGAGGACAAACTGATTGTTTGAATTTGGTTTCTAGAAAACCTGGACAAAGCATATAGTCATCAAAACAGGTGAGAAACACTGATGACTAACATATGCCATTTTTCTCAGTCCCTTATTCTTGCAACAATTTCATTGTCGGGACTACTAATGATCAAGGAAACACAGTATCCACACCATACACAACTTGAAAAGGAGGCATACCAATAGATTTCTTATTACTCACCCGATCTGCCCACAATGCATTGATCAGCTTCTTATGCCAATTCTTTTTATTCGTCTCTAATATTTTCTTAATGATACTGATCAAGGATTTATTAGAGGACTCCACCAATCCATTACCTTGGTAGTAGGCTGTAGAGTGTCCCAAATTAATGTTATATCTTTCACAAAACTCATTCATCTTCTTAGACTTGAATTTTGTCGCGTTATCTGTGATACTTTTAGTAGGAAAACCAAAATGGGACAAAATATTAGTTTATAAAAACTAAATGATGAAAGAATCTATTGCTTTCCTGGTTGGGATCACTTCAATCCACTTTGTAAAGTAATATGTGGTTGTAAATATCCACTTGTGTTGTGCGGATGATGTTGGGTGAATCTCGCCTATGAAATCTAGACCCCACTGTTGAAATGGTGCATGTACTGAAATAGGTTGAAGAGGTAAAGGGAGAAGATTTCTCTTACCTTGAAAAACATGAAATTCATGGTAGCTCATTACTTCTTTGTAAAAATCTACAAAAAGTGTCGACCAATAATATCCTGCTCTCAATATTTTATTATTTGTGGTCTTCCAATATAGGTGACCCCCACAATCTCCTTTGTGGGAGTCATTCATCACTTCCTTAGATTCTTCTTTGACCAAACAGTTCAACAACACACCTCTAGGATCCTTCTAGTAAAGTGCATTTTCCAGTATACAATACTTTGAAGATTTAAGTTTCAAAGATCTACCTTGATTCTTAGTCATGCCTACAGGAGGGTTTAGGTGTTGCAAAACATAAAGAATATCAAAATATTGTGGAGATGACAAAAAGATATTGGATACCTAAATGAGATTCACTTCTTCTTCACTTTTGGACAAGGCTGAAATTGAGTTGATGTCAAGAGCATGAATATTTGACTCACCCATGAGCTTAGCTAAGCCCTGACCTTTGATTAGCTTTATGGGCTTGATCTCAAGTTCATATTCCAGTAAAGTTGTTATCCATCTTCCTCTCCTACCTTCTAGGTCTGTATGCATGAGAACTTCTTTCACAGCTGCATTAGGTACATAGGCAAGAGTATGTGAATGTAGTATGTAAACTCTAAAATATTTTAGTGCTTTAACCAAAGACAGAGCCTGTTTCTCTATGATGTTATAGTGAAGGGCTGTATCTATGATATTGTGATTGAAAAATGCAATTGGTAGCTTTGTTTTTCCCTTTTCTACATCAAGACTCTTGCCATAGTGTGGTCAAAAGAAAATGAGAATATTATGAAATCACTAGTATAATCAAGACTTATCAAAATCAGGGCAGTAGTCAAGGTAAACTTAACTGAATGGAAGTATTTCCGGGCATCTTCAGACCACTTCACATCATTGTCCTTTTTCAACATATTTGTCAATTCTCTAAGATTCTTTGCTAAATTAGGAATTAATCTACGTAAGAAATTCATATTATTGTTGAATACTTGTATTTCCTTTTTGCTGCAAGAGAAATCAATCTGCTGAACTACTTGAACACGGGAAGGGTCAATCCGAATCCCATCCTTGGAGATGATGTGACAAAGGCGTTTACTGTCCTCCATCGAAAAAAAGCTTTTATTTGGGTTGATAGATATTGTGAACTTCCTGCATCTCTCGAAAACAATTCTTAAATGGTGCAAATGTTCATCATTAGAATGTGAAAACACTATCAATTCATCTAAATAAGAAAACAGGAAAACATCTTTTTCATTGGCGAATGTTATGTCCATGGCCCATCAGAATGTGGCCCCTGAATTTTTCAAACCAAATGGCTTTTTTTGCATATTTGAAGGTGCCCCAAGGTATAGTAAATGTTGTCTTGTCCTGATCATCCTAGTGTACCAAAATTTGGTTGTACCTTGAATATCCATCCAACAGTGACATCCGGGAAGAACTGATAACTTTTTGAAGTATATGGTCCATCTTTAGAAGTGGATAGTTTTCCTCAAGGGACACTTTGTTCAAGTTTCTGAAATATATGCAGATATGGATTTCTCCAATCTTCTTTCTCACCAAGACCAAATAAAACTATACTTGAAAATTTTATTTAACTCTTTTTCAATTGATGGAAGCAATCTGGGATTTATCCTTCTCAACTTTAGCTGAAATGGATTTTGATGGGACTTGATCGGAATAGTGTGCTGAATGATTTTCTTGTCATACACCTTTAAATCTACATATTCCCATGTGAAAACATCAGAAAATTCATAAAGTAAATTAACATATTCAGCCTTCACCTCGGGAGATAAGGATTTGGATAGTTTAACCATCTTTGGTTTGTCGACTGTCCCAATGTTTACATCTTCAACACCCTTTTCTGTAGGCATCAATGTAGGCTTCCTTGCTACTTCATCTTGGTCAAAAAATTCTTCCAAAGGTATGAGACCTTTTGGAATATTTTTGTCTTTTAGTTATAGTATATCCATCTGAGTTGCTTCTATATCCTGGTCATTTTTATCAGAAATGTGATCTATAGAACAATTCTCAAATTCTTCTTCACCTTGGAGAAATTCATTTATCTGCTTATCATCCTAGAAAAATTGCCAATATCGCAAGTTATCGGGAACGATGGGTCGATGCTTCACATGAATCTCAAACTTCCTGTTTGAAAAGATGGGGATCTTAAAATTTCTTGCAGCTTTAGCCGATGCATCTACCATGAGATTTTCATTCCTTAGCACCACTATAAGTATACACTCCTGAAATTTTTTCAAAATATCAAGTACAACATTCCTATATTGTCTCATTTGATGATGGTTAGCTTGATATTCACCTTTAACTTGCTTGATCACAAGTTTTGAATCACCATACACAACAATCCTTCTTACACCCAGTTCCTTCAAGATCTTTAGGCTAGTAATCAATGCTTTATACTCGGCTTCATTGTTAGTGCAATCAAAAGCTAATTTATAATAGCACAGTGTAACATTTGTAGGGACCTTATTATACCGATGAAAAAGGTTGCGGTCCCAAATTCCAATGCCTGCCCCATCTTTCCCCAGGGCACCATCAAAGTCCATGGACCGTAGACCATTCTCATCCTCCAAATGTTGAAACTCTGATTTATGTTTTGGCTCAATTTTCTGAACTGTCACTTCATGCTTTTCCAGAATTTATTCGACTTTATCCAATGGCTATTATGGATCTTTCACTACTTCCTCCTGAATTTTTCAATGCTTCCTTTGATTGTTGTTCTGATGAGCTAGGGATATTCACCTTTTCTTTTGCTATAACTTATCTAATACAATGATGGATCTCTAGAACATCCTCTACATCTACTATTTGGCTATCTACATTATTTAAGCCATTATCATTAAACAAAATAAATGACTCTAAATATGTATGTACAGCGTTTATCGGATGATTGTTAGGCTTTTCTTTGCTTGTGATCATATATTTCATCTTAGTTTCACGGTACAATTTTCTCAATTGCCCGAAAACAGGGATAGTTACATAAGAAGGTCTAATTGCAATGTGCCTCGTCATTCCCCCCCCCCCCCCCAAGATCTTGACAGCAGCATGGCAGTATGTCAGCTACCGCCACATCCATTAGAACATTATTTACCGCAATCTGCTCTAGGGAGACTACTAAATCTTTAATCAGGTCAATACAGCGGACTCTACCTAAATCAAAGGAGTATAAGTCATGGTATGGACGAGTGACGTCAAGGCCTAACTTCTCCATTATGGATTTTGGCATTAGATTGTGGGAGGCTCCAAATTCTACCATGTAATTATGTAAAATACACTAGTGGATTCTTAGACTCAAGTAAAAAGGAGGAACCTCACTATCTTCTAATTGACCGTCAATAACAGGACCAAAAATGAGTCTGGGCTGATCATCCTCGACATTTACCATGTGGGACAAAGGATCTAATTTAAGCATCTTGGCAACATGGGACTTATACTGGTTATTTTTAACAAGCTAGGTTAAAGGAATAAACACTTTTAACTTTGAAATTTATGTTTCTAGACTGAAGGGAGTGGTTTTTTCTACCTCTTTAATGATGATGTCACGTTGTCCAGCATGGTCCTTTGATGGAATTTCTTTCTTTTGATTGTCCTTTTCCTTATTTGTTGAACTTGTGGATGGCTAATTTACTTTGTTTTGATTTGTGACCACTGGATATTTTCCCTTACTCTGATTTCTCGAAGTATTCTACCTTGTTTGAGTGTCTTTTTGCTGAGATGGTGTTTTATGAATGGGATTAACTGGCACATCTCTGCTCCTCAATTACATCTGCCTATTTTTTGAACTAATTACATTAAAGTAACCCCATTGGTAATAATCTTATTCAATCTCTAATTCATGATCATTAGCAAGGATAAAATATTCATCTTTAGGTTGATCTTTCTTTTCAAAATACTCCTCACCTTCAGTCAAAAACATAGGCAGATCATTAGCCGTGAAAAGGATTTTTTCCTCAATAATTGTGTCTTCATCTTATTCTTCTCCTTGAGCATATTTTTGCTGCAAGGGTGTCCTAATTTGCTTCTGCTGCTGTGGTGTTTGTTCAGAAGCCCGTTGTTCTCTCTGCTTGATCCTTAACTGAGGTTGTTGTTAACCTCTATAGTTAGGATTTTTTATCTTAGGTTGTCTCTACGTGATGGAAATCCTGTCAACCATCTGTTCAATAGTTCTTATCAATGTATACATCTTAACATCTAAAGATGATGTGGATGGTTCATCTTTAATAATAACTCTCCTCTCATTCCTAGCTCTAGCTCTCTTCATTATCAGATTTGCTTCAATTATGATTGCATTATTTTGCATATCCTCTAGCTTAGGTGGATTTATTTCCCTTAATTGGTAAGCCATGTTAGGATCAAATGCATCTGGATAACATATGAGATCTAAGCCTGGAGGAGTCTTGATCTTAATGGTAATTTCATTGTAAATTCTATTAAAACGAGTATTGAAACCTTGGACTTATTCATTAAGATTTATTTTAATGTTTTCATACTCAACAAGCAATTGTAAGTGATTTTTATTTACCTCCCACCGAGCTATAAACAAATTAATGAGATGATCTATAGTGGCAATGGAATTAGCAGTCAGAGACCTAAACCAAAATTTGGCATCTCTAAAGAAGCTCTTGGCTATAATCCTCATTTTTGCATTCTCAACATCAACTTCCTCCAAAAATATGAATTCATTGACCTTAAGAATATTTGTTTTTGCAAATATGGTAGATTTTTCATCCAAAAAGGGGAGTCTTAGTCCATAACCCTGAGGTAACTCATTCAATTGGGAGGGTAATATAAGTGGGGAAAATATTGCCATGATTTCTATTGAATGAAGTGTTGGATTGATAACGGGATGGATTGGCTGAATAGGTAACGAAACAGAAGTTGTAGCTACTAAATTAGTAGGTATGAATGATGAGGTCGAAGGTGCATATGAAAAAACTACAATTGATTGAGTTTGAGGTTGAGTTGAGACAATAATTTCCTCTTTATGGTAGAATTGGATCCAATCTTTGATGTCAAGGTCAGATTCAGGCTTAATCTCTTCGAAAAACCAATCTTTCAAAGGACTAAGGTCTAATTTAGACAATGACTTGACCTCAGATATTCTTAAAGGATCTAATACTATGTCGGATAAAGAGGTTTCAAACTTGGATTTAAACAATGACAATTCAAATTTCAGATCATATGATATATCTTCAAGAGAAAGTAGTTTAGAAAGTAGAAAAAATGATCTTACCAATTGAACTGGTCCTGACAGAATGTTTGCAGTTTGATATCTATGCCTTTGAAAAATATTCTCTAGATCATCTACTAGATCAACTAGATCAGGATTGGGATTTGCTCTAGTATACCTTCTCGAGGCCATCTCTACAATATTAGCACTACAATTATCAAATAAGACTTTCTTAAAATTAACCCTATCATTCAAAGGATCAAATTCCAATGTTATTTTTCATACACCCAGGGAAAACAAAACTTTCATTCCCCGGAAATGGCGCCAGTATGTTATCACTTTGCCAGATTTCTAAGGCTGAAGAATAAATCCCAACAGAGGTAACCACAGATTAATATTTTGGCTTGGTAGCTAGCCCTAAAAAATCAGAGAGGACTCTATCCACAAAAATCACAGCCAAGAGGGCTGGATAAAAAATTTGTATGCTAGGTATGAGTTTCAGTGGTTTTGATTTGATTTGATTAGGTTGTTGGATGAGGATATTAGGTCAAAGAGGTTGGGTCAGGGAAAATAGGATTAGGATTGAAAATATTCAATGGAACAAGGTAGGTAGAAATTCTAGCCTATTAGGGTTCTTGAGATGGAATGATTCAGATAGGTGAGGAGCTAGGAAGAGAATGAAAGAATAATTCTTCCTAAACTAAAAGAAAGATGAACAGACTATGAAAACTCTCCCAAAATAGAGCATGTGAGATGAATTATGTTTCTCTAACTTTAAATTGATCATAAAATAGACATGAAAATGGAAAATGGACCAACAATACATTCATAAAAATGAAACAAGAGAAGAAACAATATCCCAAAGAAATAGATGCAACGCTTTTATTAAGCTCCTGCCAAAATGATTACAATAGAGTCTCTGATCAATATGCCAATATCCAACTGATTCAAACCTATGACATGACTACAATATTACATGATATATATCTCAAAACCACGTTCTCTCATCCTCAGGGGTCGAATCCCTGAGTTTAGGAAGAGATCCACAAAACTCTGAATTGATAGTTGAAGTGTAGGGAGGTCCAAGTGACTCCTCCTTAATTACAATGAAACTGATTCATTTGACTTCATGATGAAATTTAACCAATTAATTTACCCCTAGATAACTTATCCACATCATATTTAGATTTAATTTAATCAATTACATAGGTAAAATCATCATTTCCCAAAGTGAAAATCAAAATTGCAGTGAAAACTGAGAAAAATCAGAAATTTGTCAAGGGCACCTTTTTCGTGTCAGGTGCGCAATGTACAATGCAAGTGCATCCTCCATGTTGCAAGCCACTTTTGGAGGCTTTCATAGTGTCCAAATTGGGTTCAAGATGGCTTGTTTGAAAGCCTATCCAGTCTATTTTCTAGATATGTCTTTATTTTTTTTAATGGAGTTGATTTACCATGTTAAAAAGTGATTCTCCCACAGTTGATTAGGTGTGCAACGTACATGCAAAAAAGGAGACAGAACATTGATTATTGTGTGTTTTTTCACCTTTTCACCTGACCATTGTCCAAAATAAGGCTAGAAACGTTGTTGAATTGGATGTATTCATCATTTTACATCTTGTGATGGTCTTCATTTGGGCAAAAAGTGCCTCAAACAAGAGCGCAACTCCCCTTGACAATCTAGTTGTCACAAGACTATCTAGGATTGTTGAAAAACACAAAAACTTTAAAATTTGACCCAATTTTCAAAACTTTCTAATTGGATGCTGATGATGTGGTTAGGCATGGAGTGAGGCTTCAGCTAGTATGTCAAGCCTCCTTTTCTCTTCTTGCATTGTCAAGGTTTCAATTTTTGCATTAGCTTGTTTAAGCGTGGACCTTACAATTTTGTCTCTTTTCGCATAGTGCTTGGCCCTCTTTATCAATATATCATTATCTCTATTTTCCTTCTCTATAAGCTTCTCTAGGTGTTGGTTAGCCCTGTCAAGCCATTTCTCTCGGTTCTCATTCATTACCACTACAAATTGTTCATTCAAAGTGACTTGATTTGCAAGCTCAGACTCCTTTTGCCTCTCTAGTTCTAGAGCTCTTTTCAACCCTCTAGTCCTATGCCTTCTCCTTGGCACTTGTTCTTCTGGTTCCTCTGTGACACCATATGTTTCTAGTGTCTCTTCAAGCAAGACTTTAGCTTTTTCTGCCTCTCTTTGAGATTTGATGAATTTCACCTCATCAATGACATATTTAGTCTTTAGCTACTGGTTCTTCTGCTCAATAAAGTTAATGGAAATTTTAGGTCTCTCAAGATTAGTTTTTAGCTCCTTAATCTTGGCTTCATTCTTCTTGATGACTATTCTAGTGATCTCATCATCATCATGCTCATCTAGGTCAACAAGGTCAAAATCATGTTTTGTCTCATGGAGGTCCTCCTCCTCATGTCTGATATCTGTCTGAATCTTTGCCTCTCATATTTTTCTTCCCTTTGTCTACCTACTTTTTCGATTTAGATGGCACGGCCCCTTCCACTATGTGTGGAGGAAACACATGCCTGTCACCCCTCTAGTATGTTTTTTCCAATGGCTCTATCACAGTCACATTAGCCTTCTTAGGCTCACTGATCTCATCTCTACTAGGTGACCCAGTCTGAATGTGAAATGGAGATAATGGTGCTGAAATGGGTGAAGGAGACTGATTTGATGATGTTGCATGAACAGTGGACTAAGATGGAGGAATGAATGTGGAAGGATGAGATGATGAAGGCACATCTTTTCCATGCTGAATAGGTGTAGCAATGAATATGTCATTAGCTATGAAAGTACTCCATGAAATGTTCAGTTGTTTGAGGTGATGGAGGACTATGATTTTGATGAGGGAATGATGAAAAAGACTGTTTATTTGGTGCTCATTTTCTCTCTTTTGGACAATATATGCCATATTGTCAATGCTCTGGAAGAGATAATAAGGTATGTTGAGCATCTTGACCGTTGGGAAGTGAATGAGTATCTGGATATGATAGGTGTAAATTCTAGAGAACCTACCTCACAAGAAAATTATTTCATGATGATTTTCATCATGGGAGCATATCTCTCTAGGAGGTAAGAGAAAGGAAAAATCCTCTTTCTTTCATTCTTGTACCTAGGTTTTATGTATGGCTCAACGTAATGGTCCTCCAAGTCTTTTTTCTTGAACCATTTTTCCCCAACATTTGGGATTCCAGTGGCAGCTGATATGATGGTAGTGGACACAATGAAAGTGACACCAGCAAGGGTTACTTCGTTGTCATGAAGATTGGAGATGAATATTCTGCTCAACATAGGATGATGTTGGACCCTTTGTATTTTCTCATAGAATTAAAAACATCCTACATGCTTAAAACATGTCACAGTCATGGGATATGCCATGAGTTCCCTGGTATTTTTTGGCTCAATTCTAAGGATTCTCCCTCCTTTGTTTGGCATCCTCTCCTTTATTTCTTCTCCCTCATCATAGTTACCATTTTGTTCTTCTTCCATAGGTGTCTTAGTATGAAAACCCTAGGGATATGGAATGATAATGAAAAATGAGTTTTGGGAAGTGGGAATGGGATGGGTAAATTTAGGGAGATGGGGAAAGGCATTTATGAAATCTGGGAGGTGACAGGGAGTAGTAATGATGCGGGATTTGGGATAGGGTATTTAATTACAGTTTAGGGATTTAGAAGCCTAGGCAAATGAAGCACTTGGGTGTTATGGTTTTGGGAATAAATAGCTTAGGTAAATGGAGATAGTGATATAGGGGGTGAGGATAGGGTCAATTATGATATGGGAAGGGAATGAAAGTCTTAGGAGTGAAATTGAAATGTAATTGGGGATTGTACAGTGATTCTAGGGTTTCAAGCTCAAAATAGACACCAAACATTTTAAACAACTTCAAACACCACAAAATTGACTTGATAAGAAGAGGGATGGTGCAATTGTGGCTTACTTGATTGCTGGAGTTTGTAGAGCACCGTTTTTGTAGTTTGAACGTGATGGAAAGTGTTTTGGAGCACCCTGAGCATTTTCGGGCAAGCGGACAGTGCACAATGCAGACACACCCTCTCTTTCCCAAGTGCGCAGCGTATAACATAGGCGTATGGCATACAACGTAGGGGCGCAACGTAATACATAAGGGCGTGTAATAGAGATGAAATGGATCATTATGTAGAAATTATACAAAATGCATGTATATATTGGATTCACCCGATCTAACAATGTACTAAAGTTAAATACTGAATCGCCTCTACAAATATTTTGTGGAATTAAAAAACACCATCGTTAATCACATGAACATGAAGAAGAATCAAATCACACACAACACAGATAATTTCCTGGGAAAATCTTATAGCTAAAAACCCCACTATCTTCTATTGTATATTCAACATGGATCATGAAAAAATTAAATACAAAACTCTTCTTGCAAGAGCCCTCCAGTACTCAGCTCATTGTCTCAAACTGTCATGAAAAAAACTGACCAACACATACCCAAGTCTTGGCCTCTAGATAGATTTCCTGCCTTGCGTAATCCTTGATGAATGCAATCCCTAAAAGATAGGAATTCTTGCCTTCCTTGATTGCACAAGTATCATGGGCACTCCAATGGGTGTTTGATTGCATGTGTGCAAACCAATAATCGTACAACTGACAGTCAACTTCCCTTTCACCTAGAACTCAATTGGGTCTCCACTAGATCTGACATGTAGCTAATAATAGTAAATCCTCAGTTTCATGTGAGATCACTGATTGTGAATTAATTAATATTTAATTCAGTTGATCTCTCAGTAGTGTATCTTCAGTTACAACTAGCACAACTGAGGTTAACTCACTTAACTGAGTTAAACTGATTACAGCCTGCATTAACTAATACACCACTGCACTTCGAACTTTTTTACAACTAGAATTACTTTGCATGCCTCACCAACTACCTCTAACTCGAAATCCACCAACTAACTGAGTTTATCACTCTAAGTTAATTGTTTCAATTCATCATGAGAATATATTACAGTTTATTTTCCATCTTAATTAATGGATAACTAAAATATACATGCACCCAAAAATAGCATTGTGGTCCCCACCCTAGTGTAGGTGCTTAATGCACTAAGCGTGGGTGCTGAAATTTTCTTGTTGAATCTCAACATTGATTTTTTGTGTGTTTTTTCACCTTTTCACCTGCTCGTTGTCCAAAACAAGGCTAGAAAAGTTGTTGAATTGGATGTATTCATCATTTTATATATTTTGGTGGTCTTCATTTGGCTAAAAAGTGCCTCAAACAAGAGCGCAGTGCCCCTTGACAGTCCAGTTGTCACAAGACTATCTAGGATTGCTGAAAAACACAAAAAATTCAAAAATTGACCCCATTTTCGAAATTTTCTAATTGGATGCTGATGATGTGGTTAGGCATGGAGTGAGGTTTAAGATTGTATGTCAAGCCTCCTTTCCTCTTCTTGCATGGTCAAGGTTTCAATTTTTGCATTGGCTTGTTTAAGCTTGGACCTTGAAATTTTGTCTCTTTTGGCATAGTGCTTGGCCCTTTTTATCAATATATAATTATCTCTATTTTCCTTCTCTAGAAGCTTCTCTAGGTGTTGGCTAGCCCTTTCAAGACATTTCTCTCGATTCTGATTGATTAGCACTGCAAACTATTCATTCAAAGTGAGTTGATTAGCAAGCTCAACCTCCTTTTGCCTCTATAGTTCTAGAGCTCTTTTTAGCCCTCTAGTCCTAGGCCTTCTCCTTGGCACTTGTTTTTCTGGTTCCTCTGTCACACCATATGTTTCTAGTGTCTCTTAAAGTAATACTTTAGCCTTTTCTACCCCTCTTTGAGATTTGATGAATTTCACCTCATCAATGACATATTTAGGCTTTAGCTACTAGTTCTTCTGCTCAATAAAGTTAATGAAAATTTTAGGTCTCTCAAGATCATTTTTTAGCTCCTTAATCTTGTCTTCTTTATCCTTGATGACTATGCTAGTGATCTCATCATCATCATGCTCCTCTAGGTCAACAAGGTCAAAATCATGTTTTGTCTCATGGAGGTCCTCCTCCTCATGTCTGATATCTGTCTGAATCTTTGCCTCTGTCATATTTTGCTTCCCTTTGTCTACCTACTTTTTCAATTTAGATGGCAAGGCCCCTTCCACTATGTGTGGAGCAAAAACATGCCTGTGATCCCTCTAGTATGTTTTTTCCAATGGCTCTATCATAGCCACATTGGCCTTCTTAGGCTCACTAATCTCGACTCTACTGGGTGACCCAATCTCAATGTGAAATGGAGATAATGGTGGTGAAATGGATGAAGGAGACTGATCTGATGATGTTGCATGAACTGTGGACTAAGATGGAGGAATGGATGTGGAAGGATGAGATGATGAAGGCACATATTTTCCATGCTGAATAGGTGTAGCAGTGAATATGTCATTAGCTATGAAAGTAATCCATGAAATGTTCAGTTATTTGAGGTGATGGTGGACTATGATTTTGATGAGGGAATTGTGAAAAATATTGTTTATTTGGTGCTCACATTCTCTCTTTTGGACAATTTATGCCATCTTGTCAATGCTCTGGAAAAGATAATAGGGTATGTTGAGAATCTTGACCCTTGTGAAGTGAATTAGTAGCCTAATATGATAGGTGTAAAGTCTAGAGAACCTACCTTCACAAGAAAATTATTTCATGATGATTTTCATCATGGGAGCATATCTCTTCAGGAGGTAAGAGAAAGGAAAAATCCTCTTTCTTTCATTCATGTACCTAGGTTTTATGTACGACTCAAAGTAATGGTCCTCCAAGTATTTTTTCTTGAACCATTTTTCCCCAACATTTTGGATTCCAGTGGCAGCTAATATGATAGCAGTGGTGTTGAGATTCAACAAGATGATGAGCTTAGTGAAAAGAGTTGCCTTCACTAAGTGGGCCTGCAGGCTATTTTTGGCGCAAGTATATTTTTAGAATATGTCTATTTTTATACATGTCGATCATATTTCAGAAGTTTCAAGATGCTATTTGTGGATGGTTGATCAAGTTGGAAAAATAGATGAAATTATATTTTTAGAATATTGGGCGAAGTCTATTTATAGATCGTCAATCTAAAAATAGATGCATGTCGATTATTATTAGCTCTTAATAATAATCAGACTTTAAACAACAACTTATTCTCTTGGAGCACTTTAGTTCAGTGCACAGATGTGGCCTAGCAGTTGATAGAAGGAATTACGCTATTCCTAAGGGATTACTGGAGCTAATGCATGAAGGACTCAGTTAGAACTCAAGTGGCAGTGTTATGACACAGTTGGAAGAAGTAGTTATGGAGTTGTAGTTAGTTTAACTAAGTTAGACTCAGTTGAGCTAGTTGTATCTAGTCTAACTAATTGATACACTAGTGAGAGTGGAGTGAATTAATTAGTTAATTAATTCAAAAATAATAACTCATTAATCAACTGAACAATGCAGCAGTTAACTATAGTGCATGGCAGTTTTAGTGGAGACCAGTGGAGAGATAGGTGAAAGGGCAATATAGATTATCTGTTGTGACTATAGTGATGCATTGATTGCATCAAACACTCAATGGAGATGCCAATGAGGATTGTGCAGTCAAGGATGGAGTAATTCAAATTCATTCAAAGCTATTCTTCAGTAGAGATTGTGCAGTGGAGGTAGGCTAGCAGGTGGCATAGATTCCGGAAAAGATTAACAAGTGGAATAGATTCAGTATCTTGCAAAAGGTTAAATAGTGTGAGATCAGGTGGATCTTGGACATATGCATGCTTAGTGCATATAATTTCCACATGGTATCAGAGCATTGTTGATTGAATATTTCAATTTTGAAGTGATTTTGTGCTGGTGGACAATTCGAATTCACTACAAAAGATTCTTGGTGTAGAAATCAAGTATACATTGAAATGTCTTTCAACGAGTTGAGATTGGAGTATGCCCTTGATGAGAGCTCAAATTACATAGCCTGGAAGGACAGGATGGAGGTGGTGTTGGAGGATAATGGGCTGAAGGAGTTCATCGATAGTGATTTTCCTAAGCCGGGATCTAGCAATGCTGCATTACTTGATGCATGGCAAAAGAAGACTACAAAGACGAGGAGGATTTTGTTGGAAGGTGTGAAGAACCACATTGTGTCCAGCCTTCATGGTAAAGCCACTCCATTCTTAATGTGGAAGGCTTTGATAGACTTGTTCCAAAGCAGAAGTGACCAAAGGAAGTTGGTGCTTAAAGACAAGCTCAGGAAAATAAAAATGGAGAAAGGCGAAAGTATTCCAAAATACCTCACGAAGTTTGTCCACTGCAAGGATGAGCTGGGAAGTGTGGGGGTTACTGTTGATGAAGAAGACTTGGTGAGCTTGGTGCTCCTTGGGCTTTTGAAGAGTTGGCATAGCTACGAAGACTCTGTCAATGGACGGGAGAAACTGCTAGGATGGGAGCGACTTTGGTCGGATCTTGTGCAGGAGGAGATAAGGCGGGGTACCAGGGATGGATCTTCATCAAAGAATGAAGATTAAGAGAATTTTGCTTTGGCTACCAAAGCAAGGAAAGGGAAGGGGAAGAAAAATCCTTCTAAGTCTGGTGCGAAAGGCAAGAAGCAAGACTTGTCCAAAGTGAAGTGTTTTCACTGTCACGAGCATGGACATTTTGCCACTAACTGTCCACAGAAGAAGAAGAATAAGGAGGCTGCTGGATCTACAGCTGGAGAGGCCTTAGACTCACAATTTGAGCTATAATTTTCCTTGATCGCATGCTTGGTTTCAAGCTACATGGGATCGGTGTGGTATCTTGATAGTGGTGCGTCTTTCCATATGACGGGGGACAAAGAGTTGTTTAGTGAATTCGAGGAGAAGGACCTCTAGATTCATATAGAGATGGGCAATGATGGTCGGTACAGTGCAACTGGCATTGGGACCATTACCTTTGAGAGGGATTCTGGTAATCCATTCTTTTTGAAGAATGTCATGCATGTTCCAGGTCTAAAGAAGAACTTGGTCTCAGTCGCAATGCTAGAAGACAGGGGTTATGATGTTGTTTTCAGTGAGGGAAAAAATTTCCTTGAACATAAAAAAATGGGTCAAACCAAGAAGATAGGGGTTTGAATTAAGAATCTCTACAAGCTGGAGGTAGATGGTTGCACTGCAATGGTGGGAAAAGCAGAAGAAGTGGTGAGCTGGGATGAGGGCGAGTTATGGCACAGGAGATTGGGCCATCTTCACCATGGCGCTTTGAAAATTTTGCAGAAAATTTCTACTGGACTTCCCAAGGGTACTCTTGCGCAGTCAGATCATTGCAAAGCATGTACAATGGGTAAGTTTGTGAAGACCACCTTTCATGAGAAGGAGAACCGTGCTTCGGCAATCCTGGAGAGAATTCACATAGATGTTTGTGGACCATTCTTGGTTGCTTCAACAACGAAACACAGGTATTATGTGATATTTTTTGATGAGTTTTCTTGTAGATGTTGGATCTTCTCCATGCAGAGGAAGAGTGAAACGTTCTCAAAGTTCTGTGAGTTCAAGGCATTGGTGGAGAAGGAGTCGGGGAAGTAGGTGAAAGCTCTAAGGAGCGATAATGGTGGTGAATACATCTCTTGTGAATTCAAAGACTTCTGTAGCAAAGAAGGAATTCGAAGAGAACTCATAGCGCCTCATAATCCACAGTAGAATGGGGTCGTGAAGAGAAATAACAAAATGATCGTGGGTGTTGCACGAGTGATGCTGCATGACCAGGGCCTATCGATGCACTTGTGGGCAGAAGCATGCAACACTGCAGTTTATGTGCAAAACCATTGTCCTCATAGAGTACTTGGCATGAGTACACCCGAAGAAGCTTTTACTAGTAAGAATCATGATATTTCTCATTTGAAGATTTTTGGCTCACCTGTTTACATTCATGTGAAGAAGGATGCCTGGAAGAAGTTGGAGCTAACTACAGAAGTTGGGATATTTTTGGGGTACATAGAAACACCCCACAACTATCGTGTGTATTTTCCAAACAGTCGGATGACTATTATGCGACGGGATATAAAATTCAATGAGGTGAAAGCCATGAAGTTGTCGCTTGAGAGGGAGCTACACTTACATGTGGAGGAGTAACTTCTTGTTCCCAAAGATGAGCCTTTGGATGTGGATCAGACACAGGAGGAGATTCATGGAGTGGAGGATTCCACTCATGCAGAACCAAACATCAAACAAGGCAGGAAGCGTACCACAGAGGCTGAGAGATTGAAGGTGGATGCAGCACATAATGTAGGAGTTCCTACATCATAGCGCAGACAGAGACAATCACCTGACCGATATACTGGATACATGGCTCTTATGAGCAAGTGTATTGTGACAGAGCCATCTTCTTTTGAAGAAGTAGCGCAGGAGCCCACATGGGTAGATGCCATGGTGTAGGAGTATGACTCCATTGTCAAAAATAGTGCTTGGGAGATTGTTCCAAGGTTGGTGGGAAAATCATTTTTAGGATCAAGATGGATCTACAAGGTAAAGCAAGCTGCTAATGGGAGCATCGAGAAGTATAAGGAAATATTTGGTGCCTGGGGCTTCTCACAAATTGAGGGGATTGACTATGAAGAAACCTTTGCACCTATCGCACGGTATTCTCCCATACGGACCATCCTTGCTCTCTTAGCACAGATGGGTTAGCACATTCATCAGATGGATGTGAAGACTGCATTCCTTAATGGGATCATTGAGGAAGAGGTGTACATTGAGTAGCTTGAAGTATTTGATATCTTCGGCAACGAGTCGCATGTGTGTAGGCTCAAAAGAGCATTTTATGGGCTGAAACAAGCACCTTGTGCTTGGTACACTCGAATGGACAGCTATTTCATTGGACTTGGCTTCACCAAGAGTGAGGTGGATGCAAACCTGTACCAGATTGTGGTTGAGGGTAAGCTTTTGATAATTGTACTTTATGTTGATTATTTGATACTAACAGGTGATGAGCATTTGATACACTCATGCAAGGCAGATATTGCAAAGGAGTTTGAGATGAAGGATTTGGGCCTCCTTCATTATTTTCTTGGATTGGAAATATGGCAAAGGGAAGGTGAACTATTTGTGTCTCAAGGAAAGTATGCCCAGGAGACATTGGAGAAGTTTCATATGCAATGCTGCAAGCCTATCGACACTCCTTGTCCAAGAAATTGGAAGAAAGAGGATGCTACATCGGCAGAGGTAGTGGATGCCACTGTTTATCGACAGTTGGTGGGTTCGCTCATGTATTTAGTCAATACAAGACCAGCCATATTTTATACAGTGAACCATCTTTCACAAGCGATGGTTAAGCCTACCAAGCTCTTTTGGAAGGCAGGCAAACATGTCCTGAGATATCTCAGGGGCACATCTGAGTATGGTTTATGGCACATACAAATGGACGAGGTGAAGTTTCATGGCTTCATGGATGAAAATTGGGTGGAAGCCCAACAGATAGAAAGAGCACATCAGGAGGTATTTTCAGTATCGAATCTACAATAGTTTCTTGGTACAGTAAGAAACAAATATCTGTGGCACTTAGTTCAACAGAAGCAGAATACATGGTAGCAAGTTTCGTTGCATGTGAGGCTATCTGGATGAGGAAGATTTCGGTTGGTTTGTTCGGTTCACATTTAGATCCCACAGAGATTCATTGTGATAATCAAATTTGCATTAAAATCTCGGTTAATCCTGTGTTTCATGATAGATCTAAACATATTGATATCCGATATCATCATATCAGAGATTATGTGCAACGGAAGATCATGTTGCTTTAGTACATTCCCACGGAGGATCAGGATGCAGATATTCTGACGAAGGCACTCACCAGGAGAAAATTCGAATACCATAGAGGTAGGATCGAGGTGAAGGATAATCCCTATCTTGTTGAGAGGGAGTGTTGAGATTCAACAAGATGATGAGCTTAGTGAAAGTCGTCTTCACTAAGTGGGCCCGCAGGCTATTTTTGGCGCAAGTCTATTTTTAAAATATGTCTATTTTTAGACATGTCGATCATATTTCAGAAGTTCCAAGATGCTATTTGTGGATGGTTGATCAAGTTGGAAAAATAGATGAAATTATATTTTTAGATATTGGGAGAATTCTATTTATAGATCGTCAATCTAAAAATAGATGCATGTTCATTATTATTAGCTTTTAATAATAATCAGACTTTAAACAACAACTTATTCTCTTAGAGCACTTCATTTCAGTCCACAGATGTGGCACATCAGCAGATAGAAGGAATTACGATATTCCTAAGGGTTTACTGGAGCTAATGCATGAAGGACTCATTTAGAACTCAAGTGGAAGAGTTATGATACAGTTGGAAGAAGTAGTTATGGAGTTGTATTCAGTTTAACTCAGTTAGACTCAGTTGAGCTAGTTGTATCTAGTCTAACTGATTGATACACTAGTGAGAGTGGAGTGAATTAATTATTTAATTAATTCAAAAATAATAACTCATTAATCAACTGAACAATACAACATTTAACTACAGTGCATGGTAGTTTCAGTGGAGACCAGTAGAGAGATAGGTGAAAGGGAAAGATAGACTATCTGTTGTGACTATAGTGATGCATGGATTGCATCACACACTCAGTGGAAATGCCAATGAGGATTTCACAGTCAAGGATGGATTAATTCGAATTCATTTAGAGCTATTCTTCAACAGAGATTACGCAGTGGAGGCAGGTTAGTAGGTGGCAAAGATCGGTGCATGGATTTGCAATATTAGGCCTGATTAGTGTATGACGATTGTACTGTACTGAGGGCTTGTGATAAGATTTGTATGCTTGTATGAGATTTTCATATGATCTCCATGTTACATAATATATAGTTGGGGTTTTCATCTTCAAGCTTTCCAAGTTAAAAACTGTGTTATGTGCGATTGATAATTTTTTCTTATGCTTCACATGTGTGTGCAATTAATTTTTCCACAAAAGATTAACAAGTGGAATAGATTCAATATCTTGCATAAAGTTAAATAGTGTGAGATCAGGTGGATCTTGGAAATATGCATGCTTAGTGCATATAATTTCTACAAGTGGACACAGTGAAAGTGACACAAGCAATGGGTTACTTGGTTGTCATGGAGATTTGAGATGAATATTTCTCTCAACATAGGATGATGTTGGACCCTTTATATTTTCTCACAAAATTAAAAACATCCTACATGCTTAAAACATTTCATAGTCATTGGAGATGCCATGATTTCCCTGGTATTTGTTGGCTCAAGCCTAAGGATTCTCCCTCCTTTGTTTGGCCTCCTCTCCTTTCTATCTTCTCCCTCATTGTAGTTACTATTTTGTTCTTCTTCCATAGGTGTCTTAGTATGAAAACCCTAGGGAGATGGAATGATAATGAAAAATGAGTTTTGGGAAATGGGAATGGGATGGAGAAATTTAGGGAGATGGGGGAAGGGGTTTATGAGATGTGGGAGGTGACAGAGAGTAGTAAAGATGAGGGATTTGGGATAGGGTATTTAATTACAGTTTAGGGATTTGGGAGCCTGGGAAAATGAAGCACCTGGGTCTTATGGTTTTGGGAATAAATAGCTTAGGTAAATGGAGATAGTGATATAGGGGGTGAGGATAGGGTCAATTATGATATGGGAAGGGAATGAAAGTCTTAGGGAGTGAAATTGAAATGTAATTGTGGATTGTACATTGATTCTATGGTTTCAAGCTCAAAATAGACACCAAACATTTTAAACAACTTAAAACACCACAAAATTGACTTGATAAGGAGAGGGATGGTGAAATTGTGGCTTACTTGATTTTTGGAGGTTGCAGAGCACCGTTGTTGAAGTTTGAGAGTGATGGAAAGTGTTTTGGAGCTCCCTAGCATTTTCGGGCAAGCACACAACACACAACACAGGCACGTGGCATACAACACAAGGGGCGCAATGTAATACATAAGGACGTTTAATAGAGATGAAATGGATCATTATGTAGAAATTATACAACATGCATGTATATCTTGGATTCACCCAATCTAACAATGTAATAAAGTTAAATACTGAATCGCTTCTACAAATATTTTTTGGAATTAAAATCACCATTGTTAATCACATGAAAATGAAAAAGAATCAAATCACACACAACACAGATAATTTCTCGGAGAAAGCTTACAGCTAAAAACCCCACTATCTTCTATTGTTTATTCAACATGGATCATGAAACAATTACATACAAAACTCTTCTCGCAAGAGCCCTCCAGTACTCAACTCATTGTCTCACATTGTCATGAACAAAATTGACCAACACATAGCCAATTCTTAGCCTCTAGATAGCCTGCCTTGCTTGCACAATCCCTTATGAATGTAATCCCTAAAAGATAAGAATTCTTTCCTTCCTTGACTATGCAAGTATCATGGGCACTCCAATGGGTGTTTGGTTACATGTGTGCAAACCAATAATCCTACAACTGATATTCAACTTCCCTTTCACCTATAACTCAACTGGGTCTCCACTGGATCTAACATGCAACTAATAATAGTAAATCCTCAGTTTCATGTGAGATCATTGATTGTGAATTAATTAATATTTAATTCACTTGATATCTCACTAGTGTATCTTCAGTTACAACTAGCACAACTGAGTTTAACTCACTTAACTGAGTTAAACTGATTACAACCTACATTAACTAATGCACCACTGCACTTCGAACTCTGTTACAACTAGAATTACTCTACATGCCTCACCAACTACCTCTAACTCGAAATCCACTAACTAACTAAGTTTATCACTCTCAGTTAATTGTTTCAAGTCATCACTAAGAATAGATTACAGTTTATTGTCCATCTTAATTAAGGGATAACTAAAATAGAAATGCACCCAAAAATAGCACTATGGGCCCCACTCTAGTGTAGGTGCTTAATGCACTAAGCGTGGGTGCTGAAATTTTCTTGTTGAATCTCAACGCTCCCTCTCAACAAGAAATGGATTATCTTTCTCATCTAGATAGCCACACATGCAGCTTCACTTGCTGCCATGCATTCTGCTTTTGCTGAACTGAGTGCCACAGAGCGTTGTTTCCTGTTGTACCAGGAAACTTTTTTCAATTCTATGCTAAAGATCCCTCCTGAGGTGTTATTTCTATCTAATAGATTTCCTGCCCAATCTGAATCTGTGAAGCCTTGAAGCTTCACTCCCTCTGTCCATCTGTGCCATAGACCATACTCTGATGTGCCCCTCAAGTATCTCAATACATGCTTCCCCGCCTTTCAAAAGAGCTTGGTAGGCTTAACCATATCTCGACTCAGTTGGTTAACTGTAGCAAATTTTTGGTCTGGTGTTCACTAGATACATCAGTGAACCAACTAACTGCTTGTAGACAGTAGCAACCTCTTTCCTCCAATTTCCTCGAAGAGGATCATCCATGGGTTTGCAGCTCACCATCTGAAGCTTACTGAGTATCTCCTTTTCATACTTGCCTTGAAACACAAAAATTTCACCATCCCGTTGCCATATTTCCAATCCAAGGAAATAATGAAGGAGTCCCATGTCCTTCATTTCGAACTCCCTTGCACTTTCCTCCTTGCATGAGTGTATCATCTTCTTATCACTAGTCAAAATTAGATCATCAACCTAAAGAAAATGATCAATAGCTTACCCTCAACCACAATCTAGTACAGGTTTGCATCTGCTTCACTTTTGGTGAAGCCCAGTCTGGTAAAATAGCTGTCTATCCGAGTGTACGAAGCACAGGGTGCTTGCTTCAGCCCATACAGTGCTCTTTTGAGTTTGCACACATGCGAATCACTATTGAAGATCTCAAAACCTTCAGGATGCTCTATGTACACCTCTTCATCAATGATCCCATTGAGAAACATGGTTTTTACATCCATATGATGAATGCACTAGCCCATCTACGCTAAGATTGAAAGGATGGATCTTATGGAAGAGTACCTTGAAACAGGTGCAAAAGTCTCATCATAATATATCCCCTCGATCTGTGAGAATCCCCGAGCCACAAATATGGCCTTGTATTTTTCCACACTCCCATCACCATCTTGCTTTACCTTGTCGATTCATCACAATCCAACCACTGATTTATCGATCGGTCTTGGGACTATCTCCCATGCACTGTTCTTGGTAATGGATTCCTACTCCTCCACCATTGCATCAACCCAAGTTAGTTGTTGCACTGCTTCCTGAAATGAATATGGTTCAGTCACAATACATTTGCTCATAAGAGCCATGTATCCAGTAAATTGTTCAGAAGATTGTCTCTGTTTGCGCTATGAAGTAGGGGCTCCTACATTCTCTGCAACATCAAGTCTCAATCTATCAGCTTCCGTGGTGCGCCTTCTGACATTTCTGATGCATGGCTTTGCATGAGTGTTTTCCTCCACTCCATGAACCTCCTCATTTGGTTGATCCACATCTTGAGACTCATCCTTGGGAACCAACAGTTCCTCCTCTGCATTCAAGTCCAGATCCCTCTCAAGGGACAACCACATGGCTTTCTCCTCATCAAATTTTATATCTCGTCTTACAACAGTCATTCTTCTATTTGGAAAATACACATGAAAATTATGTGGTGTTTCTGTGTACCCCACAAAAATCCCAACCTCGGATGTTGGTTCTAGCTTCTTCTTGGCGTCCTTGGTCACATGCACATAAACAGATGAGCCAAAAATCTTAAAGTGTGAAACATCATGTTTCTTACCAATTAAATCCTCTTCGGGTGTACTCATCCCAAGTATCCTATGAGGACAATGGTTCTGCATATGTACCAATGTGTTGCATGCTTTCGCCCACAGATGCATTAGTAGGCCTTGATCATGCAACATCGCTCGTGTTGAACCCACTATAGTTATGTTCTTTCTCTCTACGACCCCATTCTATTGTGGGTTATGAGGCGCTATGAGTTCTCTTCGAATTCCTTCTTTGTTGTAGAAGTTCTTGAATTCGTTAGAGATGTATTCTCCACCATTATCGCTCCTAAGAGCCTTCACTTGCTTCCACGACTCTTTCTCCACCAGTGCCTTAAACTTCAAGAACTTAGAGAATGTCTAATCTTTCATCTACATGAAGAAGATTCAACACCTAAAATAAAAGTCATCAACAAATATTACATAGTAATTATGTTTTGTTATCGAAGCAATAGAGAAAGGACCACACACGCACGTGTGAACTCTCTCAAGGATCCCCAGAGCTCAATTTTACTTCTCATGAAAGGTGGCCTTTACATATTTTCCCATAGCACATCCCTTGCATGTGTCTGACTACACAAGTATACCCCTAGGAAGACCAGTAGAAATATGTTGCATGAATTTCAAGGCTCCATGGTGAAGATGGCCCAATCTCCTGTGCGATAATTCACCCTCATCCCAGCTCACCACTTGATCTGCCTTGCCCATCATTGTTGTGAAACCATCTACCTCCATCTTGTGGAGATTATTAACTCGAATCCCTATCCTCTTGGCTTTTCTTGTTGTTTTATGTCGCAAGAAAGTTGTTCATTCACTAAAAACAACATCAAAGCCTCTATCCTCCAACATTGCGACTGAGACTACATTTTTCTTCAAACCTGGTACATGCATTACATCTTTTAAATGAAAGAGTTTACCTGACTACCTATGGAAGGTAATGGCACCAATATCGGTAGCATTGTACTGCCTATCATCGCCCATTTCAATATGCATTTGGAGATCCTTCTCCTCCAAGTCACTTAAAATTTCCTTGTATTCCATCATGTGAAAGGAAGCGCCACTATCCAAATACCACATAGATCCCAATGCACTTGACACCATGCATGCGATCAATGAAAATTCAAGGTCAAATTTCGAGGCAAGCGCCTCACCAGCTGCATATCCTCCAGCCTTCTTGTTCTTCTTCTTTTGTGGACAATTAGTAGCAAAATGCCCATGTTTGTGAAAGTGAAAACACTTCACCTGTGACATGTCCTGCTTCTTGCCATTCTTGGACTCGGATTTAGAATGGAATTTCTTCCCCTTCCTCTTCCTCACCTTGGAAGCCAAAGAAAAATCCTCTTCATCTTCATTCTTAGATGAATATACATGTTTGGTGTTCTGTCTGAACTCCTCCTGCACCGAATTTGACCATAGTTGTTCCCAATCTGGAAATTTTTCCCTTCCATTGATAGAGCCTTGATAAATGTTCCAACTCTTTGGAAGTCCTAGGAGAGCCAAGATCACCAAATCATCATCAGTGACTGTTATTCCAATGCTCCCCAGTTCATCCTAACATTGGACAAACTTTGTTAGATATTTTGGAATGTTGTTGCCCTTGTCCATCTTGATCTTCCCGAGTTTATCTTTGAGCGCCAATTTCCTATGGTCATTGTTGCTTTGGAATAGATATGTAAAATAATTCCACATTACATATGATGTGGATTTCCCATGGAGTCTTGAGAAAATGTGGTCTCATACTCCCTCCAATAGGATCCTCCTCGCCTTTTCCACTTTCTTTTACCATGCATCAAGATTTTCATCATTTTCCACAACGGGTTTAGGAACATCATTGTCAATGAATTCCTTCAAGCCATTTTCTTCAAGTACTACCTCCATCCTATCTGTCCAATAAATATATTTTGAGTTGCCCTCAAGTGCATAATCCAACCTCAAGCCATTGAATGCCATTTCGATCTTGAATTAGCTGTAGCACCAAGAAAGTCTTTCTGCAAATTTGAATTCTATCCAGTCACATACTCAGCTCTTGCTTCACTTATGCAATTTCCTATGCACTGATACCATGTATAAATTATACAACACACATGTACATATTGGATTCACCCAATCTAACAATGTACTAAAGTTAAATACTAAACCGCATCTACAAATCTTTTGCAGAATTAAAAACACAATCACTAATCACATGAACATGAAGAAGAATCAAATCACACAGAACATAGATAATTTCCAGGGGAAATATTACAGCTAAAAATCCCACTATATTCTATTGTATTCAGCATGGATCATGAAATAATTACATACAAAAATCTTCTCACAAGAGCCCTCCAGTACTCAACTAATTTTCTCACACTGTCATGAACAAAACTGACCAATACATAGCCAATTCTCAACCTCTAGACAGCTTGCCTTTCTTGCACAATCCCTAATGAATGAAATCCCTAAAAGATAGGAATTCTTAGCTTCCTTGACTGCGCAGGTATCATGGGCACTCCAATGGGTGTTTGGTTGCATGTTTGCAACCCAATAACCCTACAACTGATAGTCAACTTCTCTTTCACCTAGAACTCAACTGGGTCTCCACTAGATCTAACATGCATCTAATAATAGTAAATCCTCAGTTGCATGTGAGATCATTGATTGTGAATTAATTAATATTTAATTCACTTGATCTCTCACTAGCGTATCTTCAGTTACAACAAGCACAACTAAGTTTAACTCACTTGATTAAGTTAAAATGATTACAACCTACATTAACTAATGCACCACTACACTTCGAACTCTATTACAACTAGAATTACTTTGCATGCCTCACCAACTACCTCTAACTCGAAATCCACTAACTAAATGTTGATTAGCGGTTGTCATTGATGTCAACCCAAGCAGCACCAGGGGCTAACCCAATATTGCATGGGAATTTTGGCCTACCAAATTAATATATTCTGGGTCAATAATTCTTTTGATGGTTTCTACTTGTCGAGATGTTTCCATTGATATATGGCACGCCATGTAATTCTTCACGGTTTGAGAGATATTCATGTTTGAAGTTTGTACCCCCAGTTAGTGGGCTAAAACCCATGGGGTTGGGGCATGGGTCATTGAAAAGTCATAATTAATATTTTTTATGCTCCTAAAATCCCTCCCATGTTCACTTGTTGAAGCCCCTCTCAACTTAAGCATTCATATAAATTGTGATCTTCATTTCCTCCTTATGCAAGGGATTCGACCATCTGAAACAGGTCATATTGGAATTTTCGCTCTAACTTTTTTTATATGAAGGTTCATAAGCTGAAATTTTTATGAGGTGAAGCCGAAATCCTGAGGAAGCTACAGTAAAACTTTCAGATCAAGATGCACAATATTTTTGAAGATATGATCTGTGTACATCAAGGTTTGTGTAGGCTCCTGAAATTCATCTCAAAGAAGTGACCTTGGTAAATTCGTCATAACTCTCTCTATGAGTATCAGATTGGAATGAAATAAAAGGTGATGTATAGGGAATAGTTTGAAATTTTCTCTCTATCAATTTTAGAAACAAATGAAGAAACAGTGACATGTGGAACACCGTACAAGTGCGCTCTACTGAAACAATTCATAATTAGGGCATTGTGAGAGATTGGGTATAACTCTCTCTTCAAGAATCCAAATTGGGTCAGAACTGTGGCATTGGAAAGATGACTCAGAGGAATACTACAATATCAAAAATTAGATATTTAGGATCTGAAATGACAGAGATACAATAATTCAATATCGAGATCCTAGAAGGCAAGAAAAAGCTAGATCATGTGTTGTTAATGGTTGCAAAGGACCAGACTTTCTACGATAAAAAAGAAAAGCAAGGTGTAGTAGAGGGTAGCATGACAAGAGAAGCAACCAAGGTGCATAACAGTAGCAAGAAGTTCATCATATGAAGTCTTCAAGTGGGCAACACTGCATACAATTATTGTACTTAGTCATTGTAAATACATTATTGTACAAATTGTACTAGTATCTATCTGCCAAGGGTTGAAGAGACAGTGTTGGGAGGTCTAGGATCATCATTAGGTGGTTGTGTCAAATTTGGGGTTATGGTATAGTATATCTTCTTCTTCTACATCATTCTGTATCATTGTAAAGTAGACCATTTTCCCTGGTACGGGAGTCCATTCTTCTTTTATTCTTCTATAGGGTGGTAGGGTGGTGCTAGGGTGAGTTGTAGCTCATTGGGTGTTGGGGTATCCGTTCAATTGACTACTGAAGAATCTCAGGCGTTGGAGCGTCCATCCAGTGGGAGCTGGAGAATAATGCTTTTCTAGATTCTAGGAAGTTGGAGCTTTATTTTCAATTGGAGTTGAATATTAACGAATTATTAGAAAAGCATTAGGTGGTTTTTGTCCCGGAGTGGGTTTCCACCTTAAAAAATGTGTGCATTTGTGTTCCTCTTCAATTATTATCAGTGTTTCAATTATTATCAGTATTTGTACAATAATAGCAGTAAACAAGAGGAACACAAATGCACACATTTTTTAAGGTGGAAACCCACTCCGGGACAAAAACCACCTAATGCTTTTCTAACAATTCTTTAATATTCAACTCCAATTGAAAATAAAGCTCCAACTTCCTAGAATCTAGAATGGATTAAGATCTCCTAGATGGAAACTCAATGCCGAGATTCTTCAGTAGTCAAGCGAACGGATGCCCCAACACCAATGGTACAACTCACCGTTACATCACCCTCGATGAGAAGAATATACTTTCCGTGCAGAAAATGGTCCACTTTATAATGATATAGAATGATTTATAAGAAGAAGATATACTAGACCATAACCTCAAATTTGACACAACCACCTAATGATGATCCTAGACCTCCCAACACTGCCTCTTCAACCCTTGGCTAATATATACTAGTACAATTTGTACAATAATGTATTTACAATGAATAAGTATAATGATACCTTTACAATGATTGTATGCAGTGTTGCCCACTTGAAGACTTCATATGATGAACTTCTTGCTGATGTTATGCACCTTGGTTGCTGCTCTTGTCATGCTACCCTCTGCTGCACCTTTATTTTCTTTTTTGCTGTAGAAAGTCTGGTCCTTTGCAACCCTTGACAACACATGATCTAGCTTTTTCTTGCCTTCTAGGAGCTCGATATTGAATCTGGTGTATCTCTGTCATTTTAGATCCTCAATATTTGATTTTTAATCTTGTAGTATTCCTCTGAGTCATCTTTCCAATTCCATAGGTCTAACCCAATTTTGATTCTTGAAGAGAGAGTTATACCCAATCTGTCACAATGCCCTAATTATGGACTGTTTCAGTAGAGCGCACTTGTACGGAATTCCACGTGTCACTGTTTCTTCATTTGTTTCTAAAATTGATAGAACGAAAATTAAAGACTGTGCACTATCCTTCACTTTTTACAGCATTCCAATCTGATACTCAGAGAGAGAGTTATGATGAATTTACCAAGGTCACTTCTTTGAGATGAATTTTAGGAGCCTGCAAAAACACTGACTTACATAGATCATATCTCCAAAAATATTGCACATCTTGATCTAAAATTTTTACTGCAGCTTCCTCAGGAGTTTTTCTTCACCTCATAAAAATTTCCACTTTTGAATCTTCGTAGAAAAAAATTTATAGTGAAAATTCCAAGATGACCTGTTTCAGATGGCCAAATCCCTTGCATAAGGAGGAAATGAAGATCAAAATCTATATGAATGCTTAAGTTGAGAGGGGCTTAAACAAGTGAATGTGGGAGGGATTTTAGGAGCATAAAAAATATTAATTATGACTTTTCAATGACCCATTCCTCAACCCCATGGGGTTTTAGCCCACTAATTGGGGGTACAAACTTCAAACATGAATATCTCTCAAACTGTGAAGAATTACATGGCGTGCCATATATCAACGGAAACAACTCGAAAAGTGGAAACCATCAAAAGAATTATTGACCTAGAATATATTAATTTGGTAGGTCAAAATTCCCATGCAATATTGGGTTAGCTCCTGGTGTTGCTTGGGTTGGCATCAATGACAACCGCTGATCAATAATCTCCCCCTTTAGTATTGATGGAAACACAAGTACTCCCCCTGTGATCATGACACCTCTTCCTACAACATTCTCTTCCCCTTTGACATCAATGGAAAAGGGTAAATCCCCCTGAAACACAACCATCCTGCGGACCTGTACACACTTCCACTCCTGCTGACACACAATCGTCCTGCAGACCTATACACACTTCCAATCCCGCTTTATATTCTTGAAAAAGGAAAATCTAATGAGAACTTGGGAGAATCGCAAGCTTTTGATGAAGATATTCAAATTCTTCATGAGGTAAAGTTTTAGTGAAGATATCAACAATTTGTTCTTTTGTACAAACATACTCAAGTTTGATATTCTTTTCAGCAACTTGTTCTCTAACAAAATGATATTTGATTGGAATTTTTTTTGTTTTTGAATGCATGACAGAATTCTTGGAGATGCTGATGGCACTAGTGTTGTCACAGAATATGGGAATAGGCTCACTGAATTGTACTTGAAGATCTTTCAAAGTTTGTTTCATCCAAAGGACTTGAGTACAACATGATGCTGCTGCAATGTATTTTGCTTCCGTTGTAGATAACAAGATTGAAGTTTGCTTTTTTCTCAACCATGATATGAGACAACCACCTAGATAGAATGCTGCTCCACTAGTACTCTTATGATCATCAACGCTTCCTGCCTAATCTGCATCTGTAAAGGCTTGAATAATGAGATTTTTACCCTTGGGATACCACAAGCCATATTCTTCTGTGCCCTTTAGATATCAAAGAATTATTTTGACGGCAATAATATGTGATTCTTTTGGTGCTGCTTGGAATCTTGCTACTTGTCCAACTGCTTGCATAACATCTGGCCGAGAGGCTGTTACATATAGAAGACTACCAATCATAGATCTGTACAACTTCTGATCCACATCCTTAGATGATTCATCTATGCTCAATTTGCAACCTATTACCATTAGAGTAAGTACGGGTTTGCAATCTTCCATTTTGAATTTCTTGAGCATTTCCTTGATGTACTTGGCTTGACATATAAATATTCCTTTCTCTTGCTGAGATATTTGAAGCCCTAAGAAGTATTTCAGCTCACCAAGTAAATACATCTCAAACTCACTTTTCATCTTTGTAGAAAAGTTCTTACTTAGTCGATCATCATTGCTACCAAATATTATATCATCCACATATATCTCAACAATTGTTAAATTATCTTTATCTATTTGTACATAAAGATTGCTATCAACAGTACCTTTCTTGAACCGTTGTTGATGTAGATATCCATCAAGACGAGCATACCATGCTTTGGGAGCCTGCTTGAGACCATATAGAGCCTTCTTTAACCTGCAGACATTGTCTTCTTTTTGTGATAGTAGAAAATCTTCAGGTTGTTCGATGTAAACTTCTTCTTCTAATTCTCCATTCAGAAATGTTGACTTAACATCCATTTGGTAGAATTTGATTTTTCTTGAACATGCATAGGCGAGAAACATTTGGATGGCTTCCATTCTGGAAACTGGTCCAAATTTTTCGTCGAAATCAATTCCTTCCACTTGTGCATAGCCTTTGCAAACCAATCTTGCTTTGTTTCTGGTAACCTACCCATCTTCATTCAATTTGTTCCTGAACACCCATTTAGTCGCAATGACATTTTTATCTTTTGGTCGTGGAACTAATTCCCAGGTGTTATTCTTCTCAATTTGATCCAATTCTTCATTCATAGCTGCTACCCAATGTTCATTTTGGCTGGCTTCCTCAAAACTACTAGACTCAAAGGTTGCTAGAAAAGTAACGTGAGCTTGTTGTGATGAACGAAGTTGTCGACCTTCATTTATGTCACCAATGATTTGATTTGATGGATGGTTATTTTGAATCCACTCTTTTTTTCTCCTTGGAGGAGCTTCTTGTTGTTGTTCTGGTATATCTTGATGATCATTGTTTACTTCTTCCTCGTTGATAGTTGCTTCTTGTTCTACAATTTTATCTGTGTCTTTTTCAGCCTCTGTCTCAAGTTTCAAATATTCTAGATCTTCATCATTAGTCGCTAGAACACCATCTTCTTCAAATGTAACATTTATGCTCTCCACTATTTGTTTTCATCTTAGATTATAGAATTTATAGGCCTTTCTTTTGTGTGAGTAACCAACAAAGATACCTTCATCAACACGTGATTCAAACTTACCCAAATTTTGATCTTCTCTTTTGATATAACATTTGCTTCCGAAGATTCTGAAATATTTTACATTAGTTGGTTTTCCTTTCCATAATTCATATGGAGTCTTGTTGTAATTATTTCTTAGAAGACTTCGGTTGATAATGAAGACTGCCTTATCAATTGCTTGAACCCAGAATTTTTCATCCAATTTTGAGTCCTTCAACATTGTTCTACCCATTTCCTGTACAGCTCTATTCTTTCTTTCAGCAACTCCATTTTGTTGAGGTTTTCTTGCTGTTGAAAATTGCATTTTTATTCCATTTTCGTCACAGTATTGTTGAAATAATTTGGAAGTGAATTCTCCACCATTATCTGATCTTAAACACTTTATTTTCAAGTCAGTTTCATTTTCAACCAACTCCTTGTAGATCTTAAAGCACTCAAATGCTTCAAAAATTTTCTTTAGGAAGCTGACGGCTGTCATCCTAGTATAGTCATCTATCATCAACATGAAATATAATTCTCCGTATAAGCCTTTTGTTCTCATAGGACCACATAGATCAGTATGTATCAATTCCAATGGATGTGATGAAAAGTGTTATTTTGTTTTAAATTGGACTTTTGTCTGCTTTCCATGTCGACATGCCTCACATAGTGTGTTGGAAGGTTTTGAGATTTTTGGCATTTCTCGTACTGCTTCCTTTTTGCTTATCTTGAAAAGATTGTCAAAGTTTATGTGACCCATTCGTTTGTGCCATAACCAAACTTCATCTTCTTTAGCTAGTAGACATGCTTTAGTTGCTTCATCCAGAACATATATGTCGTTTGGAGCTCGACTTGCTGTAGCCACAATTTTACCATACCTGCCATTCCTGATTTCACATTTTGTGGAGTTGAATAGCATTGTGTGTCCTTGATCACACATTTTTCCAACACTGAGCAGATTGTTATTCATGTTTTCGACCAATAGAACATTCTTGGCTATAACATATTTGCTTCCGAGAGTGATGGTACCTAATCCTATAACATTTGAAGATCCATCATTTCCAAAGGATATGGTTCCATCCTTCTTCTCTTTCAGAGATACAAATTTCCTTCTATCTCCAGTCATATGCATTGAGCAACCGCTGTCAACATACCACACATCTTTCTTTTTTTGAGCCTTGAGAGCGAGAGCACAATTATCAGTATTCTTCTTCTGCCATGTTCTTTCATTTTCTGGCTTCGAAGATTCTTCTGGAGAGTTTTCAAGTCTGCAGTCTCTGGCTATGTGTCCAAAGTTCTGGCATTTGTAACATTCCATCTTATTTCTTAAATTTTCAAATTTATTGATGTTTCGTTGAGCCCTAGGAGGTTCATATTTGAAGAATCTCTTGGAATTTTATTGGTTCATAGGGTACGTGCGACATTCTATAGCTTTATGACCAAATTTTCCACATGAATAACAATAGCCATGAAAAATATGTTGGTACCTGGATGAAAATATTCATCGAGGAATCATCTTCCAAGGATGTGCTTGCGAATCTTATCCAATGAAGTCTTCATGTATGTCAGATCTCATAGGTTCATTGTATTTTGTTGTAGAAGGTCCTGCTTCTTCTTCTTTGTAACCAAGGCCAGTTCTCTTGTTGTAAGATCGTTGATTGTTGATGATTTCTTCCAATGCCCTTGAGTTGTTGGCATAGTTTTGGACAGTTTTTCCCTTGTTCACTTCCTTACACAGTGAGACTACTTCGGCTTCTAATGCTTCCCTTTCTTGGTTTCTTTCTTCCAACTTCTTTTGAAGTGACTCTTCAATACATTTGTGTTCTTCAACCTCAATTTTGAGACCTTGAACTTGTTATTCAAGAGTGTTGGAATGGATCTTCTCAGCATTGAGCTCTTTTATAAGCTTGATTTCCTCCTCATAAATTCTTCTATGGTCAACCCTTCTTCTTCATTGTTTGATACTTCTTGTTTATTGTGCTTGGCCATAAACAATACTTTTTCATTGGCTTATTCTTTGTTGTCACTTTCTTCATCGAATGAGGAGCTATCTTCTTTAGAGAGAAAGTTCCTTTTGGATCCTTTATTTTTGCCTTTCTTGTTGAATTTCTTAGAGCCTTTCTTTCCTTTTGAGTTTCCATCACTTTTGTTTGGACATTTTTCTATGAAATGCCCAACCTCACCACAACCGAAACATATCAATGGAAGTTTACCTTTGAATTTTCCCTTACCGAGTTTTAGTTTTCTCGTAAAGTAAGCATATTCTTCATCTGAAAGACCTTCTCCATCATCTCCCTTTTCTTCACACTTGCAGGTGCATGTCATTTCAATTGAAGGTTGTTTGTCCTTATTGGTTTTCTTAGATGCAACGAACGCAGTTTCTAGATTTTAAGTACCCTTTTCTTCATCAAGTCTCATTTCATATCCTATGAGAACTCCATGTAATTCTTCCTTACTGAGTTTGTCCAGATTTGCACTGTATTTTAAGACCGATACCTTTGGGTTGAATCTCCTTGGTAATGTTCTAAGAATCTTCCATATAATAGTCTTCTCGTCAACTGGCTCTCCCAATCCTTCCAGAGTATTGGTTATTTCATCAACGTATTGGAAGTATGCAACAATGTTGCAATCTTCTTTCATTATGAGTTGCTCAAATTTTGCTCTATAGATTTGAAGCTTTGCTTCTTTGACATTTGAGTCACCTGCATATATATTCTCAAGCTTGTCCCATACATTTTTGGTAGTTTTACAACCCAACACTTTATGATAAACAGATTCAATAAGTCCATTGATAATAATATTCTTTTCTTTTTCATCATTTACCAAATTCTTCTTACCTTGTTCATCCGCGGTTGATGTAAATCCATTTTGAACAGTGTCCCATACTTCTTAACCTTGTGCCAAGAGATAGACCTCCATTCTTCCTTTTCAGAGTGCATAATTATTTTCATTGATAGAGGTACACCATTCTTGGTATGCCCCATGAACTCCTTCCAGTTGTTAAACTACTATTGAAGGAACCAAGCTCTGCAACCAATTGTTGGAAATACTGAGGGGGGGGGGGGGGTGAATCAGTATTTCCAACACTAACTGATTTTATCACTCTTAGTTAACTGTTTCAATTCATCATTGAGAACATATTACAGTTTATTTTCCATCTTAATTAAGGGATAACTAAAATAGACATGCACCCAAAAATAGCACTGTGGGCCCCACCCTAGTGTAGGTGCTTTATGCACTAGGCATGGGTGCTGAAATTTTCTTGTTGAATATCAACACATGAAGAAAAAAAATTCATACACATGTAACATAATAATAAACTATGATAAATTTCCATACCATAGGTATCCCAAAGAAATAGTTGTAACTCTTTCATTAATTTCCTGCCAAATACTAATTACACTAGAGTCTCTGATCAATGCAACAACATCCAACCTTAGAAATGAGTCAAAAATTACAAGATATAGACGACAAAACAAATTCTCCAATCCTCAGGGGTCGAATTCCTGAGAGTAGCAATTCCACCAAAAACTGAACTGATACCTAGAGTATAGGGAGGTCAAACTGACTCATCCCTCACTTTTTTGAAACTGATTCATTACATAATCATAAAAAGTTTTCATCTAGTGTATTTACCCTAAGTAAGTGTAAAAAAACCATAATTACATTTACATCAATGAATTACATAGGTAAAACATCATTTTCTCAAGTGAAATTAGAAAAAACTGAGAAAATTGGTAAATATCAGCAAACTGAGAAAATTTGTCAAAAGCGTAGCGCCAAGGTCAAAAGTGCAATGCTGACTTCAGCTCCACTTTCGAGGGGGTTCCCGTGTCCAAATTGAGCTCAGGATAGCTCATTGGAAAGCTTGTATAGTCTAATTTCTATATATATGCTTGGTTTTCAAAATGGTGTTGATTTGACACTCCCAAAACGGATTCGCCCAAGACTATTCAAAAGCGCAACGGCAGCCTCCAAAACAGGGCAGAAATGTCATTTTTTGAGTGTTTTTTTTAACTTTTTGACTGCTCCTTTGACCCAAAAAAGCTTAGAAAAGTTGTTTTCCTGACTGTAAATTTCATTTTGAATCTAATGGTACCTTCATTTTTTCCATTGGAGGTCCCTAGGAAAATCACAGCACCTAGGGTGCTGCGCTTTTGCCAATGCCACTGTGCAAAACTGTCAAAAACCCAAAAATTTCTAAAATTTTCAAAAATTGCCCAAATTTCTTCAAATTTTCTTGTGTGGGATGCTGATGAGGTGTATTAGTCAATTATTGATGCCTTAACAAGAATATCAAGCTTTTCACCTTCATTTTTCTTGGTTAGGGTTTCAAGTCTTGATTTGGCCTTTTGGAGCGTTGACCTTGCAATTTGATTTTTCTTGAAGTAGTGTTTGGCCCTATTTCTCAATATGTCATTGTCCTTATTTTCCTTCTCCAAGAAATTCTTATGATGCTAGTTGGTCCAGTCAAGCCATTTCTCCCGGTTCTCATTAACCATGATGGAAAATCGTTCATTCAAAGTTAGCTCATAAGCAAGCTCAGCCTCCTTTTGCCTCTCTAGTTCTAGAGCTCTTTTCAGCCCTCTAGTCCTAGGTCCTCTTCTTGGGAATTGTTCTTCTACCTCATTTGTTTCACCATACCTGTCATAAGCCTCATTAAGCAAGGCCTTTCCTTTGTTTTCTTCTCTTTTTTCCTTGAGAAGTTGAATCTCCATGATTGCATGATTTGTCTTTAGTTGTTAATTTTCTTGCTCATTGTTATGTGACCAGCTCCAAAAATATAAGAACAGAGATATCAATGCCTTATAAATAGGCCACTTCGAGGGGGAAACCTCCAATACATTACATAAATGAACAATTCTTGGATGATACAATTTACAAAACCTCATTTCTATATATAGGAGTCCATGGGACCATAGTGTAGTCCTAGTGGGGCCACAATGTAATCCTAGCCGACCTAATAATAATAATTTAAGGGCACAATAATAACAATATGGGGGTTACAAGGGTACAATAATAACAATAATGGGGTTACACTAACAACAATAAGGGACTATACTAGTAATATAGGGACCTAACATGCCCCTTTCCTTCCAAAAAGTGTTGTCCTCAAAGCTTGAGTAGCTCTAGGTGCTTCTGTATAAAATGCTCATCCTTCCATGTAGAATCTTCAGTGGGTAAGTTCTTCCACTTGATGAGATGCTCTGAAATTGATCGATTCCGTAGCTGTTGAGTTTTTGTTTCTGTGACCGCTTCAGGTTCCAATATGATTTTTCCTTCCTCATCAAGTTATGGAAATATTGTTTGAATTGGAAGATTTTCACCTATAACCTTCTTTAAGCATGAAATATGGAAAACTAGATGCACTCGAGAAGAAGTAGGAAGCTCCAATTTGTATGCTATAGTACCAATCTTTTGCAACACCTCTTAAGGACCATAGTACTTTGGCGATAATTTATTATCCTTCTTAGCTTGCTTTAGGGATTTTTTGTATGGTTATAGCCGTAAAAATACCCAATCTCCTACATCAAAAATTCACTCGCTACGATGTTAATCTGCCTGTTGTTTCATTTGGTTTTGTGCCAAATTCAGGTTATCCTTTAAGAGTTGGAGAACTTCTTGCTGATGCTCGATGTGATCTTCCACTGCTTGAACCTTCGAATTTTCCCTTAAATATGATATGATGGATGGTGGATGATATCCATAAAGTGCCATAAATGGGGTCATTTTTGCTGCAGTATGGAAGGAAGTGTTATACCACCATTCAGTGAGAGGTAACCACTTGACCCATTGTGTTTGTTTATCGGATACAAAACAACGAAGATATCCTTCCAAACATTTATTTACTATCTCAGTTTGACCATCAGATTGAGGATGATAAGATGAGCTATGAGCTAATTGAGTACCCAAACAAGAAAATAACTCCGTCCAAAAATTTCCAGTAAAAATGGGATCTCTGTCACTCATAATAACCCTTGGGCTTCCATGTAGCTTTTGAATTCTGTCCATAAATGTAGTAGCAACTGTACTTTCTTTAAATGGATGAGATAATGCACAAAAGTGTGCATACTTATTAAGTCTATCAACTACCACCATGATGACACTCTTTCCTTCGGACTTAGGTAAACCTGTGATAAAATCCATTGAAATCTCCTCCCAACGTTGACTTGGAATGGATAAAGGTTGTAGAAGTCACGGGGTCTTAATTGTCTCCACTTTATTCTGTTGGAAAACCAAACATTCTGCCACAAAATTTTGAATATCAGATTTAAGGCCATCCCAAAAAAATTCTTTCTTCACCCTGTGGTAAGTTTTTAAAAATCCTGAGTGTCCTCCTAAAGGAGAAGTGTGCAATTCGAGAAGAATATTTTGTTTTAGTTGGGAATTATTACAAAGATATAAGCAATATTTGTACCATAAGGAATCATTTTTCCAACTAAATGTATCAGATGTACTAGGATCTTGCTGCAACTTTTGAATGAGTGTCCATACATCTTTGTCCTTCTTCCATTCATCTCTTGCTTCGGTTATCCAATACGGTTGGATAATAGAAATGGCACAAAGCAATGCTTCCACCTCTTCATTCTTTCTTGAGAGTGCATCTGCAACAACATTAAGCTTTCCTTTTTTGTAGATTATTTCAAAGTCATAACCCAACATCTTTGTGACCCATTTTTGCTGCTCTTCTGACGATATTCTTTGTTCCAAGAAGTGTTTAAGACTATCATGATCAGTTTTTACCTTGAAGTGTCTTCCCATTAGGTAAGTTCGCCATTTCTTTAGTGCATGCAGTATTGCTAACATTTCCTTCTCATAAATAGGTTTCGGTAAATACTTTCCTTTGATTGGACGACTTTCAAAAGCAATGGGTCTTCCTTCCTGCATTAAAACAACACCAATTCCATTTCCTGAGGCATCACATTCCACAATAAAGGTTTTTGTGAAGTCTGGCGTAGCTAAGACTGGTGCTCGACACATTGCCTCTTTAAGATGTTCAAAGGCCTTAGTTGCTTTAGGAGTCCATGAAAATGCATCTTTCTTCAATAATGTTGTTAGAGGTGCTGCTATTCTCCCATAATTCTTAACAAACTTGCGATAATACCCTGTTAACCCGAGAAATCCTTGCAACTACTTTATGGTTGTGGGGACTTTCCATTCCTTAATGGCTTTAATTTTGTTAGGGTCTACTTTAACACCCTCGTGAGATACAATATGACCCAGATATTCCACCTCTTGTACTCCAAAGAAAAATTTGGAATTTTTTGCATATAATTGTTTCTCCTGCAATAGTTTGAGCACCCTGTCAACATGTTCAACATGATCCTTCCAAGACCTGCTGTAGATTAGTATATCATCAAAAAATACTAGCACAAATTTTCAAAGGAAGGGTTTGAAAATGGAATTCATCAACCCTTGAAATGTAGAAGGTGCATTGGTAAGGCCAAAAGGCATGACCAAAAATTCATAATGACCCTCATGAGTTTGAAATGCTATTTTTGGAATATCTTCAGTCTTCATTCTAATTTGATGATATCTTGAACGAAGATCCAACTTGGTAAAATAAATTGATCCATGTAATTCATCCAATAATTCATCAATCACAATAATGGGAAATTTATCATTAATGGTGAGCTTATTGAGCTCCCTATAATCCGAACACATTCACCATGATCCATCATTGTTGTGTACCAATACTACAGGAGTAGAGAAAGAACTTTGACTAGGTTCAATTATACCCTCCTCTAACATTTATGTAATCATTCGTTCAATTTTTCTCTTTTGGACATAAGGATATCTATAAGGACTGATGTTTGGAGGAACACTTCCTGGAATCAAATGAATAGCATGATCATGATCATGAATAGGTGGGAGTCCTTTGGGAGTTTCAAACACCTTGGAATGATTGTGCAAGACTTGTTGGAGATCTGCAAAAATTATTGGGAAAAATACTGAGAGGGGGGGGGGGGGGGTGAATCAGTATTTAGTGCTGACAGAAAACTTTTTACTTTTTCTTCCTCTAAAACCCATACGCTACTTTACTGAATCCAACTCGTGTATGCACACGGATATCCTTAAGAAAACATGCGTATGTACAGAGATATTATTATGCATTTAATTCTTAACTTAGATCATTGCATCATTCATTCATCAGATGTTTATTAAGCAGTAAGCATGTGCAGTAATAATAGAATAAACCATCACATATAAGCAACACACATGAACACCAAGATTTAAGGTGGAAACCCAATTCGGGAGAAAACCACTGCTGTCGTCGTCTCATTCTTCAATATTTATTATAAAGAAAACTTCTTACAACCATGTACTGCCGCAGACTCATACCAGCATGTAGGCACCAACTTGCAGAAGGCTACAACCTTCTCTTGTTTACCATCCTCTCCTGGAAGGGAGCTACAACCCCCTGCTCTCTTTTACCAGCCTCTCCTGGAAGGGAGCTACAACCCCCTGCTCTCGTTTACCAGCCTCTCCTGGAAGGGAGCTACTACCCCCTCCTCTCGTTTACCAGCTACCACTTGAAGGGAGCTACAACCCCCTCACTGAAGGCTTCGACCCTCAACACCATCATGGACCACGTTTCATCAATTTTCATACTGGATCCAACAGCTTCCATACAACATACCTTGTAGGCCAATTTTCATTAGATTTTCAGACTGGACCCACTCCACACATTTAAGCTCATCATACATCAAACTGAAACTCATAACCTTATCAATTCATTCATTGTACCATCAACCAATCAACCAACAACTTGATCTTTAATCAACATAATCAGTAGCATAATCAACTTCAAACAACCCAGATTTGTATTAATACATCATTGACAGATCGTAGTAAAACAGTAGAACAGATCAGACATTTCATTCCACATACTTCAGAAAAACCCTAGTTCCATATGCGCTTTTACTTCACTGAACCTGCGTATGCATGCGCTTTAACAGAAACAAACCTGCGTATACATCTGCACATATTTCAGGACTGATTTCACATACCATACGCGCTTTTGTTGAATCCAACCCGCGTATATACGTGCTTTATCTTCCACGAACCTGCGCATAGATCTTCAAACTTTGTAGGGCTGCGCAATTCTTCAGAACATATAAATGGCTCAGATCTTACCCTTTTACTTTAGGAAATATTCGCCTCATCTCAGATCTAAACATTCCATAAACATATCTAGAAAATACATAGTCTTTTCAGATCTAGAGATCCCTCTTCATCATTTTCTTCATAGGTGCATTATTAATTCAGATCAATCAACAAACTGTTACCCATTCCATGCAGATATACTTCAGAGTGAAGTATTCATTGAAAACCCAGACTCATGCACCCCTTGCACTATGATCTTCTTCTCCTTATATAGATTTAGCCTTTGTCAATACCATGATTCAAAACCACTCAACTACTAATGGTATTCCTGGACGGGATTAAATAGATATTCCAACGCTCAATACAATGGGCCAATACCATGGTAAATTCCCTTGGTTTTATGAATTTAGAGCGCAAATAGGCATACGCTACTTGGCACATACTTTTCCGCGTACATACGCTACTTTGCCTTAGAAAACCTGTGTATTCTTTGTGACATATCATATTTATCATTTCTTTGGCACTTACTGGAATTCCTTTCTTATGTTACTTCTGAGCTGATCTGTAGATACATCATCCTTCCTTATTTAACACAAGGTTGCTTATCATAGGCAACTCATCAAGCAGGTTTCCATCAAGGAAAACTTCATCTAGTAGGTTGCCATCAAAGACAACACATTGCATCATATTGCCAACAATATTATTTCATCAAGTAGGTTGCCATCAAGGACAACACATGCATCATATTGCCAACAATATCCCCCTTTGGAATTGATGGCAACCATGATGGTGTTTGATCATCACAACAGATAGATACATTGATTATAACCATTATTCAAACACCATGATACTCTCCCCCTATTCAAACACCATGATACTCTCCCTCTTTGACCTCAAGGGAAAAGGGCGGATCAAAACCAACAAAAGGTTTTTCTTCTCTTGTAGAAAGAAGAGCTCTGTAGATCTAATGTGCACTGAAGTTATCATGCTCCCCCTGAGTTCACGCTGAATCTTCAAACATATTTTTCAATGAAGTACATGACTCTATGACCTTTCCTATCACCAAGGACTTCAGACTTACATTAATGATCCAACCAAGTGGATTTACATATGTGACTCAAGTACCCAACCAAGTGGGTTTACACATTTTAACAAGTCCTTTCATGACTGAATATTACAAAGTTACATCATAGGTCTCAACATGACCTTTTCATCAAATTACAAATATGCCCTTTTGTAACAAATACCAAAAAGACCTCAAGAGAGAGATCATATTTTAGAACCATAATAATGCCAACAATGCATCCTTTCCACATGACCAATGCTCCCCCTTAGCCTGTGCATCCTGAACACTCTCAACAGCAAATCATCAAGGCATCTTCATCAAATATCGAAATATGAGAACTGAAACATCACCAGAGATACCAAACAATACTGCAGCTATGCTGAAGAATGTTGACACAGAAAAATTCTGTCAGCAGACACCCATACGCGATTTTCTGTGTATAAACTCGCATATATACGCGACTTTCTTTTAGGAAACCCGCGTATCCAATTTAATCTTCTGAATTTAAGCAGATCTGATCTTCTGCATGCCAAAGACTACTCCCAGCTTCTGTCTGTGAAATTCAAATGCTTCCCTAGAATATATGAGAGAAGAAAGATATGACAATGTAACTGTGTTTTTAAGTGTCATCCAACAGTTGTAGCATAAGCACATCAGTAACCAAGCCTTCAGAATCTTTGCAGCATCAAAATATTCTTCCCAAGAGGAATTATCATACCAGAACAACTTCTTCAATAGACAATATGTGTCAAGCAATCATCCATGTGATCTAATATCACCAAGATCTTCAAGATTTATCATGATGTAGCATGTGTAGGAAAAAGGTCTCAACCGTGACAAAAATCATCAGTAACAAATTCTATCCTTATCATCCAACTCATCCATGTGTGAAAACAAAGGATATTCTTCAGCAAAAAAAACAAGCAGGGCTCATCCATAATCTCATCATAAGAAACCATGTATCATGTCATCATCATTTGAGCATGAGTATCACAAGAACTAAGGAATAAGCAGATACAATGCCAATAATGCAATCATTAGTAGTTATACTGATGCTCCCCCTGAATCTGTGCTCTTGTTCTTGAGCCATCTCACTATTTTTCTTATCAGAAACGAATACGCTTTTGTATCCATTGGAACTCGCGTGTATACGCAACTTTAGTTCACGAAACCCGCGTATGGAAAGTGAAATACAGAAAAATTTCACAACTCCATCTCCCCCTGGAATTATACCACCTGTACTTGTTTTCTTCACATCAGATGCACTGTCAGAAATAAACATAACCAGAATTACCAAATCAACCATGAGAATCACCATACATTGCTCCCCCTGTGATGATACATTACTAATATCTATAATGTATCTCACATCATTCCTACATTCATTATGAGAAATAAGCTTTAGAAGCGGATTACTGAAGTAGGATTATTATCCCCTACGTTTTTGACCGGTCCTCCACCTTTTTCCAGCTTTGCTTGAAATTTCTTTTTGTGTGCTGAAAATTATCCAATTTCTCAGATCTATTCATCCTGCATTCCTTTTCTACATGTCCATAATTGTTACAAGCATAACATATTATGTGACCAGAGAAGTAAGCATAAGGATCATAATAAGTTTTTCTATTCTTTCTTCTATTGCAATTAGCTGCTTTATGACCATACTTACTGCATGAAAAACAATATCCCTTAAAGAAACCTGAGTACCTTTTTGTGTAGAATCTGTTTGTTTGTGACTGAAATGATTTGCTTCTACAATTGGCTGCAACATGCCCATAATTGTGACATTTAAAGCATTCAACATTATTGATCAAAGGAGGGAATGATTTCTTTTGAGAGTCCATGATTGTTGGTTGACCTTCTGTTTCTTTCAACACTTCAGGTTTTGCATTGATATCCTTTGAATCTTTAGCACTTCCTTGTGAACTAGATTCTCCTTTAACAGTTTCATGAAAACCAAGACCAAATTTAACAGAAGGAGACCTTTGACTACTAAGAATATTGTCCAGAATCTTAGTACTGTCTTGAAATCTCAAGAGTTTATCTTTTTCTTCTAATTTACCTTTTAAAATGTTTACCTCCACCTCCAATCTTTGGCATTGCTTCTTCATACTTTCTTCGACCCTTCTTCCTTATTCTACTTGATCATTCAATTTTAAAATCTCTTCTTTCAACCCATTTTCTTGTTCTTCAAATGTTTGTAAGAGTTATTCATTCTTCTTATTTGATTTTTTCAGATCTGTTTTCAGAGTGATGATTTCTGCTTCAAGTCCTTCACTGTGATTGATTACTTCATCCTGCAGTCTTTGATATATTTCTATCTGTCCCTTCATTTTTTCTATCTGTCCATTCATTCTAGAGATCATATCTTGGTAGATTGATTCCTTCCTTTTAAATGGATCTTCATCATTGATTTTGAGATTTGCTTCTAGACTTATACTGTTACTTTCACTATCTTCATAAGAACAGCAATCAATACCTGTTTCATCTTCTTCATTTTCTGCTGCACATGTTTTCTGAGGTATCTCATTTCTTTGAGTAGCCTTCTTCTTTTGCTTCCTTGCCATGATCACTTGTAGATCTTGGTCAAAATCTTCTTCATCCTCATTTGACATTTCATCATTATCTTCATTTGTATAATAACTCTTTCCCTTTTCAAATTGTTTCCCTTTATCATGATTTTCTTCATAAGGACATTTAGCAGCATAATGACCAACTCTTCCACAAGTAAAACACTTTAAGGGAAGCTTACCTCTGAATCTTCCAGTACCTGGTTGGAGTCTTCTCACAAAATTTTCTTCTTCTTCTTCTGATATATAACTTGATTCCTTGACAACTTCCTTTTCTTTTCCTTTTGCACATGCCTTAAAGGCAACTTCTCTGATTTGAGAGGGACCTTCTTTTCTCATTTCAAAAGTAGTTAGAATACCATGTAGTTGAACAATAGTAAGAGTTTGCAGATCTTGCCTTTCTTCAATAGCATATACTTTTGACTCAAATTTTGAAGTCAAAGATCTTAAGACTTTTTCAACCAGAGTAGTATCGGTTATGGTTTCACCCAAACTTCTCATACGATTTACAATATCATCTAGATGTAAAAAGAAACTGGCAATACTCTCATCACTATGCATCCTTAAATTTTCATATTCAATTCTGAGAGTTTGGAGTTTTGCACTTTTTACCTTTGCATATCCTTCATAGCTTTGAATGATTTTGTCCCATATTTCTTTTGCTGAATTTAGTTGCATCACTTTAACATATTCAAATTCAGACATGCTTCCTAATAAAAAATTGATTTCTTTGGAATTGATTTCATATTTCTTCCTTTGTGCTGCATCAATAGGAATAATCGCCATATACTGATAACCTTCTTCCACGATTTCCCATACTTCTGCTCCAAGAATTTGCAAATAAGCTTTTGTTCGTATCTTCCAGAATAATAGATTACTTCCATTGAATAGAGGTGGCCTTAGAGAAAGTACTCCTTCATGACTTCCCATTGCAACGGATCTCCTTCAAGTGATCAAGCTTCTGCAGAAGGACCTGCTCCGATACCAATTGTTGGGAAAAATACTGAGAGGGGAGGGTGAATTAGTATTTAGTGCTGACAGAATTTTTTTTACTTTTTCTTCCTCTAAAACCCATACGCTACTTTACTGAATCCAACTCGCATATGCACACAGATATCCTTAATAAAACATGCGTATGTATAGAGATCTTATTATGCATTTAATTCTTAACTTATATCATTGCATCATTCATTCATCAGATGTTTATTAAGCAGTAAGCATGTGCAGTAATAACAGAATAAACCATCACATATAAGCAACACACATGAACACCAGGATTTAAGGTGGAAACCCAATTCGAGAGAAAACCACCACTGTCGTCATCTCAGTCTTCAATATTTATTATAAAGAAAACTTCTTACAACCATGTACTGGTGCAGACTCATACCAGCACGCAGGCACCCACCTGCAGAAGGCTACAACCTTCTCTTGTTTACCAGCCTCTCCTGGAAGGGAGCTACAACCCCCTACTCTCGTTTACCAAATCTCTCCGGAAGGGGGAGCCAAAACTCCCCGCTTCCGTTTACCTGGGCCTTCTTGGAAGGAGGCCACACTCCCTCGCTCTCATTTACTACCTACCACCGGAAGGGAGCTACCCCCCCCACCGAAGGCTTCGACCCCAAAGACCATCATGGACCACGTTTCATCAATTTTCATACTGGATCCAACAGCTTCCATACAACATACCTTGTAGGCCACTTTTCATCAGATTTTCAGACTGGACCCACTCCACACATTTAAGCTCATCATACATCAAACTAAAAATCATAACCTCATCAATTCATTCATTGTACCATCAACCAATCAACCAACAACTTGATCTTTAATCAACATAATCAGCAGCATAATCAACTTCAAACAACCCAGATTTGTATTAATACATCATTGACAGATCGTAGTAAAACAGTAGAATAGATCAGACATTTCATTCCACATACTTCAGCAAAACCCTAGTTCCATACGCGCTTTTACTTCACTGAACCTGCGTATGCACGCGCTTTAACAGAAACAAACCTACGTATACATATGCACATATTTCAGGACTGATTTCACATACCATACGCGCTTTTGCTGAATCCAACCCGCGTATATACGCGCTTTATCTTCCATGAACCTGCGTATAGATCTTCAAACTTTGTAGGGCTACGCAATTCTTCAGAACAGATAAATGGCTCAGATCTTACCCTTTTACTTCAGGAAATATTCGCCTCATCTCATATCTAAACATTCCATAAACATATCTAGAAAATACATAGTCTTTTCAGATCTAGAGATCCCTCTTCATCATTTTCTTCATAGGTGCATTATTAATTCATATCAATCAACAAAATGTTACCCATTCCATGCAGATATACTTCAGAGTGAAGTATTCATTGAAAACCTAGACTCATGCACCCCTTGCACTATGATCTTCTTTTCCTTATATAGATTTAGCCTTTGTCAATACCATGAGTCAAAACCACTCAACTACTAATAGTATTCCTGGATGGGATCAAATAGATATTCCAACGCTCAATACAATGGGCCAATACCATGGTAAATTCCCTTGGTTTTATGAATTTAGAGCGCAAATAGGAATACGCTACTTGGCACGTACTTTTCCGCGTACATACGCTACTTTGCCTTGGAAAACCTGTGTATTCTTTGTGACATATCATATTTATCATTTCTTTGGCACTTACTGGAATTCCTTTCTTCTGTTACTTATGAGCTGATCTATAGATACATCATCCTTCCTTATTTAACGCAAGGTTGCTTATCATAGGAAACTCATCAAGCATGTTTCCATCAAGGACAAATTCATCTAGTAGGTTGCCATCAAAGAGAGCACATTGCATCATATTGCCAACAATCGTATTTCATCAAGTAGGTTGCCATCAAGGACAACACATGCATCATATTGCTAACATAAATAGATGATTTTGATGTTGGAACTTCTAGTGAGCATAATTGTGTTATTACGCCTCGTTGTTCTTTCTTTAAAAGCTTTGTCATGTCATTAGAGCTTATTATCTTTCCCGGCTTCCCCACAATACCCCATAATTCAACTTCTTTTCCTTCTGAAAAAAATTTCAAGAAAAGTTTTTGAAAATTAAAGGCTACCATCCCCAAAGATTGTAACCATTGTACTCCTAGTACAATATCAACACCTCCCATAGGAATGGAAAGCATTGGAATAGTCAATATATTTTCCCCCATGGTTAGCTTGATATTATGGCATTTTCCAGAGAAATTTATAGTTCCTCCATTTGCAACCATCACTTGACATTTTGGTGCTAGGTATAGGAAACAATTTAATTCCTTGGCTACCTTACAATGAGTAAAATTATGGGTGCTACCTGAATCAATCAACGCTATTACCTTTTTTTCTTGATATGTCCTTCTATCTTGAGAGTTTGAGGAGTTGTAATTCCTGCCAGTGCATTACACGATATGGTCGGATTCATTTCCTCCCCTTCTATGGATGGTTCCTAGTGTATATCCTCTTATTGTTCATTTTCTTCTTCCTTTTCACAATCTATGTAAAATAATTTCTTCTCAGCGCACTTATGACCTTTAGTGTATTTTCTATAACAACTGTAGCAAAGCCCTTTTGCTCGTTTTTCTTCCAATTGTTGTGGTGTCAACTTTGTAGGTTGTGGAAATCTAGGCATAGCAACACTTCCTTCTTTATAGAAGTGAGTGGTAGGCTTCCTTGTCACCATAATTTTACATTCAATTTTTCTTGCCAACCTGAATGCCTTCTCCAATGAATCAGGTTCCAAAACACGAACTTCATGTTCGATGTTATCCTTTAAAGTTCCTATGAAGAGATCAATCTTGTGTTCCTCTGGAATATTAGTTACCCTTATATTCAATTTTAGGAAGTCCTCAATGTGCTCCCCCACTAAGACCTTTTGTTTGAGATTTATCAATTGGCTAAAGAAGGTGTTGCTCTTTGTATACTCATAATGTGCTATCATTTCCTCTGTAAAAATTGACCAAGTGACAATTTTTTTAAGGGAGCAAAGCCATCGATACCATACAAATGTATTTTGTTCTAAATGTAAAGTTGCAATGCGTACCTTTTGTGTGTTTTTCACGTTATGGAGATCAAAATATTGCTCCATTTGTAGTATCCATGTTACAGGATCCTTTCCATCAAACTTCCTCATCTCCATTTTAGAATATGGTGGTTCTTCCCACCAACATTAAAGTTTATGAAATAATGATTAACATTTATTTTGTTCGCATCATGAGTTTCTTCTACTATCTTTTCACCATTATGAAACATTTCTTGTATCAAATTTGTCAAACCTTCCATGTCTGCTTTTAGATCATTCTTCATGTTTTCCATGTTGTCTTTCATGTCATCCATCTTAAATTCCATGCCATATTCCATGCCATCCATCTCAGCTTCTACACCTTTCTTCAAAACTTCCATTTCATTTTTTGTTGCTCTTTGCGAGAGAAAAATTTGGTGCACTTTCTCTTGTAATTTTGATAGATCATGTTGCAATTCTTCATCTTCATGAGTCATATTAGAGCCTTCTAAAGGCTTAATGGGTGTTGAATTATTTTTACGGGGCATATTTTAGAACCCAATACTAATATCTATTCTACAATATGCCCTTGGAATTAATTCAAATTGATTCTTCAAACAAGACTTATGCAATTCGGAAAAAAAATACACACCTTTTTCTTGCTTTTGAGGAGCTTGATATTAAAATTGGATTATCTCTGTGATTGCAACACTTCAATATTTTAATTTCGGTACCGACGTAGCCCTCTAAATTCTCTTTGGAATTCCATAGGTCTGACCTAATTTGGATTCTCCATGACAAAGTTGTGTCCAATCTCCCATAATGACCTAATTATGGATTGGTTCAGTAGATCAAACTTGTACGACTTGCTACGTATCACTGTTTCATCCTTCAACTCTGAAATTTATAGCCAATAAACTAAAGTCTGTGTACTTGTGACCACTTTTTATGACACTCCAATCCGATGCTCAGAGAGAGAGAGTTATGAATCTTTTCCCACGATCACCTCTTTGAGATGAAATTCGGAAGCTTGAAAAAGCCTTACCTTCCACAGATCATATCTCCGAAAATATTGTGAACCAAGCTCTGAAATTTTTTGACAAGTTTCCTCAGGATTTCAGCTTCGCACCCTAAACTTTTCAGGTTCTGAACCTTCGTAGAAAAATTTTTATAGCAAAAATGCCACGATGACCTGTTTACAGCAGCGAAACCCTAGAATCCAAAGCTCTGATACCCAATGTTGTGTAACCAGCTCCAAAAATATAAGAAAAGAGATATAAACGCCTTATAAATAAGACACTTCAAGGGTGAAACCTCCAATACATTACATAAATGAACAATTCTTGGATGATACAATTTACAAAACCTCATTTCTATATATACGAGTCCATGGGGCCATAATGTAATCCTAGTGGGGCCACAATGTAATCCTAGCCGACCTACCAATAATAGTTTAAGGGCACAATAATAACAATATGGGGGTTACAAGGGTACAATAATAACAATAAGGGGGTTACACTAACAACAATAAGGGACTATACTAGTAATATAGGGACCTAACACTCATAGTATGAAATGACAAACTTAGATCTCTCTAAGTTGGTCTGAAGCTCCATGATTTGGGAATCTTTCTATTTGATAATCAATTTGGAGGCCTCATCATCATGCTTCTCATCCAAGTCAACAAGGTCAAAATAAGTCTTTATCTCATGGAGGTCTTCCTCCTCATGAATGGCTTCCTCGTGTACATCTTCCTCTGCCATATTTTATTTTCCCTTCTGTACCTTCTTTGTTGGTGAAGAAGGCAGGGCCCCTCCCATGATATATGGGGAAAACACCTTCCTATACCCTCTCTGATATGTATTTGTCAACATTCTGATTTCAGCTTCTTTAGGCTTGCTGAACTCAACTTTGCTACGTGACTCATCCTGACCATGAAATGGTGATGATGGTGGTGATGGTGATGGAGTAGGTGAATTGGACTAAGGTGAAGGCATAGATGTAGCAGGATGAGATGAAGAAGGCACATCTTTAGAATGTGGAGCTTGTGGAGTAGTGAAGATTTCATTTGCAATGAAGGTGTCCCATGAGATTCCCAACTGATCAAGGTGATGGAGGACAATGATCGTGATCAAGGAGTGGTGGAAGAGGCTATTCATCTGCTGGTCATAGACTCCCTTTTGCAGAATGAAGGCCATTTTTCTATGCTCCTGAATATAAAGTATGGGATATTGAGCAATATTAATCTTGTGAAGTGCATCAACAGTATAATGTGGTATGTGTAGAGCCTAGAAAACCTCTCTTCACAATAGAAGTACTTCGTGATGATTTTCATCATGGGTGCATACCTATCAAGAAGGTAGCTGAAATGGAAAACCCTCTTCCTTTCATTTATGTACCTTGGTTTAATGAATGGTTCATAGTACTGATCCTCCAAATCATTAGATTTAAACCATTTCTCACCCATTTTTGGAATCCCCGTAGTAGCAACAATGACAGATGTAGATATACTGAAAGTCTCACCTACAAGGGTCACCTGATTGTCTCTAAGATTTTAAATGAAGACTCTACTCAACATAGGATGATGTTGGACCCTCTGAAATCATGTTGTAAAAATCAAGGCAACCTACATACTCAAAAAAACTTACAGTCATGGGAGAGGCCCTCAATTCATTTGTGTTGGTGGGCTCCAACCTTACGATTCTTCCTCCTTTATGAGGTCTTCTTTGTTCTCTATCCTCCTCTATTTTTCTACCCTCCTCTTCCATATAGTCTCTATCTCCTTCCATAGTGTTTGGTGGCCAATGAAACCCTAGGGATAAGGTGGATGGGAATAGGGAGTGAATATAGGTATATGGAATAGGGATAAGTTTAGGAAAATTTATGGATATGGGGGAAGGGATTGTGGAGCTTTGGTAGGTGATGGGAGGTCAAAATGTCAAGGGAATTGGAAATGATAATTTAATTACAGGTTTGTGGAAGTGGCTGCCTAGGAATGTAGAAGCCTGGGACTTAGGGTTTTAAGGGAAATGGATTTAGGGACTAGGGAATGATAGTGTAAGGGTGGGGATATGGTTTTTATATGTGTGGGAATGGAATTCATGGTATTAAGGCATCAAATTTCTGGAATTAGGGATAATCCTAGGGTTTCTCACTTAGATCAAATTCCAATTTGTTTAAGAACAAAAACACTATGAATTCAATGTTTAGGAGTGTAAGGAGGAAACAAATTTGGTGTACTTACTTGCAAGAGTGTGTAACGAGAATTTGTTGAGAGTTTGAGAGAGTTTGGAGGTGATTTGGTGCCTGGAGAGGTCACTAAGAAAAATCCCAATGCAACGCCTTTGCCATAAGTGCAGCGCCAGTGGGATAAAAGCATAGCCTTGCCTGCTCTAAGCGCAGTTCCTCTTCTGTAAGTGCAGCGCCACTCTCTAAAAGCGCACTGCCACTAAAAAACTCAGCCTCTGACCCTGCAATTCAATTTTTCCGGCTAAGGGAGTGCAAGCTCAATGGATGAAATGACAAATGAGCTTCTTTGTGATGTCTTGTTGGTCTTTATATTTCATTATTTGAATGAATTAGGCCTTTGGACCCACTTTTTTCTTCTTCACTTTCACTTTAAACTCTGAATTGATACCTTTTCATTTGACTTTTTCTTTGACAAATTGATCATTTAGTGACTTTGAGAACTCTAGGATTTGAAATTTTTTATGCTTTGGCATGTTGGAACTCTGAGTTAGCAGCTTGGGAATCATGAAATTATTACATTTGAATGACATAAAATTACATAATGAAAATTTAAAAATTACATTTGAAAACCAAAATTACATGTTGAAACAAGAATATTTCTTTACAAATCATCTTCATATGGTGAAGAGATGTTGTTGGATCACCCTTTACTTGCTGGTCTTATGTAGTGAAAATGAAGTTTTATTGGACCTTGGAAACCCTAATGACCTATTGGTAACCTTGAAAAACTCTAAAATACCTAATGAGACCTTGAAGTATTGAACTTCATAATGGCATGACTGATGTGATGACATGCTGATATTGACTTTATGGATGATGTACAGTCAACAAGGTATGAAACTATTCCAACAAGTAATCAAATTTGAGGAAGAGTGATTTTTTTGGACTAGGGCTACCATCAGTGAATAAATTTTTGTATGACCTAGTGGAATGATAAAATTTATGAATGAGACCCTAATATGATATGAAAAGAGGATTTTTGATCACTGATGGTAGGATGCAAATACTAACACTAACAGATGGTATATTATATTCAAATCCAAAGTCCAAATATCATATATGGTGCATTATTTTATTATATTAAAGGTTTTTAAACCTTATGATAAGCGACGGTGCATAAATATACAACGGGGATGAGAAGAGGTTGGGGTCGACCCCATGACCTCCCCCACAACAACACTTCACCTTTACCAATGAGCCACCACCAACGGTCTTAATAGACCATGACTTCAACTGCTATTTGTTATCAACTTGACCGAGCGGTAGGGGTTTGGAGGGGGCCATCCCCCTCCCCGTGAGACCATCCACCATAACCACGGCGCAGAGTGGATTTTATGCGCGGATTAAGTTTAATATGGGGTTAATTACCCCTAATACATACCTAATATCCGCTAATCATTTGCTAATGTGGATTGAATTTAAACCACACTTATAGTGCTAATTAGAGCTTATCCATTTCAAACTGCTCTTTGTATCAATTAAAGAGTTGATTAAACTGACAAAAATTTTGGCAGAACTGCCATTTTAGAAGCTAACCCCAAATTTGGCGGCCCTAACTAGAGTCTTCTCTAGTTTTGGAGGCAGTTTACTACGAAAAATGGTTTTGTCCATATCTTTTGCAATTTTTGACCAAATTGAGAGCAAGAAGAGTCATGTCTAATATATTTTGACATTCTAGAATCATTGAAGCATGTTTCAGGAACTTTAGGTGAATATATACAAAAAAAATTTCACTTTTGAGCTAATACAGAGGCCCAAGCCATAGAAGTTGGACCATGGAGATGTAGCCCAGGAGGGGTGAACTCCTTCATCAAAAAATTGTGTTGATGGATCAATTGTGATGGTTTGTTGTACTTGTTTATGTTGTTATTCATCATTTTTTTTTCATGCTCTATTCTCTTGATTTTCACTTCAAAACTCCGCTCATTTACCTTTTTTACACTCGTAATCACCAAGGAAACCTTTGCACATTAAGCATAATATCAGCAAATTAATTTTAAATCTGAAGATGAAATTAGCACAACAAAACTAATATTCTTACTCAGATCACTTTGAAGCAGAAAATTGTTATAGCTCCAATCTTAGCTTTTCCAAACCTTCAACAGCCATTTGAAATAGAAATTGATGCTAGTGGGTATGCAATGGGTGCAGTATTATTTCAAAAAGGAAATCCTATTTGTTTTCATTCATGAACATTTTATAAAGAAGTTTATAACTATCTAACATATGATAAATAATTGTATGCATTAGTGGAAAGTGTTAAAAAATGGAAACATTATTTAATGGGAAAAGAAATTGTGATTCATACATATCATCAACCACTTCAATCTCAAGCTATGTTGCAACAGTATTGCCATTATAGATGGATGGGGTTTTTACAACAATCCCATTTAGTAATCAAATATAAGAAAGGTACCACCAATAAAGTAGTTGATATATTATCAAGACCTTCTTTGAATGCTTCAACTATTCTGCAAAAAGTTCTTTAGCACATGAAATTTATATAGAATAATATGTTGAAGATATTTATTTCAAGGATGTTTTTGAATCACTCAATCATGGTGCTCAGGTGGAATAAGTGAATTATCATATTCATGACAAGTTATTGTACTATCTTGGAAAGTTGTGCATACCACAGGGAGAAAGAGTGCATGTCATCAAGGAAGCACATTCTTCTCGTGTTTCAGGGCATTTTGGTGTAGGTAATTTCCAATATGCTTACAAACAGGCCTTGCATTCTTTTATTGGTAGATATCCTTTTGAAACATGTTTTGGGTACCTTCCAAAATTACCAATGTACTTCATGTTTAGTGAAGAAGCTAAGGAGGGTGGACATGGAGATGTCGTCAAAGCAATCAAATTCATTCAAAGAATCTAAAAGATTCATGAAGTATGCAGGATAAATTGGATAAATGTCATGCCAAGTGAAAAATTCACATGACAAGCATCAAATGGATCATCACTTCCAGGTTGGTGATCACTTATGGCTATACATTAGCAAATAAAGGATGAAAGGTGAAGGTAAAAATTTGAAACCTATAAGGTATGGTCCTTTTGAAATTTTTGAAAATATTGGGCACAATGCATTCCGATTGAATTTGCCTCCATACGTGCACATATATTCAGTTGTAAATGTTGATAAATTGAAGTTGTATGAACCTCCAATGATCATGGATCGAGAGGAAAATGTTCAAATTCCAACTATAGATGATTTTGCACCTAAATGTATGACTAAGTTACAGGAAGATACCATCTTGGATAGAAAGGTATGTACTTCTAGGCATGGAGATGTAGAGTATATTCGAGTGGGACTCAAAGGCATGAATCCAAGCAAAGAAAGGTGGATGGAGATTGGAAGGGTGAGGGAGCTGTACCCTCACCTCATGTCTTCTTAAAACCAAAATTTTGGTGGTCCCAAAGCTTCCAATGGAGAGGAATGATCTAGGAGGATCCTCAAAATGCTCAAAATTAAATGGTCTCATATGCTCATAAAACCAATGCCAAGTCGAAGATCTTGTCGTGTTGATTTCGGTTTGCAAGATGGCCTCCGTATGAGGGAGAAAACACGTTCTAAATTTTTTCCCAATTAAGAAAAAAAAAGAGCCAGAGCAAGACAAGTGGCAGTCTCACAACAGGGCATGTGGTAGTTGTTAGTATGAATCTTGATTTGAAGTGTACGAAAAAAGACCACTTTAGTTGCGCATAACAAACGTCCCTAACAGAAAAATATGGCTGCTAATATCTTCGGATCTGCAATTAGGTGATCAAGACAAATGCTGCAAAAATCTAGATCTATGCATAAAAAGACATTAAGCAGTAAAAATAAGGTTTTTTTCCATGCATCCAATAGACAAGAAAAGAACAATATTTTTGAATAATTTTTATATTAATGGCACCTGGGAGGAAAACAAGAAAGGTGTTTCCAATTCTCCTCAATGAAATGGGTTCTTGGAAGTCCTCAACACTTCAGATCTAGAATTTCTCTCTCTTGTTGGTGTAGAAAACCCAGACAAACATAGAACTCAAAGGGAGCTCACAAAGAAAATAATAGAAAATATGACAATGACAATGGCTGAAATTCAGACCAAGATTATAGATCTAGAGTGATCTAAGAGGCAACAAAAGGTGATGAATGGTAGGAAAAACCCTTCTATTTATAGCAAAATATGAGGTCATTCTAGATCTTGGTGCATGATTAAAATAATATTAACCAAATCTAGATCCACATTTTATGGAATATTTTATTATATTTGTTGGAGGGGAAAGGAATAATTTGACTTGGGTCAAATCCCTTTATTTGTAAATAATAAATAAATAAATGATTTATTTATCATTTTAAGGAAGTGGTTGAATGATAACTAAATAAACAATGATTTATTTAATAAATGATTTAGTCATATTTAACAAGGAATATTATTTAAATAAGATTTAAATAATTATTCCTAGAAAATAATAAGATAAATAAGGATTTATCTGATTAATTTCCTTGTTTTGGGTTAAATATGACTAGGAATAATAATTAAATTACTGTTTAATTAATTATTCCATGAGGAAAACTAAACAAATATAGATTTGTTTAATATTTCCCCTTGGGGTTTCCTATGTAGACCATAAACAACCTAATAAATGTGTTTTATTAAGTTATTTTACATAGTGAAAGAAATTTTACTTAGGGTAAAATTGGTCTTACATGGTGTACTTGGGTCCATCTAATGACAATAGGTTAGATGACCAAAAAATGGTGTAACACAAGCATTCAAGATGAACAATTCCAATGAAATATAGAAGGAGAGAAACTCATTTAACTTCTAGTGATTTCACCTTCAAGGTTAGAAAAAATTCAAGATAACAAATAACTTTAATCAATGAAGAGGGAACGCCTAAACATCAATGATCAAGCTACAGAGAAATTTAAGGCAACTTCTAAAGCATGGAAAAAGGGCATAATGAAAACATGGCCTCTTTGGCTAAAACCTAACAAGTAATATTTCAAAGAGGGATTCCAAAACAAAGTTTAAATAACATCAAATAGGCATGGCTAACCATAAAACATATTTGAAAACTACTATATTAAACCATTCATGGAACAAACAAGCATAAGTAGATCTAAGGAGAAACTAAGAATTCCTTCAACAAACCCAACAGAGGAAAACATTAAGGCAATAGAAAGCAGGAATTGCTAAGGTGCCTCAAATAACATTTCTTAGCCTATACTTTTCTGTTCTACTGCAACATAGAAAGATGAACATAATGATAAACAAGAAAACAAGAACTAAATAGAGACACATCACCATTAACCATGCTCAGGGATCCTGCAAGCTATCCTCCTTCATCATCAATCAAAGCAAGGCCATTCACAAACTCCACAACATCAATTTCTTCTCCAAGCTCATAAAAAACATGTATTGCTCTCAAATTTCATCAAATGCCAACATTTACAATGAAACCCTCATGCTCTATTGATCTATAAAAGGATGGAAAAAACCCTAGATAGGGTTAGGAAAATGTCAAAATCATTCATAAATGTCATAAATGCCCAAGAGACCATGTAAGGCCCAAGGCACAAAATATCCCATGAAATAAATGCCAAAATAAATTCTAGCACCTAATTCTAGAGTGATTTGCCTCAAAAAACACTAAAATATGATTTTGCAATAAATGAGTGTGTTTTGTTGACTTTTGGCCAAAAACACATAGTGTTGTCCATAAGTGTAGCACCACCTTAGGCAGAAAATAGGTCCTGTTGCAGCCAAGTTTTGGGGACCTTCCCAATGTCGGATTTGGCTCCGTGATGGCCTATTGGAAATTTTGCTGAGTATTATTTCTAGATATACCTTTGGTTTACTTATTGAGCAACTATAACCTATTCAAAAATTCAAAATCCAAAAATGGTTATGAGTGCAATGCCAGGCCTTAAAAGGAGGCAAAAAGGTGAATTATGAGGCGTTTTTTGACATTTTTAGGGGTAAAAAATGCTCCAATTTCCCTGAAATTTTGTGAGAATAGTGTAATAGTCATGAGAAGTCTAAAAATTTATATTTTTCCCTCTAAGGATGCCCGAGGGAGAAGCGTAGCGCTAGTGGCACTGCGCTTATAGGCCTTCAAATTCTCAAAAAAACAAAAAATTCTCAAAATTCCCTCAAATTTGGTGGATGTGTGCCTCATGGGGTTTGGGATACCTGTTGTGAAGCTTTAGCCAAGACTCCAATTTTTTCATTGTCTTTTCCTACTTTTAGTGCTTGAATTTCAATGAGGCCCTCTTTGAGCTTGGCACTAGTGAGTTTGTTTTTCAAGGCATAGTGTTTGGCCATCTTTTTCTCTAAGCCTAGGTCTCTCTGCACCTTCGTCATGTACTTGTGCTCATTCTTTTAATAATCAATGATGCATTATGTCATGCCAATACTCCTTTGTAGGTTTTTAATCTCTGTATTTTTTCTTTGAAGGAGTATGCTATTTGCCCTCTCCTAGTCTTCACTGTCACTCTCCAGGTCAATGTTGTCAAGATCTTGTTTAAGATATTTCTTACCTTTCCCACCTCTTTTCACCTTTTGTTTGTCCTTGTCAAGATTTTGAATGGAGGTGGATGGCTAGGTCCCTTTCCTTTTTGAGGCATCAAACACAAGCCTTGGCCCTCTCTGATATGTGAATGAAAGAGGTGTGATGGTGATCTTGTTGGTGCCTTTATCATGGTTGTGACCCTTGCTACTACCATCACCCTCTTCATTTTCATCATTAGTATCATCAGTGATTATGTTTCATGTTTCAGCGTTGCATTCTTTTTCTTCAACATCATCACCACTTTCAACCTGTTCACTGATTTCTGCTTTGTCATCTTGTTCTTCATCTGAGCTTTTTACCTCTTTTTCCTCTGCACTGTCATCATTGTCATTATCACTGAGGGGTTGATTGTTGTCATGATTTTCATGACTGTTGTCATTACTGTCATGACTATTTTCTTCTTTTTTGTCCTTCTCATCACTGAGGCTTGTTTCATTTCGGTCACTTCTGCCTTTAATTTTTTCATTTCCCTCACTGTCATCATCTTTATCATTGTCATCCTCTTCCATATCTTCTAGATTGTCATCCTCTTCCTCTATTTCCATGTCCTCTATCTCTTTGTCACTGTTTTTCTTATTTCTCTTCTCTTCATTATCTACCTCTGCCTCTTCTTCAATTTTTGTTTCTTCCTTTTCATCCTTTTCTTCCTCTGACTCACTAATTTCATCACCTTCATTGTCAGCACTCTGTTCATCAGCATCACGGTCATCCTCACTTTGAGCTGAAACATTTGCACCATTACCCTCACTGCCATCACTTTTTTCATTATTTCCACTCTCATATTCTTCATTTGATGCATTAAGAGAAGGGGAAAAAGGGAGGTTTTCTTGAGGTGAGGACACTTGCATAGATGATGAGGGAAAGTATGGTTGATGAGGAGGCTGTGGGCTTGTGAAGACTTCAAGGACTATGAATACCTCCCAAGGAATGCCATTTTGCTCCAGCTGATGTAATACCACCATATTTATCAAGGAATGGTGGAATAAAATATATATTTTCTGGGTATAGGTCCTCCTCCGAACAACATATGACATCTTGTCAATGCTTCTATACAAGTAGTAAGGAAAATGAAGCATTTTAACCCTTGTGAAATGCATGAGGAGTCTAACATGGTAGGAATAAAGTCTGGAGTACCTCCCTTCACAGGTGAAGTACTTCATGATAACCATCATCAAGGGTGAAAATCTCTGTTTGAGGTGTGAGAAAGGGAAAATTGCCTTGCAGCCTTCTCTGTACCTAGTCTTGACAAATGGCTCATAATATTTCTTGTCCAATTTGGCTTTCTTAAACCATTTTTTTACCAACAACAGGTATACTTGTAGCATTAGATATGGCATCTACTAATATTTCAAAATCCACTCCTACAAGGCTTGATTGTTTTTTGTGCAGGTTAAGGATAAAAAGCCTTGTAAGATTTGGGTGGCTTTGCACTTGTTTTACTTTCTCAGTAAATTGGAAACACCCTACATTTTGGAAAAATGAGAGGATCATGGGAGATGAAGTGATAGCCACTGTGCTCTAGGGTTAAAATCTGTTCACTTTTCCTCCCTTGTGATTTGGCATCATAGGTCCCTGGCCTCTTTCACTGCTGCTATTGTCTTCTGCTCCTGACATGGTGATGGGGGTTGTTTGTGGACAAGCTTGGGAAAGACGAGTGAAATGGAAATAATGGTGGAAAACTCTTTGAAAATGAGCGGTGTGGAAGTGAAGTATATGAATAAGTGCTTTTGAGGTTGATGAAAGCTTTTACATGAAATGAAACTACCCTAATTCACTCCCCTTTACTGAAAATGGTTTGGAGGTTAAAACAAAGGACTTCTTGTCATGATGACCTAGGGCTTGCAACTATTTAGGGTTCAGTCATTCATTTAACCACCAAATGACTAAAAACACTTGAGAGGAGGATAAATAAGAAACCTACTAGGTTTAGCTTTCTTGTAGGTCATTGGAGGCAATTTGGAGGAGTCTCCCTTGACTCCTTGGCAATTTTTTTACAGTTTGGGGGAGTTTTTGCATTAGCGCAATGCCCTACCCACACTGTTGGGTCACCCTCTGAATGCAGCACTGGGCAGGTTGGGCCTCCGTCTCATCATAGCGTTGGTGTTTAAAACTGGGTTTCATGTGCTCTATGCACAACGCCGACAGGGGAAACAAGTTGTCGGGTCGGCTTGTGGGCGCAGTGCCGTGCCGAAAACCGGGTGAGTTGGGTCTTGGGTGTGTCGTGTTCACCTGTGTGTAGCGCCAAGGTATTTGTGCAGTGCCACCCTCTATTCGTGTAGTTCTGATTAAAAATGAATTGCGGAAAACCTTATTCGCTCAGTGCTAGTGACTTGGTCCAGTTTTTATTAGAAACTCAGAAAACTTCTCCTAAAGGGTTTTATCTCCTTGAAAAATGACAAGTGAGCTAGAAAATGACAACTAAGAGGCCTTTATACCTTTGAGAAATAAATGAAAATCACAAAACCCACTTTTGCTAATTTTTGTCACTTTTTCAATTGACTGATATCCTTTTGACCTTTTGCAGGTGATTTTGAAAACTCATCAAGGCAATTCTTCTTCCTTTGGGTGATGGCTTATTGGAGAGATGAAGAGGTCCCTTTCAACCTTTGAGGGTTTTGGCATCTCAAACCTCCGTTGCTTGCATATGAGAGACTAAAAAATAGTTCTTTATCCTTTTTGGCATTTCTAAGTGTAAGTGACCTGAAAACATATTTCTATAATATCCCAAAATTGGGATTGCACAACAAGCCTGTTGAAATAACGCACTCCTGAGAAATATATGCACAGAAATGAGTTTGCAGATCCTGGATCCCTTAGATCAGCTCATCTAAGATCTATATCCAAAAAGGAGATAAAAGACAAATCAAACTAGGTGGGCTAAATAGATATCCCACAACCTAGTCTAGCTGAAAAGCACCCAAAGAGAGGGGCTGCAGCTATATGCAATGGACTGCTTCAGAAATAACGCAGTTCATAATTTACAAGTGTGAGACCAACATGGAGGTTCATCTTTCAGCTATACATCAGCAAATTATATCTACAATACAGCTTATAAAGTGTATAACAGATATAGAAATAATGTACAAGACAAAAGCCTCAAAATGAGCTGCTACAACAACATGAAATGGTAGAATAATCTTGACAACGTTATTTCCATTGCTGAAGCATGTAGTATATTACAACTCATATCTAGAGCAGATCTATACATGAAATGATAGATCTATTTCAAATCCATGTACAAGATAGGCTCCTCTATACACTCCCCTCGGGGATCTCAGCAAAACTTGAACAATAGTGAGTAGATCTGAGAACATAACATATGAAGAAGATTAGATCTGAACTAACATGGATTGGTTGGCCAATCCACGGATCACAACAGTGAAAGGAAGGATCCAATCACTAGAGATCTCTCCTCTAAAATGATGCCAAATCACCCTGCAACTCTACTCTTGAAAATAATGTAGTCATGGAAGAGCGACTGTGCTGTAGGCCTTGAGAATGCTTTTTCCTATTGCCAATATGTGGATCTAAATCTCAACCCACTAATGCACTCTTCCAGGAGGTTAAAATACACACTCACTGAGAAGAGGCACCAGTACAAGGTAGATCTAAAGAGATCTAATGTTCCACTTGTTGCAGCTCATATGAACAACCCAATCCTAAGCAAGACTGTGTTGTAGATTCAATATGTGGCTTTTCCAAAAGCTAGATAGTGGACTAGAAAAACAAGACTCCTCCAAGAGCTACTCAAGGAAGGAGGTGGGAATCCTAAACAGGAAAACCCAAAGAGGTGTGTCTAAACAGACAATACCTTTAGAAAATAATATCCTCAACAACCTTTTCATGTTTTCCTCCTTCTTTTATAGGGTGAAAGCCTTGTCAAACCCTAAACCACCTCAATGAGTTAGCCCCTTTCACATGTGGAGCCTCCATCTAGAACTACGCTAGGTATCCATGAGGTTCATTGCACCTAGACTACGTTGTTGACTTGGTCAAGGTTGACCCCATATTGCGATTTAAACCCATTCACACCTACAAGAGTTTATTTACATGGCCCAGATATGTATCTGTTTACATGGGCATTGATTTATTCTTGGTTTTTAGGAGTTTTACATGTCCTCCTTCACATTTTATTCATGAACATGAAATGCAAGATAAAACAAGGCAAAATAAGATATTCCCATTAGCTTGGGCTAAATGGGAAAATTACATTCCTCCCCTCCAAAATGTTGCTTGTCCTCAAGCAACTGATAAGGTGAGTGCTACAATACTTCTCCTCCATTGGTGACATCATCAAAGGTCAAGCTCCCATCATAAACTATATGCTCACCAATCCAAACTCCCATGAGTTGTTTCCCCAAAGTCAATATGAGATGTGAAAATCCACCCCACAAGGAAACAAGATCTCATGTGAAACACCCATGGGTTGGCTAATGTCCCCTCTAAGATATACAACACAAGACACATGGGGAATTTCCAGCTCATTAGGCACATGCATACCTCCCATCCTCCCTCCATAAATTCCCATAAAAAGTACAAGCATGTCATCAATGTATGGGAGAAAAATAATGTACAAACAAACAGCAAGGTGCACATATGGAGGTGGGTCATAGTCCCACATGTGGAACCATCGTAATGCATCTCTTGTCTGCATTAAACTAAGATGTGGTAAGTGGTTCTCCCACCACTTAATTGCAGCCCATGCCATCTCACTATAGCTGCATGTGTGAGATATATTTGGTTCTTTAGGAAACAAGACCTCCCTTTGTCCACCGAGGGAGTGGCCAAATGCATCAATTTTTATGGCCCCATATTTTCCATGAGATTGACAAGATATAATACTCCTCCTTGGAGTCATGGCCTGCAAAAACATGGTGAAGGAATGCATACAATCAGAAATATAAACTTGTTTTACATGAGCATATTCTTCACCTATAGTCCTCCTCATAAAATTGGAGTGGTGCATAGATCTATATTCTCCCTCAAGAGGGGAAAGAGAAGGTTGGATTAACCCTCCAACAGAGTTATTTTGCTACCCCATCTCCAAAAAGTACATGCATCTTTGAAAATGTTGATATAGTTCTCCTTCAAAGTCCTCCCAATAGTAGCTCCTCAAGATGATGTTGTTGAGCTTCATAGAATATTCTTGGCTGAGACAGAACTCCTCATAGGCCCATTGTAGTAACTTCTCCTTGAGCTTGGAGGCTCTATATAAGAATATCATACCATGTTCATAGATGACCCCATATTGAATTGAATAATCCCCCTCATGTACCAAGTCATCAAGAATCATGCATGTATGAAGATCCTTGGAATATTCCACCAACAGTTGGGACTTCCAATATGGATCTAGTTTGCCCAACAATGACAACGTTGTTAATGTGTCAACTGAAGTGGCTGCCATGTTGTTTCTCTTCTCCTTGACATCCTCAATGTCCAAGGTGTATGTTGGAAGGCCATGCCTCCCATTTTTCTCCTCTTTGACATCTCCCATGCCAAAGGTATGAGATGGAAGGTTGCTATTCCTTCCTTGCTGCCCTCCTTGTTCATGCACATGCTTCAAAGAAGAAGGAAACTCTTGGAAGTTAGTCTCCCATGGGAGGCTATCATCTACCCAAGGCTTTTCTATTTTTGCCAAAGCATGCATGTGAGACCAGCATCTCTCTTCTAGTAGGGAAGAGTGTTCTTCAAACAAGTTTGTCTTTTGATTCAAGTCTTGCCTCCCATGCTTCATGATGGTGTTATTTCCTCTTCTTGCATCATATCTCCTCAATGCAATTTGAGAGGTGAGGATAGATAGTGAAGTCAAAGGAAAATTTCTCTCCCTTTCTTTGTACCTCCCCCATACTCTCAGTGTTGTAGCATAGTCTCCTAATGCTCCCTCCCTTCTTCGAACTATGGAAGGGGCATCAATGCATGAAACATCTCCCATCAAATCTAAATCAGGTGGTCTCCCAGGGGGTACACCACAAGATAAAGATGTATCATGGCTCATTCCCATGTGAACTAGAGATGGAAACATAATATGACTACTTCCACTGTGCAAATCCATCACTAATTGCTGTGTGGAAGTATCATGATAGGGAGAAGTTGGAGAAACTCCCCCATCTTCTTCTTCATCACCCACCTCCTGCAAGATCTCACAGTCTAAGGTGCTACCTCTAGATTCAGTTAACTCATGAACACCCATCATCTCCTTGGTGTCAAGAGTCTTGATCACAAAGGATTGATCCATCATAGTATGTGTTCCAAGATTTGGATGCAGTGTTGGAACACATCTCCTCCACTGTTTTGTCTCTTGGTCTATCATCATAGACACATACTGCTCATCCTCTCCATGTATAGGATTCATAGGGCCTTCTTTCCCAGATACAAGAGCCCTCATAGTGGAAGAAATAGCTTCAACTCCATATCTCAATAAAATCAGATTCCCTCCTGCTGTCACAGTGCTTGAGGAACCTTTCAGTTCTACTTCTTCCTCCTTCTCATCAATGGAGTATGCCCCATCAATAAGAGATCCTTTTTCTTGATCTATAATTGAGGAAAGGACATTCATGTCTTCTTCTTGAGAAGAATTATCTTGCTGAAGTAAGGCCTCTACCCTTGGAAAATCATGTAGTAGATATTTAACCCTCCCAGCAATGTTCTGAAATGGAGTTATCTTCATGGATCTTCTTTCTTCTTTGAGTTGACAAAGCTCAGGGAAGCCTAGATACTCTTTGAATGTTTTAGACTGATATTCATATTCTCGGAGGTAGTCACTAAGATTCTCCTCCTCTGGTGTCTCTCCATCTTCTTCTCCTCTTGCAAGGAATGCAGGCATGCTGCAACGTTGTAGATCATATTGTGTGGATGCATGCTCACACACATCAGATGAAGTAGTGGGGATTTCCTCTTGTGAAAACCCCCTCAAGAGATTTTCTTATATTTCATTCCACACTCCCTTGATTTCTTCCTCCAGCTCATGCAAATCTAGAAAAATAATGTTAGAGAACTCTACTCCTTTTATTCTTCCATACAAAGGGGTTCCACCATTTCTAGATTTGTCTTTGGTGTAATCGTTTTTCTTCTGTCTTCCTCTATGATACCTCTACTCTCTGTTAGTGATATTCTTCCCTCCTTCTGAAGACATATTTTCTCCAAGAATGCACAGTCTGTGCCAAGAAAGATGCTCTGATACCACTGTAATATCCCAAAATTGGGATTGCACGAAAAGCTTGCTGAAATAACGCACTCCTAAGAAATATATTCATAGAAATGAGTTTGCAGCTCCTGGATCCCTTAGATCAGCTCATCAAATATCTAAATCCAAAAAGGAGAGAAAAAAAAATCAAACTAGGTGGGCTAAACAGATCTCCCACAACCTAGTCTAGCTGAAAAGCATCCAAAGAGAGGGGCTGCAGCTATATGCAATGGACTGCTTCAGAAATAATGCAGTTTATCAATTTACAAGTGTGAGACAAAAATGGAGGTTCATCTTTCAGCTATACATCAACAAATTAGATCTACAATGTAGCTTATATAGTGTATAACAGAAATAGAAAGAATGTACAAGACAAAATCCTCAAAATGAGCTGCTACAACAATACAAAATGGAAGAATACGCTTGACAGTATTATTTCCATTACTGAAGCATGCAGTAGATTACAACTCAGATCTAGAGGAGATCTATACATTAAATGATAGATCTATTTCAAATCTGTGTACAAGATAGGCTCCTCTATACACTCCCCTTGGGGATATCAGCAAAACATGAACAACGGTGAGTAGATCTAAGATCTAAGTCACATATTTGTAGAAGTATTTAGAAAATTCTAAATCATAACATATGCATTAGATCAGATCTGAACTAACATGGATTGGTTGGCCAATCCACGGATCACCACAATGAAAGGAAGGATCCAATCACTATAGATCTCTCCTCTAAAATGATGCCAAGTCACCCTGCAACTCTGCTCTTGGAAATAATGCAATTATGGAAGAGGGACTGTGCTATAGGCCCTGAGAATGCTTTGGCTCGGTGCCAATATGTGGATCTAAAGCTCAACCCACTAATTCACTCTTCCAAGAGGTTAAAAGAAACACTCACTGAGAAGAGGCACTAGTACAAGCTAGATCTAAATAGATCTAGTGTTCCACTTGCTACAACTCACATGGAAAACCCAATCCTAAGCAAGACTACACTGTAGATGCAAGATGTGGCTTGGCCAAATGCCAGATAGTGGACTAGAAAAACAAGACTCCTCCAAGAGCTTTTCAAGGAAGGAGGTAGGAATCCTAAACAGGAAAAACCAAAGATGTGTGTCTAAACAAAAAATACCTTTAGAAAATAATATCCTCAACAACCTTTTCCTGTTGTCCTTCTCCTTATTTTGTAAGGTGAAAGCCTTGTCAAACCCTAAACCACCTCAATGAGTTAGCCCCTTTCACATGTGGAGCCTCCATCTAGAATTTCACTGGGTATCCCTGAGGTTCATTTCACCTAGACTGCGATGTTGACTTGGTCATGGTTGACCCCATCTTGTGATTTAAACCCATTCACACCTACAAGAGTTTATTTACATGGCTGAGATATGTCTCTGTTTACATAGGAATTGATTTATTCTTGGTTTTTAGGAGGTTTACATGTCCTCCTTCACATTTTATTCATGAACATTAAATGCAAGATAAAACAAGGCAAAATAAGATATTCCCATTAGCTTGGGCTAAATGGGAATATTACAATTTCCTTAACCTCTTACTGATTTTTATGGTGACACATCCAATTTGACAAAGGTTTAAAAATCATGTCTGATACATCTCCTCTTGGCCACTTCTGGTTTGTTGTAGGTGCCATGACACAATTGTTTTGGTATCCTTTGTCATTCTTTGATTTTTACCACCTCAGCTACTCAACAGTAAACTCATGATCATGTTAGTTTTTTACCTTATAACCCAAAACCATACTTTTATTCCTTTGAGCCTTTGAAGGCAATTGACTCCAAATGGAGGCTTGATCTCCCTCACACTGATACCCTTTGCATTTTCTCCCTTTGATGTAGTGAAGCACCATTGTTACCTTAGCAAACCCTATAATTCACATTCAATAGCTTTTGAAAACCTCCTACTGTCATGATGGTGGCCAATCATGTTCATTTCACCTGATTTGCCTATCCTTCCAAAAATTTAGGTTTTAGGGCTATTAGAGGAAAAAATAATTAGTGTTGTTTTATAAGTTCTCTATAGCCCTTTCAGGTTCATTCATCTCTGTCTAGTTCACCTCACCTTTTTTCTTTCTTCATTCATAATTTCTAGAAATCTTCAATTTGTGCTTGGTCGTCTTGATGTGCCTTTTGTTCTTATGGCTTTCGCATTGGCTTCTTGCTTGGAAACACTGTTTAGCCAAACAGTCCTAAAAACCCTGATTCTTTTTTAACATAGGCATGCTTCCTCTTCTTCTTGTTTGTGGATATCCTTTAGTGAGGAGATGGCCTCTTACCTTACCTCATTTTCTATTGATATCCACATCAATCATTCCTGCAAAAATGTTTAAGATGGGTAGCTATCCTTTTGCAAAGTTTGTGCTTTGACCAAGGAGACCTTCCTTGAAGGTTTTTTGATCAAATTTGGACAAACAGGTTCTTGACCTTTTTCTCTTTGATTGCAGCCTCTTGGCACATGAAAAACAAATATTTAGAACACCAAAACAATCCTATAACCTATGAAACCCTAGATGACCTAGTGGGAGGCTCTTTGCGCTTGTGTTTGACTGAAAGCTTGGCTTTGAGGTTTTCAAGTATAAAAAATAAAGTTTTTTGACAATTTTATGTATTGAAGATCCAAAATCCAATGTACCTGATTTATCTAAAGAGCATACAGAGATAGTTTTGAGACCATAAATTCTTGATGTATATGGGAAAAACAAGAATGAGTAGGTTGGTTGGTGATCCTAGGTGGCAAGTGGAGGGATTAGGCAATCCAAAACAGAGTGTTGGGGTTAGAGATGGAAAAACATAGTGAAAATGAGTGACATGAGCACATGATGGGTTTGCGAGGAGTGATAGGTTGGCCATGACTTGATAGAGTATTGAAAAAGTGAAAAAATATCCTAAGGATAATGAAGGCAGTGAGATTTCTAGAACTCACAATATTCATGAATATTGTTTCTAGAAATCTAGGATAAGCATTTGGTCATCTATAGCAAGCAAAAATTACTGATGACTAACAAGTGGAATGGCTTCTCTAGGGCATGTAGCAACTGAATTATGGGATGATAGACCCTATTTGTATTGAATTAGGGGATGATAGACCCTATTCATACTGGTCTTAGGGGTGATTCCCAAATTGACCTATAACATTTGCAATTGGCCATTGCAAGACCAATGTGTTCAGTTATGCCGAGCTACGTCTTCTGTGGAGAAAAAGGAAAAAAATTGACAATGCAACTGATAGTTTTTAAGTTTTCCTTCAATAAGTTACATTTCCTGCTCTAGATATTAATTTGCAGGGAGCTCACCATGCGTGTTGTATTGCTATACAATTACGTAATCAATTCTTCTTATTTATAATAGTTGTGTGTTATCACCACCATTGTGTTTAAATGTTCTATAACATAAAGTGAAGCAAATGTATCTATATTACAACTGTACAAAGTTATCATGGTTAGTGGTGCATTAATGTTTTTTTGAATTGACCTCACATTTAAGGAATTTTATTTTAAAGTGAGAATACTCTCCCTCCTCGCTACCTTTATGGGCACAATTTCCTTAAATATAGCAGGAAAAAAAAATAACAATTTATCATCCATGTCCAGAGAGATCAACCATAACATTCATCAAAAAAATGTTTCTATAATATAGGATATTGTGACCTCTAGTTAGTGTCAATAATCAAAATATATGGTTTAGGACGTGCATCAAAAGAATTATGAAAATTATATGGCATTCATTTGTGTGATTATATTTCTAATAATTAATCATAGAAAAATATTAGTATAGCAGTGCATTTAACATTCATCTATAATGACGTTTCAAATATATAATGCAATAAAGAGATAATTGTCAATCTAGAAAGAAAGACTTAATACAAGTGAATAGAAGTACCATATGTACGAGTTTATACTCATGTAAACTAACAGTAGATACCTACTCCTATTCACTTTAAAGAAATTTAAAGAGTAAAATAGTGAAACATCAGTTAAACAACTTCAAATGTCAAAAGATAATAGACTGTGTTCCATTAATTCATCAAAGCATTCAAAAACTTACAATAGTGCATTCTTTGCGAATGTTTTTGACAAATTTTTGGACCCTTCTCTAAATGCATGAGATGGGTTTAAATACTAAACTAACTATGTTTTAAAAATAGAGGAGGTTTCAAACAACCATCCTCGTAAGACTAACTTTGACTACAATATAGGAAAATAAAGTAACAATATGACTTATGAATTCTGATGTTTCTTTTGGATTTGATCCCAAAGTTGACAAATATCTAGCATGGGCTTGAGATGAGCTGGTTGCAAAATCCTCGATTTGACCTGTCCTTTGAATACCGCATTTGAGATGCTGGCTGTGATCTTCTTGTCAAATCTATTAAAGAATGCAAGGTCTGGTACTGATGATAAGGTTTGATCAGAAAATTCCAATAATTTTCTTGATCAAAATTATTTACCTTTTTAATTGTTTCATCCTGCATTTATTCCTTTTATTTCCATTGTTTTTCGAACTATTTGACTTATGAGAGAACTTCAAATGTGCACTCTTTGATAATTTCTGCTTTCAACAGCTGTTCACATACAGATTCAGTGATTTTCTTTGTCATATTTGATGCTTTTGTTGTTGCTTTCTCTGCTTGCTTTATTTGTGCTTCCAAATCCTTAAATAATATCTCTTTGTGGGATTTGTTTATCTGGGTTGATCAAATTCCTTGCCTGAGTTTTGATGCTTGCCAAGTATATAATCGCATCAACATCATTGACATCATAGTTGACAAATTCAAACACCACATTACCATTACCATAATGTGTCAAATTTTTTAAGGTCGCTAATGACACAAAGTGTAATATGTCGAGAAACTTGTTAGGTAAACTTGACTTGGGATAGAGTCAATGTTGACTAGGGTAAATGGTAGTGGTTTTGGGGCACATGGTTTTTTGCACCCAGGGTTTAGAGCCCATGGTATTTCATGTAATGGAGCCTATAAAAAGGCTGGGAAGACTTCATTGTAGTGTAAGGCCTGGAGGTGAGCGGTGAAGGTTCACTTGGCCAGATTGGCTAGGGTTTTGGCCATTGGTTAATGAAATTTCATTAGGATGGGTTTTTTCCCCAGATTTGGGGTTTTCCTGGATAAACATATGTGTTTATGTTTATGTGCTTTGTTGCTGGGTTTTTTAATTATGTGTATTCCTCTTGGTAAATGTTTTATTTCTGTGGTAAATTCCTAACAAATGGTATCAGATCCATTTTGGCTTTAGAGCGATGTTTTATATTGCCAATGGTTTGTGGGTTCTTGGTTAAACGGTGATGAGACAGACTGTTATCGCACTCATCTTCATACCCAACATTCTCCCACTTGTTATATTTTTTCCACGACTAATCACGCAACGGGGGGGTCATAGTGGGGGCGGTAGCCCCCCCTGTCAGGGTCCGAGGCAGCGCCCTGATGAAAATTTTTGGTCCTTAATTTCTAGTGGGTAGTCCATGCCCATGGTTGTGCATGGTTTCGCACATGGTTTTTGGGTATGATGGTTTTTAGCCCCTAGTATTTTGTAGATCCGGTCAAGGGAACTACGGTTATGATCTAATCTAGGGTTAATGGATTAGGGTTTATGTATGCTTTGGCATATATGTGTGTGTGTGTGTGTGTGTGTGTGTGTGTTGTAACACTAAAAGGAATATAATGAAAAATCAAGCTGGTTGTCCTGATTTGGGATCTAGGGGAAAATCTCTGTGTTTATCTTTTTTATCTTTTATGCTCTCGCTATTGTTTATTTTTTGTAATAAGATTCATGTGTAGATAATTTTTGTTTAGAGTTAAAACCTACATTTGGTATTGGAGCATATACCCAATAAAGATGCACCTTTCAGATTTATTATCCAACTTGGTCCTTTTCTCCTTTGGTACATGTACATATGCATCACATCCAAATACCCAATAAAGATGCACCTTTCAGATTTATTATCCAACTTAGTCCTTTTCTCCTTTGGAACATGTACATATGCATCACATCCAAATACCCTTAGATGTGAAAGAGAGGTGAAAGTTGTTGTTACATACAAGCCACACCAAAGAACCCTAGACATAGAGTTTTGAGTTGTAGAAGTTTTAAGATGGAGGATATGTGTTGGTGGACAAAGACTGGCAAGATCATGTAGATCCTGGTGTACTTGAAAACCAACGTGGTAATGTTAGATGAAGATTAGAAGAAATCGGACCTGGACAATAAGAGCACAATACGGTTGTGTGTCTCATATTTAGTATTGTTGAATGTATCTGGGGAAGCTACAACGAAGACCTTGTGGGACAAGCTAGGGACTTTGTACCAATCTAAGTCTCTAGTGAATAAATTTTTCTTGTGGGAAAAGCTATATAACCTAAGGATGAAGGATGGAGACTCGGTGACAGAGCATCTGAACACCTTCAATACTGTGGTAAGTCAATCACTGTCCGGGTTGAGACATGAAATCTTATGAAATAAGTGCATCAGCTTTGTTGTGTTTCGTACGTACCAAAGGGGATATTCGTTATTGCACAGGCAGCAACAAACTACCTTGAATTATTGATGACATTGTTCCACCACCGTCAAGGAAATGAGACGAGAACAGAAAGGGTCATAATGGAGATGCCTTATCCGGTATTTAAGGAAGGTCCCGTAATAGACAACTAGCCTATTTGGAGGCACATTCACGGATGAGTACAGCAAGACAAATCAGAGGTGGCTCTTTCAACTACAGACATAGTAATACATAGTGCCTACCTGCGTGCTACAACAGCTTAAGGTAGATTGTGTCTACATGGGTTGTACAAAAGCAGGTAGATAATTCTGGTGATAGCCAAAGTGGAATTTTCTTGGCTAAGAACCCTGCTTATCATTCAAAGACAAAGCACATTGATGTTCAATATCACTTTGTTAGAGATATGGTAGAGGCTAAAAGGGTGTTGCTGGTAAAGGTGGACACTTTGAAGAATGTTGCAGATGCATTGACGAAGTCTGTGAGCACTCAGAAGTTCTCTTGGAGTAGAGAAACAATGGGTGTTGAAGAATTGGGCCAATGACTAAGCTCTCCTGTGGCCCCCTGTGGAAAGAAAACAACAAGTGGGAGAATGTTGGTAAATAAAATAGAGAAAATAACAACAAGCCTTAATTGCTTCCTTATATATGTACGTATAAAGATGCATATATATAAAGGTGAGGGAGCTTTATTATTATTTTTACCTTCACTATTTACCTTAGCTAACATTAGATCGATCCTTATCAATTTTTCCGACCTAAAAACCTTTAGACATCTTTTTCAATCCATCTACAGCATGTTTCTTTAGATGTAACACCAAACAAATTTCTAGACAAACACACACATCCATACCTCATAGCTTACTTTTACTTAAGCATCCTTATTCCCAGCCCCATGTTTGAATGCAACACCTCCAAAGTTTGTTCTAGTTGAATAACTGATTTCTACTCAATTCAATTCAAATATACTTAATTTTTTCATGAATTCTTTCTTAGTGCATTGTATGAATATTTTCCAAGACAGTGCACATGTGGTTTTTGCTTCAAGTTTCAAGAAGAGCACAAAAATCACATGGATTGGCATGTGCCTTGAAATTAGATTGTTTCTAAGAGTCATAAGGAAAGAGCACCACAATTAGTGTCTCATAAATGGTTTGTGAGTGCCAAGGAATGGCTTAGTGTAACAAAGGTCTCAACATTCGAGGCTGTTCCAACTTTCTCCACTATGTAAACAAATTTGGATAAACAATATAGTGATGAAGTGGCAATGCTTGCTGATGAAAAATAGAGTGTATTTGTTTTATGTGAGTAAATTTGTGTTCTTTGTTCTATGTGTCTGTTGAGGCTTTATAATTCACTATCACAACATAGGGGAAAACCACTAGGTCTGGAAATTAAAGAAGCTCCTTTTCCATTTGGTGTGGTGGCTCCGATTGGGGATAGTGGGACTAGTTTCCCAATAAGGATGATTTTGGGTTTGTTTTGATTATACAAAATGAAATGGAAAATGATTCTAATCTATCACATTCATCTATCTAAACTATCTATTCTATTATATACCTAGGGTGTTTCTTCCTTTATGAGAAATACTGATCTTAGATGTTTGAGAAGTTTCAGGATTTTCAGTAGAAATGGATACTCACTCTAAATTTTCTATCAAAGACTAAAATTCAGGGGAATTTTGATGAAAATTGAAAGATAGTATGGGTTGAGTGTCACCAGGAGAATTAGGAGAAGGATGATCAACTTCATATTTTTAAAGATGAAGATCTTGATAATTTTCTAGAAGTTGATGGGGATCTAAAGGGAGAGAGATTTTTAGATTGACCTTTAGATTGATCAGAACTTCTTTCCATTCACAAGGCCCTCCTTCTAGAGCCAAAAAGTTGAGGCCTTGAAATTCGCTACCACAACATGGGGGAAAACCACTCGGTTTGGACATTAAAGAAGCTCATTTTCCATTTGGTGTGGTGGCTCCGAATGGGGATAGTGGGACTAGTTTCCCAATAAGGATTATTTTGGGTGTGTTTTGATTATACAAAATGCATGGAAAATGATTATAATCTATCACATGTATCTATCTAAACTATCTATTCTATTATATACCTGGGATGTTTCTTCCTTTATGTGATCTAAAGAGATATCTTTCAATTATTAGTAATGTGGATTATTTAACAATTGAAAGAGATGAAAATTATGTAAGATGATCCTTCTAAAAAAATAGTTTGATTAGAATAATTATGAAAATTATATCTCATTCATATGTGTGATTATATATCCAATAATAAATCACAGACAAATATTAGTAGAACAGTGCATTTAACATTAATCTATAATGACGTTTAAAATATATAATGCAATAAAGAGATAACTGTTAATCTAGAAAGAAAGACTTAATACAAGTGAATAGAAGTACCATATGTATGAATTTACACTCATGTAAACTAACAGTAGATATCTTCTCCTCTTCACTTTAAAGAAATTTAAAGGGTACAATAGCGAAACATCAGTTAAACTACTTCAAATGTCAAAAGATAACAGGCTGTGTTCCATTAATCCATCAAATCATTCAAAAACTTACAATAGTGCATTCTTTGCAAATGTTTTGACAAATTTCTGGACCCTTCTCTAAATGCATGAGAGGGGTTTAAATACTAAGCTAACTATGTTCTAAAAATAGATTATTACATAAAAATAGAGGAGATTTCAAACAAACATCCTTGTAAGACTAACTTTGACTACAATCTAGGAAAATAAAGTAACAATATGACTTATGAATTCTGATCTTTCTTTTAGATTTGATCCTAAAGTCAACAAATATCTAGCATGGGCTTGAGCTAAGCTGGTTGAAAAATCCTTGATCTGACCTGTCCCTTAAATATTGCATTTGAGAGTGTTGGTTGTGATATTCTTGTTGAATTTGTTAAAGACTACAAGGTCTAGTACTGATGATAAGGTTTGATCAAAAAATTCCAATAATTTTCTTGAGCAAACTTATTTACCTTTTTAATTGTTTCATCCTGAATTTCTTCCTTTTTATTCCACTGTGTTTCCATCTTTTAAAATTTTGAGAGCACTTCAGACGTGCACTCTTTGATAAGTTCTGCTTTCAACAACTGTTCACATACAAATTCAGTGATTTCCTTTGTCATCTTTGATGCTTTCATTACTGCTTTCTTTTCTTGCTTTATCTGTGCTTCCCAATCCTTAAATAATATCTCTTTGTGGGATTTTTCTATCTGGGGTAGATTAGCTTCCTTTCCCAAGTCTGATGATTGCCATTAAATGTTTTCATTGATTTTATTTTCGATCTTCTCACATTCAAGTTTCTAGATGGCTAATTGTTGGATCAATATTTCACTTGAGTCACAATAAGAGCTAGTAATAGAAGCTGGTTGGAAAAATACTTCTTGTTGTTGCTTTAACTTAGCATTCACATCCAATGCTTCCTTTATGAACTGCTCTAACTGTGGCTGGATTTTTAATTTGTTCATTGCTGCTTCCAATTGTGTTTTCTTCTTAGTGATTTGTAATTGATGCTGTAAATTAAGACTTTCGAAATCTTTCTAAAATTGGGACATTTTTAATTTCATTTTCTCGTTGGAGTTAGAATTTTCATGATTTAACAGTATTTCTAATTTTTGTATTCTCTCTTCTCTCTGCTTCAGTAAATTTTAACCTTAGTAGCTTTAACAACAGTGGCAGTAGCATATGTCCCCGAAAAATGTGATAGTTTGGTTAAATGTTCAGTATGATCAAGTAAAGGATTCTTCCACAAAACATCAATGGATTCATTTGTAAGGTTTGTGACTGTATCATAAATTCTTCTCGTGTTGCTTCTCTTGACTAAAACCTTATGACTAGGACTATAGAATACATCCAGTGAAGGAATTTCCTAAAGTTGTAACACTATCTATTCTGTGGGATAAGCCGGGATGATCTCTTGATCATGAGTTTATGTAACTTTCTGTAGTGGAGTAACAATTTCTACTAAATTCTAGGAATGCTCAGGTATCTGAAAACTGGAAACTTGATCAGTCCTGGGATATTTTTTAGGATTTATAAAAATCATCCCATTCACTATTCAAATTCTTTGGTTGGGACTTTTCAGATTGATCAAGTGTATATTGACTGTGCTAAACTTCTTGAGAAGTTGAGTCTGTTCCATTACTTCCTCCTTTCTCCTGCATCTCAATCTGTTGGATTACTTGATCAATTATCTTTTATGGGTTTTCCTTTCTATTTTTTAATTAATTTTCAGAATGATCTGAATTATGAGATTGATGTTATGATTTCCCTGACCCATCTTCAGACATGTCTTTCACTTCATTATCCAAGCTAATACTTGGAGTAGGTCTGTTGACATCTTCAATAGTAAATAAATCCATAGGAATCCCTTCCAGTCTCTTATTTCCATATGCGTGGAAAGCTTCCAAGTCATCTTGATTAAGTTGACTAGATGTAAACTTAAGTATATCTAAAAAAATTTCAATACCTTGAAAGAAATCATCAAGTCTATCTATTTATTTGAAAAAAGGTTTTACTTTGACCCCTGTGATGTAATTTTTAATTACATCATTGGGGTCATATGGTTGTTTTTGAATTACTTCCAAATTCAATAAATTAACATTCAAAACTTCCTTATAGGCATGACCAATATCCAAAAGTGCAAAAGTACCGCACTGTAAAGGAAAATTAGGCCAAACAGCCTTCTTCGAATCTTTAAGCTATTTAGAAATACCATTTACCACAAGATGGTAGGAAATTTATCTTGCAAGTAACTTATCAGGAACATAATATGGTAGGACATGAGGAGAAGCATAACTACCAAAAAATATTACATAAGTGAAACTTTCCTCTGCGAATGATTTGGCAACAGACGGAATGTCTGTACTTGCCTCTTTGGAAACTATAGGGGCTTTCTCATTGAATATCATATGGTGCATAGGAAACATGAATCTATGGTAAATGTGGATTGGGGTAGGGTTTTGGGCTGTCCATGTCCATCCCATGGTAAGAAAACTAGAAGAAAAGAAAATTGCGTCCATGACATAGGCGCTCATGTAAAAGGGGCATATTTCTCTAGATGAAGCACTTCTTTTACTCCTAAACTCCACGATGTTTCTAGTTGGATTATCAGATAGGATATTTTCCCAATTCAAAATTAAGTAATTGATGATTGCGTCAATCAATGGGACCCAATCTATAGAAAACCTAGTGGTATCAGGTTTTGCATATAATCTACACAACATACTGACAGCATAATAATTAGGGGGGGGGGGCAAATTTGTGCTATTGGGTATGCACCGAATTTGTCTCGTTTAAGCTTGCCTTGGTCTTTCTTCCATTCCTTTATGACTTTCATCAGGTCTAGATGTTTTTCTCTAAATATTTGAAGAAAAACTTTGTCATGATTCTATTGTGGGATGGGTAAGTGGTACATTGTCCTTAAATATTCTGCCTTGAACGAACCGATATTATCACCCTTTGAATCCTTGAATGTTCTATCTTCTACATTTAAGTGGTCAATTACCCACTTAACCATACCAGTATAGGGGAGAATATTTTGCTTTGCTGCTACCTTATGGATGAATGAACATGCAACGTTGAAATAGGTCAGGTCTGAAGGAACCGATGCGCCTATTGTAGTAACTCTGACTATTACCCTTGGATTTTCATCTTCAAAAAACTGATACATTGCCTCCCATGAAGAACTTCTACATTCCATGTTGTAGGTGGTGTCTGAGAGTAGGGGAGACATATCTGAGTCTTCGGTAGAAGATACGTGGGCAATCTCTTTTCCTTTCTTGTTCATATTTAATTTCCTTGCTCGATTAAGTAGGTTCCCTGACTTTAAGAGAACAAAGAAAACATTAAAAATATAGAGAACAGAGAGGAGAACATAATTAAAACAAACCCAATGTTCAATTATTTTCAAAACACGCTCGAAGTAGATATGAATCAATCAAAACCTTATTTCTATTAAGTGTCGTTAATCATCAATAATCATTTAAAATCAAATCTCTTACACCTTCATGTGAAATGTATATTGATCAATTTAAGATGTTGGATCTCAAATTCAGTTTGATTTGACATGAGTCATTTCGCATGCTTGAGCAATTAACTACATTTCATCACAGATTGCAACTTATAACTATTTCCATTTATGATGTTACCCATAAATACTGCGAAATACAATCTGTGCAAATCTCACATTGCTACTTTTAGGTGATAAATGAGTTTTCTTTTACTTATGTCCTGTGAAGTGTGTATTTAAGAAGTCAAGCGAATGTGCTTTATTGGACTTTGGAGCTTTATGTTTATTTCTTTATTAGCTCATCAGGTCCGCGTAATCGCAACTTTCACCGAATTTCTTATAAGTTTGATCAGTTAAACGAGGCACGATGTGATTGTGGTTTATAACGGTGATTAAAGTGTTTGCAATAAGATTTTGATATGACTTTTGAAAGAACTTAGCGCATAGTGCAGCCGCATGACTTAGTGGATTTTTAAGTCATTTAAGTTTGTAATCTATGCAAATTGTGATGTGAACTAAGGAATTAAAGTGGAAAAGCAAGAGAAACTTTATTTCCTAAAGTTTTTTGACTTAAGCTAAAAAAAAATGAAATGAATTTACTAATTATTTTTAAAGGGCCCCCATTTATTAAAATAAATGGGGGTTCTTATATAGCACAACAGCTAGCGATTCACTTGGGAGAACCAACTATCTCTGACTAAGTTTTTTAAAATTCTAAAACTTTTTTGAAATAAAAATAGTTGTAGGAATGAATTTCAAACAAATAATATCTTACTAAGCAACGAAATTTCTCTTAATTAAAATTCATAAGAATTCCTCTTTTAAGATATAAGTATTAGAATATATACAAGTCTTTACTCAGTTTAACAAGATAAAGAAGGTGGCTCTCATAGATTAGCTTTATAAATATTTACTCTTTTATCATAGGTAGAGCCTCTCATCCAATAGACAATTTAAGCTCTTGGCAGGGTTACCTTTTACCCAGCAATGATTCATTATCTCATTCAGTGTTTCTTACAATTTCCAAAAATAAATTCCAACCTTATACACTTGATCTTTTTTGAAAATTTCTTTTCTTTTTTGTATTTTATTTTTATTTACTTCAAAGCCATTGTCTTGGCTTGGTAACCAAATAATGACAATTCCATTCACTAGTTGTAATTAAACTGATCAACATGGCTCTTGATGAGATCCCTTGTCCTCTTGATATAATCTCAATTCATTACCCTGTTTTGGTAGGCAGTATTAGTAATGTAAATTTAACTATTTCCCTCTGAACATGGTAAACAAGCTCGTGATGAGACTTATTATCTTTTAAGATTTTCTATTATAATCGGTTTTGAATTTATTCTAAAAATTAATAAGTTTTTCCAGATGGGGTGAATCATTGGTCCTTTTGAGGATTTCTGGATGATAATGTTAAGTTTTAGATTTATTTTCTATGGAAGAGTCTTTAATATGTTAAATATTATTTTATTGACTAATAACAAAATAATCATGATATATAAAGATGAGAGTTCATCAGAGAATAAATAACTTTAGTGAAATTGCATCTTCTAGTGAAAATAAAATCTATTTGTATTTCAAATATTTCAATTTTTTCCTTAACATTTCTTATTTCTATAAGCGATAAATAAAAAAGGATCATCTGAGATGTTTATTTGAAAAGCCAAAAATTCATGCTACTAGAATTTTATTTTCCAAAGGAAAGAAAAAGACACTAGTATACAGGGAATAGAAGGGGTTACCTCCTATGAAAAGTATCTTTTCAAAATATGCCCATTAACAGGCAAAGAATCTCTTTTACCTGATAGATCTTGCAATAAGAATGTTGATGGGCCTATTTCTTCAATTATTTCAAATGGACCTACCTAGATTTTTTGAAACTTAGTGTGTTTACCTTTTTCCTCATGTTCTTTGTCCCATTTCAATACCAGATCACCAATTTGAAAGTTTTTTAAAGTAACAGAAGTTGAATCAAATAAATATTTTACTATCTGTTGATGATGTGCATGAGTATGCTTAGCTTTTTCTCTTTGTTCTTCTAGCTTAAGAATTTGAAATTGTCTTTGTTGTAATGAAGAAGAAGGAGATTCACCAATGGATTGAACTAAGACGAGGGAAGGAATAACTACATTGGTAGGAAGAACGACTTCGTTTCCATAAACAATATTGAATGGAGAGGTGCCAATAGAAGCTTTATGAGTTATTTGATCTGCCCAAAGAGCAAAGATTAATGACTTGTGCCGATTTCGTTGGTTTTGATCAACATTTCATTTGTTTATTCTAATAATATTTTTGGCTGTGGAATCTACTAAGCCATTTCCTTGCAGGTAATAATTTTCAGAATACTTAAGTTTAAAACTTATTTTGATTGAAAATTCCATCATAGCAGTTCCTGAGAAGTAAGATGCATTATCAAACATTAAAGCAGTAGGTAATCCAAATCTAGTTATGGTATATTGGTCATGTTATCACCAAAATTAGACCTGATTGGTGTTGTTCAGAAAACTTAAGTGTAACTATTTCAAACCAATATTTTGACTGAGGCTTACCCTCCTCAGCCTGAGAGGGCTCTCTCAAGGGTTAATGATATCGATTAAAGATGTAGATAGATGGCTAACTCTATGGTTTATGATTTTATATGTTTATAGGTTGAAAGATGAAGACTTGCTACCATTGGGCTATGGAGTCAGTAACAGAGATAAAGATAACAAATAACTCTTCTTACAAAACTGAGGCTTGTATATACTTCAATGAAAGAGTGACATGTTCAGAAAAGTCTCAATAACTTGAGTTTCAAAGGAATTCAGAGCATGTGGTTCATGAATTATGAGTAATGATACATCAAGGTATTGAAAAGGAAAGTATTAAAAGTGATTCATCAAAGCTTAACACTTAAAGGAAGTCAGAGCATGAATGACCATGAATTCTGAGTAATACGTATTTAAAACATTTGAAGAAAACCTTTCAAAGGTAGGATTCAAAAAACTCAATTCACCATAGTTCAACACTTAAAGAAAGTAAGAGCATGTTTCTCCATGAATTCTGAGTAATAAGAATTAAAAATATGGAAGTAAAAAATATCAAAGATAAAAGATAAAACTCACTGAAGTACACTAAGAATCTCAGGTCTGCCAAGAAGAAAACCCCTTTGCATTACTGATCACAGTCCATTACATTAAGCAACAGTTTGCCAAAAAGTCTTCAACCCATATGAATTTGACCTAATGCTTGATATAAAGCTTTTACAATATTGGATTCCATGATCCACCACTAGGAGAATTCGAATTTCCTTTCTTGACACCTATTCTACCCATAAAAAAAACTATTAATTACAAACTGACAGCTAAATTGTCTTTTAAGAGTCCTAATACAAATAGGAGTGAAACGCTTAATTATGCTTGAAACAAACTTATCTAAAATTTAATGCTTCCTTTGCCTAATGAAATCTAATGAGGTCGAATTTGGATGATGCCTTCATCTCTGATGTAATCCAGTTGATGATGCCAAAAACTATTTTAGAAATTAGGAGACAGGTTTCCTGTTTTTCAGCCAATTACTTTCATTGTCATCTTCAAGCACTTTAATGATTGATGAATCAGATTCCCATGTGTCTTGTTCACCAAATGTTACCATGAAATCTTTAATCTTCCACCTGTGCAAATAAATGTCTCTGAAATAGTGTAAAAGGATATCAAACTGGCTAAGCTACGAAAGTAGCCTGTTTTCGTAGCGCAGTTTGTAGGTCATTGTAAAAATCTGTCCTTTAACCATATTTTCTCCTATTTTTCACTTTGATTCTTCACCTGTGATCTTCATGTATCCACCAGCAACATCAAATCTTGAAAACGAACAATACTTACCTCCAAAAGTCATGTGTAAAGTGCTAAAAACTCATCTTCAGCAGTTTCATAGCGCGCTACGAAATTGCTGTGCAGGATTCTTTTAACCCAGTTTTCGAAAAATTTAAAGTTTTAAGGTATTAAAAACTCTTCAAGAATTGAAATTAACATCAAAAAAAAAAAATTAACCTTTAAAATATGCTTTTCCTCAAAATTGGTCTTCTCCTTAATGAAAAACTGATTTAAGATCTATCATTTTTCTGCATTGTTTTTATCTAAAAAATAGGTGTTGAGACAGAGCTTTTATCTCCTCATCCAAAATTTATTTTGAGAAACTGAAGGATAATTTTGGATACCATGCTCTCTTGAACAAAAACCTCTCTCTTTTTTTGAAATACCTCTCCTACTGTCTAGAAACTATCTTTGAACAACATGTGTAAAACTAGAAAATTCTGATTTATGAAAATATGGCTTCAAAGAAAGCCTTGTATCTCCCAATTGGTAATCCTTGTGAGGAAAGTGAGAGAGTTTATTATATCTGGAGAGTTTATTAAGAGAAACCTCTTTCAGAATTCCAAAAGACATTTTCTTGTCACCAAAAACTGATCATGAAGTTGACAACTAAAACCAGAAAACAAAGTTTTTCTCTCAATGACTTTCATCAGTTTCGTAGCACAAGTTAAGTCATAAATTTCTCCCACCTTGTAACGAATTTGAAGAAAATGAAAGAGATTTTTGTATTTAGGTATGTTAGGAAGAAAAACCTCTTTTAGTTTTCAAAAATTCATTTTCAGTTTCCCATAAACCTACTTGGAAATTTACTACTAAAACTAGAAAATAGAGTTTTTTTGATGAAAAAGGTTGCTTCAGCAGTTTCGTAGCGTGCTACGAAAATAGCAGCATTTTCGTAGCACAAAATAAGCTTTTTACACCATCCGTGCTATGAAAATGTGGTTTCATGGCTAATTCCAAATTTTTTTCAAATGGTTTAAGATATGACTTCTAAAGAGGATTTGAGACCTTTAAGACATGGAATAAGGTTGTTAAACTTTATTTGGATATGAAAATGAGACTTTTGAGACTCTTACCCTATCACCTAACCTTTAAAGCATGAAATGACCTAACACCTATCTAAGACCATGACTAGGAATGATGTAAACTCTCCAAGTTTAGAAAAAAATTTAAGGGTGATAACAGTGGCTCCACTTGGGATAGTGTTCCCCTATGGTACACTAAGAACTGGTAGCTCCAGTGCTGCTATCCATCCTTTAAAATAAAACTCTAAAATTCTGTGCAATCTGCTTCAACTTTTATGGCCTTCACCTCGGGCTCAAGTTTGATGATCTCTGCAAAAATCACTCAAACTATACCTACTAAAAAAATTGCTCTGTCAACCTTGAGCTTATTTGCGCATAATCCTACCTACCCTATCAGCTGCAATCTCCATTTGTAGCTCAAGGAACATGAAACTTCCAATGAATCCAATCAATTGTCTTTTCTGATATATGAGGCTCTTGACTGCATTCGACCTGAAAATAACCATGATAGTGAGATGGCCAAAGCAACTTATAATGTATCTGATCTTCATAATGCAAATGAAAATGAAATACTGGTGTGCAAAGCTTTCCCATGTATTCAGCTATAGGGTCACCGAAGACATGGTTATTTTGATGATCATCATAACATTCTATATCTTCAGACAACTGATTCTCAGTGACACAAAATTCCTTTGATATGCTATCCAACTGCTTTTCTGAATGATTCCCATAAACAATGTAATTTTCCTCATTATTATGATCATTTTTTGATGTAAGCTGTTGCAAAGTATGACATAAAAAATCAACCTTTTCCTCTACTTGAGGGTTATAAAAGCTATCTTCCAGTATTTCTTCTTGGTGTTTGCAATGATTTTCATACTCTTTATGATAAAAAACTGGCAATTTTGTTGCATCTTTACATCAATCTCAGAGGATGTAACATGGTTTTCATAAGTAAACCCCTGCTGATTTTCATGTTGCATTTTATGGGATTTTATCCTTTTTTCTTGGTGTTGAAATGTATTTTTATGAAGAGCCTCTAAAATTTCTTCATCCATGAATTCATCATCATCATAAAAATCCTCCAAATGTTGAATAAAACTCACAGAATGTTTACAACAATATTTAACCAGCAATAATGAGGGATGACACTTTTTATACATCTCATATAATACATCAAGGAAATTAGCAAGAGAATATAATGAAGCATTTGCCAAACCTTTATACCAAGACCATGTTTTTCCTTCTAAAGTGGTCATAAACATCTTCAAGAAATTGAACCTTAAGACTGTGTACATGCATATGGAACCTAACCAAATGAAGAGGAAAATTGTCTTTCTTTTCATATTTGAATATTGGAATATCATCTAACCATTCAACCTTAGGCATAGGAATTGGAAAACCAGGGATATGAGACTAATTCATAGGGGCATACCTGGCATTCATTCTTGCAATGGAACTCATCTTGAAACTTCATCAAGCTATTGATCTTTAAGCAGTGGAGTCACCTTCCAATTTGATTATTCGATGTGTGGAGTCACCAAGGTAGTTCTACAGCCTCAAATAGATTCTGAGCTCCCGCTACCTTTAGAAGTTCAACTTCTTGATTTCGGGAATGAATAATCTTCAGGCTCCCAGCATACACACCATAAAATGTTATCACCAAAATCGGACCTGATTGGCTATTGATCAGACAACTTCAGTGTAACTATTTCAAACCAATCTTTTGACTGAGGCTTAGCCTCCTTAGCCTGAGATGGCTCTCTAAAGGGTTAATGATATTGATTAAAGATGTAGATATATGGCTAAATCTATGGTTTATGATTTTGTATGTTTATAGGTTGAAAGATGGAGACTTGCTACCATTGGGTTGTGGGGTTAGTGACAGAGATAAAGATAAAAAATAACTCTTATTACAAAACTGAGGCTTGTATATACTTCAATGAAAGAGTGACACATTCAGAAAATTCTCAATAACTTGAGTTTCAAAGGAATTTAGAGCCTGAATGACCATGAATTATGAGTAATAATTATTTAAAAAATTGAAGAAAACCTTTCAAAGGTAAGATTCAAAAAACTAAATTCACCATAGTTCAACACTTAAAGGAATTCAGAGCATGTTTCTCCATGAATTCTGAGTAATAAGCATTAAAACTATGGAAGTAAAACATATCAAAGATAAAAGATAAAATTCACTGAAGTACACTAAGAATCTCAGGTCTGCCAAGAAGAAAACCCCTCTGCATTACTGATCATAGTCCATTACATAAAGCAACATTTTTTCCAAAAAGTTTTCAACCAATATGAATTCAACCTAATGCTTGATATAGAGCTTTAACAATATTGGATTCCATGATCCACCACTAGGAGAATTCGAATTTCCTTTCTTGACACCTATTCTACCCATAAAACAAACTATTAATTACAAACTGACAGCTAAACTGTCTTTTAAGATTCCTAATACAAATAGGAGTGAAACTCCTAATTGTGATTGAAACAACCTTATCTAAACTTTAATGCTTCCTTCACAAGTTGCAATATCATGAGGTTGAATTTGGATGATGCCTCCACCTCTGATGTAATCCAGTTAATGATGCCAAAAACTTTCCTAGAAATTAGGAGACAGGTTTCCTATTTTTCAACCAATTACTTTCATTGTCATCTTCAAGCACTTTAATGATTGATGAATTAGATTCCCATGTGTCTTGTTTGCTGAAAATTACCATGAACTGTTTAATCTTCCACCTATGCAAATAAATGTCTCTGAAATAGTGTAAAAGGATATGAAACTGGCTGCGCTACGAAAGTAGCCTATTTTCATAGCGCAGTTTGTAGGTCATTGTAAAAATATGTCCTTTAACCATATTTTCTCTTGTTTTGCACATTGATTCTTCACCTGTGATCTTCATGTATCCACTAGCAGCATCAAATCTTGAAAACCAAAAATCCTTACCTCCAAAATCCATGTGTAAAGTGTTAAAAACTCATGTTCAGCAGTTTCGTAGCGCGCTACAAAACTGCTGTGCAGGCTTCTTGTAACACAGTTTTCAAAAAAATTAAAGTTTGAAGGTATTCAAAACTCTTCAAGGATTGAAATTAACATAAAAAATCAGAACAACTTAACCTTTAAAAGATGCTTTTCCTCAAAAAATTTCTTCTCCTTAATGAAAAACTAATTTAAGATCTATCATTTTTTTGCACTGTTTTTATCTGAAAAATAGGTGTTTTTTTTTTCCACAGAAAAAAAATGAACTTTCTATTATATATAGATAGTCTCTGAACATATGCCAAGCATTTCGTAAAAATAACATAGCCATTCCCTTTGCGAGAGGGAGTGGAACATAGCTACTTAAACACCTGTGCAGGATGTTAGCAGCCCTATAAACCAAGAGATAACCATAGTAACCAACAGTGCATCTCTTTTTCACTCATCATCAAGTAGGAGATGAGAGCAGAAAAGGAGGCAGCACATAAACATAGCTCCACTATCACCAATAAGAGTTGGCAGTAGGAACTATCCCAGCCCCATAAGATACACAAACACTAGTACAAAAATGGAGCCCAGAACCTCCTTACATAAGGAAAACAGTTCTGGACTCTATAAAGTAGCAATTTTCAAAATTTATAAAGTCAACTATACAATACAGAAAAAACACTAGATAATTACACAAAAGGAGGCTATTCATGGGTATGAACAGTCCCATCCACCACTTCAGCTACTGCCCAGGACCCCAGAGTGAGTTTAGCACCTTCTTTAGATAAGAGATCTACTTGTTGGTTCCTTTCCCTGTAAATGTGAACAATAGAAATCTCAGAGAAAAAAGATTTTAGACGTCGAATCTCCTTAAGCAGAGGTAGTAAAATAAAATTCCTGCATTGCTGAGTCCCATTGAACCAGTTTACTACATTTCGAGAATCACCAAAAATCCAAATCTGTCTCATTTGTTTAGAAATAAGCCAGCAGAGAAGCAAATGAAGAGATTTAAGTTCAGCATAGTTATTAGACCCTTGCCCAAGGCCGACAGAGGCTCGAAGAAAGTTTTCAGCAGAAACATGAATGACTAAGCCAGCACCACAAATATCATTTCCACCAGAAGCACCATCAAAGTAAGCCCATGGAACTGACTCATTTATAGTTTCAGGCTGTATATTACGAAAAGAACTTGCAACAGCAGGAGAAGGAATGCTATCGAATATTGCAGCTCCCTCTGCTGCCAGCCTAGCTATGGGGAAGGAGGACTCATTGAAAATTATCTTGTTGCGAGCAATCTAGGTTCCCCAAGCTATTAGAAGAGGGAAGGCCCTGATTTTATCATCTGGAGCCTCCTGCCACCATGAATTCCAAGCTTGAGAAAGGTCTTCTCCATGCCATCTCAAAGGAATATTATTCAAGCGCAAAGATTTTTCCCAAAGACTTGAGTTAAAGGGGCAAGAGAGGAAAAGATGTTGAAGAGTTTCTTCATCAGACTTGCAGAGAGAACACCAACTCGGCCCCTGTTTACCTCTCTTTTGCAGAAAATCCCAAGTTGGAACCTTGTTATGAAGAATGCACCAGAAAAAAATTCTAGTCTTGGCTGGACTTTTAAGTTTCCAGAGAGATTTGGACCACCAGCTAGGATTCCCCCAACCTTCTTGCGTCATAAGCCATTTATATCCAAATTTTGGGGAGTAGATTCCTGTCTGTGCATGCACCCATCACAGTTTATCAGCAGAATCTGAAATTCTGATGGAAGAATGTGAAAGATCAGCGACATACCTATTCCATTCTTCCATCCACCTATTTTCAAGATGCAGGTCTGTGCCAGACAGCCAGCCTTGCTTGACGAGGGAGGTAGTCTTGGGGTCCGCCACCTGATTCAAGGAAAAGAAGCCTTCTGAGTTTAGATGATTAACTAACTCCTAGGACAGTGAGAAATTAGGCGAACAACCAACCCAAGGATCACGTCCCACCCGAACTTGATTTCCATTGTCGACCTGCCATGCCAAGCCTCTCTCAATTAGCCGTACAAAAACCACAATAGCTTTCCAAACAATTGAGGCATTTTTGGAGGTTTTGACTGTGGACCGAACCCAGTCCAGAACAGAGCCTTGACTGATATATTTGCATTTGATGACCGAAACCCAGAGGGAGTCAGTAGAAATCAAACGCCACGCTAATTTGGCCACCAAGGATTTTGCAAAGGAAAACAAGTTTTTAATTCCCCAGCCTCCCCACTCCTTTGGTTTTGAAATTGTATCCCAAGCCACCCAAGGGCTGAACGTGTCCGGATTTGACCCAGACCAAAGAAAATTTCTGCATAATTTATCAATGGAGGCCAAAATGCCTTTAGGGACCCAAGCCAGACTGGCCCAATAAACTAGGATAGCCATCAGGATGGACTTAATTAAAACCAGTCGACCTGCCCTCGATAGCCACCTGAAGCTCCAATGAATTAGCCTTTTTTCAACCTTGGCAAGAAGCCATTTCCAGTCCCGAATTCTGTAAGAGTCTGGTTTTAGCAAGAACCCCAGATATTTAAAATTTTCCTGCAAGGAATGGACTTCAAAGTTCAGCAGTCTACGAAAGACCTGAAGGGGTGATAGTTGATTTGAGAGTATTTATTTGAAGCCCAGTTGCTTTAAGAAAAAGCTCCAATAGAGGCTTTAAGGCACGACAGTCATCAATAGATCCATTAAGAAATAACAGAATATCGTCTACAAAAAGTAAATGCGTGATCCATAAGTTAGTGGCCACTTCGATCCCTTTTAAATTGCCCAGTCTTCTATCCTTATGAATCAGGAGGCTTAATCCTTCAGCTGCCAGCAAGAACAGCAGTGGCGAAAGTGGACAGCCCTGCCTGAGGCCTCGTTCAGGAGTAAAAAAAGAAGTGGCAGCACCATTAATCAGGAGAGCAATATCTGTAGAAGAAACACAGCTCATGATCCATCTGACAAAATCAAATCTGAAACCAAGATGAGTAAGAAGAAGCCTCAAGTACAACCAACTGAGTCTATCATAAGCTTTCGATAAATCCAATTTGACAATAAGCCCTTTCCTACCACTCTTTTTTAGGCTATGCAAGGATTCTTGAGCAACACCTACAGCTTCATGGATTTGACGACCATTAAGAAAACCAAACTGTTCTGGAGAAAGATGGGAGGAGAGAAAAGGTTTAAGCCTGGAAGCAATAACTTTCGCTATGACTTTATAGACATAGGTGCAGAGGGAGATTGGGTGGAAATTAGCAAAAGAAGAAGGGTGGTCAGACTTGGGAATCAAAGCAAGAAAGGTGGAGTTGAAAGGGCCAAAGACTTGACCTGTAGCTCTTGATTCTTCTACAACAGCAACAAGATCATCTCCAAGTGTTTCAAAAAAATGCAGAAAGAATTCAACAGTCCAGCCGTCCGGCCCTGGAATTTTGTCCTTTTGCATACCTTTAAGGATATCCTCAACCTCCTGTTTGGAGACAGGTGCCATTGTTGCCTCATTTTCTTCCTCCTCCACAAACCTGGGGAACAGCTGCGCGACTCTGATCACTTCTGCAATGGACGCTTCAGCTGGAGCTTTAAAGAGATCTTTGAAGAAAGTGATACCCAAAGAAGACAAGTCCTCAAAAGAGGAAGCCACTTCGCCATTCCCTTTAGGCAATTCCCAGATAGTGTTTGCCATCTTCCTACCTTTAGCGTAGTTTTGGAAGAACTTAGTGTTTTCATCCCCCGCTTGAAGCCATAGCGCCCTACTTTTCAGCCTCCAATTTTCCTCTCTTAGCTGGAGGATTTTTCTTCTTGAGGCCTCTAGTTCCTTGATTCTATTCCTCGAGCTAAGGATTCATATCCTCCTCCTTCTAGATATTCTAAGAGAGAAATTTCAGAGTTGACCTTTTTAAGTTCCTCCTCCTCCTTCTTCTTCAAGTTAGCCGCCCAAATCTTGGAAGCTGATTTCATTCTCTTCAAGTTATTCCAAAAGAAAGCACTCCTTGAAGAATTAGGCCTGACTGGGTCAACCTCCCAAGTGGAGGCAAAAAGCTCCTGGTACGAGTCTTCTTTAAGCCAGGCAGGGTTAAAACGAAAAGGTGACCCAGGTTTCCTTCCAGCGCCTTTAACCTCGATGAGGATGGGGAAGTGATCCGAAATACCACCTTCGTCAATCCAGTGTCAGTAATCTGGAAGAAGTTCCAGTAGAGGCTCACTAAGAAGAAACCGACCCAGCTTCTTCCCCAGCCAATCCTGACCAACCCTTCGGTTCCTCCAAGTAGGTTTCAACTTCAGAAGGGGCATGTCCACCAGATGAGCAAGCACAAGGTGATTAAAGAAAAAATCAGATAGGGGGTCTGCTCTGGCCGAGGCACCCCATGATTCTGCTTCCCCTAGCGAGAAATTGCGGTCGCCTCCAATAATTAGGCAGGGGTGGCCTATCCAGGAGGACCGAAAAACAAAAGACCAGAACCTCTCCCTTTCCACACAAGGTCCATAAATATTCAGGGAGAGCAGGGAGAGGTTGAGCTCACTGGAAAAAATTTTCATAGCTAGCATATTCTGTGACCCCCAAGAAGAAACATACTTCAATTTAGTAGGATTGAAACCTGAGACCACACCTCCAGATCTCCCCACAGCATCAAGAGAAAAAAAATACCAACTAGGTAGCAACTTAGATAAAGAAGAGACAACCTCCTCCCCTTTGCCCAGAGTTTCTTGAAGCAGAATGATATCAGGTTTTGAGCACGCACCAGCTCTTTGAATGCTAGCCTTTTGGCCTGGCTAGCTAGGCCTCTGTAGTTAAAAGAGAGAAAAATCATGGCACATCACCAGGGGGTGGCCGCTCTGCTCTAAGCACCCTAGAGAGCGACATCTGCTTACCATCAGCGATGTCGACGACAGCTTTCGACTGAGCTAGGGAGAGGTTAGATTTCCTGCCTCTAGTCTTTCTGGCCCCTATTTCAACAGAGTTAGAGGCGAGTCCACCCACTACAAAGCCCAATCCTCTCCTGTCAGCACGAGGTCTAAGATTGTAAGGAATAGAATCAGAAACAGAAGGCCGAGGGCAAGGGCCAGAAGGAGCAACCAGAGAAGAAGAGGGAGGAACAAGGGCATCAGGGACAGAGACAAAAACACTATCCATAGAAGGCGGGGTAAGATTTAAGGCCGAGAGATCACTCAAGAGCTGCCTGGAGGGACCAGGCTCCATACAGATAGCAAAACGAAAACAAGGAGATGAAAGAGACAAGGGAGGTAAAGAGGGAGACATACCCGCCTGAGTCGCCCTGCCAAGATCAGCTTCTGAAAGGGGAGCCAGTGGGTCTGCCTTGTCCTCGACAGGAAGAGAGGAAGGGCCGAAAGCTTCCACCGAGTCCTGGACCACGTCTGCCACGGGAGGAGAGGAAACCCTCTGAGCCGAAGGGCCCGGATCTGCTTCCACATCCTGAACTAAGACAGAAGATTTCTTCGCCCTGTTCTTCCTTCTCTGTCTATGTTTGCGCTAATGGCCCAATGGGCAATCCCGAGCCAAGTGACCGGTCTTATGGCATCTGTTACACCTGAACGGAAGGTGCTCATAATCCAAAATCTGCAAAAACTCGAAGTCCTTATAGTGGAGCGTCATTGCCTCCGCCAGACCTTCACGAGGGTTTAAGCTCACCAGGATACGGGCCACACTCTTATCCTTAGTCTGAAAATAGGATTTTTCAGCTTCAAGGAAGGTACCCAGCGTATTGCCAATAGAGATGAAGACTGAATCAGTCCAGAATTGCAGAGGAAGGTCGGGCAGCTTTACCCACATAGGGGATTCAACCATTTTCTCTTTCTGCGCATCAAAAAGAGGGGTCCATATTCTGAAAAGCACGGGTCTCTTACCAAAGAAACAATTCCCTTCAAGAAATCTATCCACTTTTTCTTTCCTGTCAAAGGTAATACTGAACCACCCTCACACCAGGATGGTTAAATCAACAGGCAGGCCTGGAGAAACATTCCACGTAGAGTGAGCCCATTCTGCAATGTAGGCTTCCGAATATTTCCTTCCCCTTACTCTTCCCACAACCATGGTTTCGGATAGATCCATGACGTTTTCAATACTGATATCCACTCCAAGCAAACATTTCGGACACTCTTCCTTAGATTTGATGAACTTTGCCTTCTTCCACTTAGATCCCACAGCTCTCTTGACCCCTCCCTTCTCTGCTACCGGCTTGGCTGGAGGAAACTCGGCTCTAATAGTCTCAAGAAGGAAAATTTTTAGAGCTTCGATAGAACGAAAAGAACCAAGACCATTGAGAGAGGTATGCAGAGCGCCAGCCCCTAAAGCAGCTTCACACTCCGGCGCAACCCCTTGATTGTCAGAGGCAACAAATTTTGGTATGAATTCCACTTCCTTCCTAGAGGAAACCCTTGACAAGATATCACAACCTCGGCCCCCATCCTTTTCTGGTTCAGCAAACCCTCCTGCATCAAGATTTGGCAGCAAAAGCCCCCCCACCACTCCTGCTGGTGTTACCTTGGGGAGACCATTCTCTCCCTCTGCCACACAATGCCCCCTCGAGCTTGCAAAGGATGGTGTTCCCAGCAAAGCAAGACCCACAGAGGGTTCGACCCTTGGTAAATAGGGACCCTGCATGAAGTGAAGACCTCTACACCCAAACCCTTCTTCGAAACCACCAGTACCAACAAGAGGAAAGGGGTTACCTTGAAAGGCCGAGAGCTACGAGACCAGTTCGTGGTTGAGGACTACTTTGAAAATCTCTTTAGAAGCCAAAGGGTAACATCTGTTAGGAAGATGCTGAAGCCCAAAAACGGAACCACTCTGTGGCTCGTTGAGATTGTAACCGACGTCCCCGCAACCTGTCGAGAACCCTCCCAAAGCTGCTTCAGCTGCTAAATCAAACGAAGATCGGTTTGGGAAGTATAGATCTAGATTCTTCTCTGAGATTTATACCCCCCAACAGGTGATTAAATCCTCTGGCAATGGCTCTAGCTCAACAGAGAAACTATCAAGACCCATTGTGAACAAAAGACTGCCCTCTTAAACAAACCTGCCAAAGCCCTCAAACCTCGCTTTCCTTCAGCAGCCCTAAACTCCAAAAACCATTCTACGTAGCCAGATACGCGTCCGCAAAAATCCTCCATACTAAAGAAAACAGGTTCAACACGACACGTACCGGGGACAGACATGCTTGAATCCATAGGAAACTGCACGGAAAAACCCTAGCATCTTCTGCGAAACCCTAGCCCGCTCCATGGTAATTGATAACATGATCTTGTCGCTACTCTCTCTTGCACATGTTGTTTCTTGATTTCTTGTTCACACAGGCTAGGAGAGTTCAAACATGGCTATACACATAGATAAGGAGAGTTATTTGAATCGTGGAGATGTGAATTGAATTGCAAAGTCATTTGAAAAATAGGTGTTGAGACAGAGCTTTTATCTCCTCATCCAAAAGCTATTTTCAGAAATTGAAGGAGGCTTTTGGAAACCATGCTTTCTTGAAAAAAAACCTCTCTTGGTTTTTTGAAATACCTCTCACTGTCCAAAAACTATCTTTGAACAACATGTGTAAAATTGGAAAATTCTGATTTCTGAAAATATGGCTTCAAAGAAAGCCTTTTATCTCCCAACTGGTAACACTTGTGAGGAACGTGAGAGAGGTTATTGTAGCAGGAGATTTTATGAAGAGAAATGTCCTTCAGAATTCTAAAAGACATTTTCTTGTGGACAAAAATGGATCATCAAGTTGACAACTAAAACCAGAAAACATAGTTTTTCTCTCAATGACTTTCAGTAGTTTCGTAGTGCAAGTTAAGTCATCAATTTCTCCTGGCAGACGCACCATAAAATGTTATCACCAAAATCAGACCTGAATGCTTACTAATCAGACAACTTAAGTGTAACTATTTCAAACCAATATTTTGACTGAGGCTTAACCTCCTCAGCCTGAGAGGGCTCTCTTAAGGGTTAATGATATTGATTAAAGATGTAGATAGATGGCTAAATCTATGGTTTATGATTTTGTATGTTTATAGGTTGAAAGATGGAGAATTGCTACCATTGGGATATGGAGTCAGTGATAGAGATAAAGATAACAAATAACTCTTCTTACAAAATTGAGGCTTGTATATACTTCAATGAAAGAGTGACACATTCAAAAAAGTCTCAATAACTTGAGTTTCAAAGGAAGTCAGAGCACGTGGTTCATGAATTATGAGTAATGATACATCAAGGTATTGAAAAGGAAAGTATTAAAAGTGATTCATCAAATCTTAACACTTAAAGGAAGTCAAAGTATGAATGACCATGAAGTCTAAGTAATAAGTATTTAAAACATTGAAGAAAACCTTTCAAAGGTAGGATTCAGAAAACTCAATTCACCATAGTTCAACACTTAAAGGAAGTCAGAGCATGTTTCTCCATGAATTTTGAGTAATAAGCATTAAAACTATGGAAGTAAAACATATCAAATATAAAAGATAAAACTCACTGAAGTACACTAAGAATCTCAGGTCTGCCAAGAAGAAAACCCTTCTGCATTACTGATCACAGTCCATTACATAAAGCAACAGTTTTTCCAAAAAGCCTTCAACCCATATGAATTCGACCTAATGCTTGATATAGAGCTTTTACAATATTGGATTCCATGATCCACCACTAGGAGAATTCGAATTTCCTTTCTTGACACCTATTCTACCCATAAAACAAACTACTAATTACAAACTGACAGCTAAACTGTCTTTTAAGAGTCCTAATACAAATAGGAGTGAAACTCATAATTATGCTTGAAACAACCTTATCTAAAATTTAATGCTTCCTTTTATAGCTGCAATCTCATGAGGTTGAATTTGGATGATGCCTCCACCTCTGATGTAATCCAGTTGATGATGCCAAAAACTATCCTAGAAATTAGGAGACAGGTTTCCTGTTTTTCAGCCAATTACTTTCATTGTCATCTTCAAGCACTTTAATGATTGATGAATCAGATTCCCATGTGTCTTGTTTGCCAAATATTACCATGAAATATTTAATCTTCCACTTGTGCAAATAAATGTCTCTAAAATAGTGTAAAATGATCTGAAACTGGCTGAGCTACGAAAGTAGCCTGTTTTCGTAGCGTAGTTGGTAGGTCATTGTAAAACTCTATCCTTTAACCATATTTTCTCTTGTTTTTCACTTTACGTCTTCACCTTGTGATCTTCATGTATCCACTAGCAACATCAAATCTTGAAAACAAAAAATCCTTACCTCCAAAATCCATGTGTAAAGTGCTAAAAACTCATCTTCAGCAGTTTCGTAGCGCGCTATGAAACTACTGTGCAGGCTTCTTTTAACCTAGTTTTTAAAAAATTTAAAGTTTGAAGGTATTAAAAAATCTTCAAGGATTGACATTAAAATAAAAAATAAAAACAACTTAACCTTTAAAAGATGATTTTCCTCAAAATTGGTCTTCTCCTTAATGAAAAACTGATTTAAGATCTATCACTTTTCTGCACTGTTTTTATCTGAAAAATAGGTGTTGAGACAGAGCATTTATCTCCTCATAAAAAATGTATTTCGAGAAAATGAAGGTGGCTTTTGGAGAACATGTTGTCTTGAACAAAAACCTCTCTTGGGTTTCTGAAATATCTCTCCTACTGTCCAGGAACTATCTTTGAACAACATGTGTAAAACTCGAAAATTCTGATTTCTGAAAATATGGCTTCAAAGAAAGCCTTTTATCTCATAGCTGGTAACACTTTTGAGGAAAGTGAGAGAGCTTATTGTATATAGAGATTGTATGAAGAGAAATATTTTTCATAATTCTAAAAGGCATTTTAATGTGGCCAGAAACTGATGATGAAGTTGACAACTAAAACCAGAAAACAAAGTTTTTCTCTCAATGAATTTCAGCAGTTTCCACAAGTTAAGTCATCCATTTCTCCCACCTCATAATGAACTTGAAGAAACTGAAAGATATTTTGTAGCTAGTTATTTTAGGAAGAAAAACCTCTTTCATTTTTCAAAAATTCATTTTCAGTTTCCCATAAACCTCCTTGGAAATTTACTACTTAAACCAGAAAACAAAGTTTTCTTGATGAAAAAGGCTGCTTCAGCAGTTTCGTAGCGCGTTACGAAAATAGTAGCGTTTTCATAGCACAAAGCAGGATTTTTACACTGTCTGCGCTATGAAAACTTGGTTTCGTGGCTAATTCCAATTTTTTTTCAAATGGTTTAAGATATGAATTCTAAAGAGGATGTGAGACCTTTAAGACATGGAATAAGGTTGTTAAACTTTATTTGGATATGAAAATGAGACTTTTGAGACCCTTACCCTATCACCTACCCTTTAAAGCATGAAATGACCTAACACCTATCTAAGACCATGACTAGGAATGATGTAAACTATCCAAGTTTAGAAAAAAATTTAATGGTGATAACAAGTCAATGAAATCAATGATATTCTCAGAGTTGGCTACCTTCAATGGAATTGCTTCCACCCATTTAGTAAAGTAATTTGTAGTTGTGAGAATATATTTATGTTGTTTGGAAGAGTTAGGAACAATCTCACCGATTATATCTAATCCCAACTATTGAAATGGTTGTTCGATATTAACTAGTTGTAATGCGAAGGCTGGCTTCCTTTGTCTTCCAGATGCAATTTGAAAAACTTTTCATTTTCTTGCATATTCGTGAGCATCGTTGAAAAGTGTAGGCAATAGTAACCTGCATGCAGGATTTTGTGTACTATCATATTTCCCCCAAAATGTCCTCCATCTAGTCCATCATGGAGTTCCTGCAAGATTTTCTCTACTTCAGATTTTTCTAAGCATATTAGTAGTACATAATCAAAATTTCTTATAAAAATACATCTTTTATTAATTCATATTGCTTGGCCTTTAATCTTAAAGCATGTTTTGTTTTATAACTGAGTTGGGTTGGGGCATATCCATTTTTCAAATAAAATATGAGATCAATGTATCTAGATTGCACATCGTTGAGGCTTACCTCTGATATTTGTACATTGTTACCCGAATCTTCTTCTGATGATAATTGGGATGCTCCTGTTAGGATTCTGCAAAAACCTTGACCTCTAACAATTTTAGAGGGTCTAATTTCTACATCATATTCTTGTAAAGCAGTAACCCAGTTAGCCCTTTTCTCTCCTAATTCTATTTTCATTAATAATTGTCTCACTATAGAGAATGTAACTATGATTTTGATGTGAGTTTTTAGTAGAAATGGCCTGAAATGCTTTATATCCTTAAAGACAACAAATGCTTGCTTTTATACAAATGAATAATTTAGTTTCGCACCTTGCAAATTGGAACTGGAAAATGATATTGGTGCTTTAATTTGTTGGTCATTAATTTGTGTTAAAACAACAGCATATGATGTATCTCATGAAAAAGTATATAAAGTAAAATGATTAAGAAAATTGAGGGTAGTCAGGAATGGATCATTGACAATAGATTTTTTAATCAAATCAAATGCTTCTCTTTCATTATGTATCCATTTAAAGAATGAATTTTTCTTATGTAATGGTAAAAATATTTGTGAAAAGTCAGGGACAAACCTTTTTACGAAATTAATTTGTCCAAGAAATGACTGCATAACTTTCTTGTTATGAAGGAAAGGAATTATTTTAATCTCTTCAATTATTTTAGTATCGATATATATACCTTTCTTTGATACAATGAATCCTAAAAGTTTTCCTTCCTCTAAAACAAAAAATGATTTCTTTGGGTTTAATGAGATTCCATACCTTTTACATCACCCAAAGACTTGCTTTAGGTCTGTCACATGATTGGTTGCTTGTTTAGAAAATAATGTCATGTCATCTAAATGAATAACCACTAATTTATTGATAAGACCCCTAAAATTTGTGTCCATAGCTCTCTAAAAATTGGCACCTGCATTAATTAATCCAAATGGCATCTTTTTATAGGTGTAAGTTCCCCACTTAGTCCTGAATGTAGTATTTAATTTGTCATCTGGATGTATGAGAATTTGGTTATATCCTGAGAATCCATCTAGAAAATACATAAATTCAGAACCATCTACTATTTTTAGTACTTTTTCCATGGTTAGCAATGGAAAGTTGTCCTTTTGACATGATTTGTTTAAATTCCTAAAATCAATACAAATTCTAATATCGCCATTTTTCTTCCTGGCGGGTACCAAGTTTGAAACCCATTTAGAATGCCTAACTGGAAATATGATTTTTGCTTTGAGGAGTTTATTCAACTTTTTTTTTTTTTTTTTTTCAAGATTTAGGTGAATCTTCCTCAATATTTGTTGTATAGGTTTTTCATTTGAAATCATAGGAATTGTTTCTTGAATCACATAAGTATCATATGTTTTAAGATCAATATAATCCCAAGAAAAGATACTTTTGTACATTCTAAACAACCTGATAAATGATAATCTTTCTTTAGAAGATAGAACAATACCTAAATTGACATTCCGCGTTTTATTGTCAGTTCCTAGATTTACTAACTCAAATATTAAGGTAGAACTTTGAGTTTTTGAGTTAGTAACTCTTTTAAACCTGTCTTTCAGATCATAAACGTCTTCTAACTTGACAACTGATTTAGGAATTGGATTTTCATCTTATTCTTCCTTAATTTGAATGTCATGTTCATTTTCATCTACAATTTGACTATTATAAGATCCTTCAGATGTTAAAAAATCTATGATATCTGAATCATTATTGAATACTCTCCAATCGGTAATATTGTTAGGAACATATGGTCTAAAATTTAATTCAATGGAAACTCTATCGGGACTAAACTCTTGGGATGGAATTAATTTTGAAGCTACATTAGCCAATAGATTTCCAATAGCATTCTACATTCTAGGCACAGAAGAAATATTAAAGGCTAAGAAATGAATGGTTAATTCTTAGACTAATGATTGGTAATGCTTTAAATGTCCATAATTACAATGAATGCTATTTCTTACCTGTGTAACAATGATTTTCGAATCTCCTAAGACTTTCAGATATTTAATGTTAAGATCAATGGAATTGTACAAAACTTGGACTAATGCTTCGTATTCATCTATATTGTTCGCACAATTGAATTCAAGTTTGCAGGCTAACATGGTTTTTTCTCCTTCTGGGCTTATTAAAATGTAGCCAACACCTACACCATATTAATATTTAGAACTGTCAAAACAAAGAGTCCAAAAATAAAGAATTAACTACTGGTTTATCTACAAATTTAATACATTTTGAAATGTTTGTCTAGGAAAAATTCTCGATCTGTGAAATAACTTCATTATCAAAAAAGGGTGATAGTTGAGCATTGAAATTTCCCAAAAATGATTCTGCAGAGTAATTTCCAATAATGTTATTATTGAATGGTCCTTAATACTATGGATAATCCAGAATTCTCTTTAAGAAATGATCACCATAGGAGTTTAAAAAATAAAAAATATTGAATGGTCATTAATTCCTTCAAGGTTGGTGATTGTATGTTTCATGAAATTTTCACAGTATATCCAGATTTGATTTGGCTTTCCATTATATGGTAGCCACATATCTGACCATTCTATTGCAAAATATCCGTGAAGCTTTTCAGACTAGTCTCTACTTAATACAAAATCGTAAAACTCAGGAATACCAACCACCAATATATTGATTATTTGAGAAACCTTGGGATTTGATGAAAATATGATAGAAACAAAATTTATTTCTCCTACCACCTCTGCTCTAGTTATATCAAGTTGTACTATGTGAACAAGAGAACTAAGAGGAGTTATGTTCAACTTAGCAAAAACTGATTTTGGCATTATATTAGAGGAGGCCCCTGAGTCTATTAAAAATTTATGAACGTTTTTATTAAAGATCTCATAGGTCAATAGAAATGGATTATGAGAGATGGATCGATCACATATCATAATCAAATCTGTAGCATCAATTTTAGTTGAAGGAGAAGGTGGCTTACCCATTTCAATAGCATATTGCACTATTCCTGGACCAGGTAAAGCTAAAGTAAGGACTGTATTCAAGTCTCTAATTAAAATTTTATGTTGTTGCTTTAATTTAGTAAGCTCATGAATTGAAATTTTAGCCTTAGTTTTATTCATATCTTTAATTACATTATACTCAATAGTGTTTGAGACTACCATTGTCTTTGATGTAGGTGGAATATCTGAAGTAACAGGACTTCTTTGTGTAGCCTTTGAAGTAGACTTTTTACTTGTTGTTTTATCCTTAGCAAGCACTAAACTCTTCTGTTGTTGACTTGACTTCGTTGCTTCAGTAGTATTTTTGCTTCTTGTACTCAAAGGTAAAGATTCTTGTTGTTCTTAATTTGGTAGGATGAAATCCGACATTCCATTTAATTCAACGTCTTCTTATTCTTCATTTTCTTCTTCCTCTGTTTTCTCTTCGCCGGTATCTTGATCAGACTCAGAATTATATATGATGTTCAGTGGTTGAGTACTAGATGACTGAACTTTCTTGAAGGGTCTGAAAGTATTTTTTGAACTAGAACTTTCAGCGACTTTCTTCTTGATATCTGCCATCTCATTTTTCATAGTCTTCAAAACTTTCTAAAGACCTTCTACATCAAACGGGTCCTTAGATGGCTTATTTTTAGAATCATATTTGAAGGATGCCTTCTTTGATTTTATATATTCTTGATAATTGTTAATCTCAAGAGTGGTTATTCATTTCTCCACAGATAAAAATTCCTTCATGTTCTCTTCGAGTGTAGGAATTTTTTCTCTATCAACAAAAATAGCTATATTGGATGGAAGAGATGAAATATACCACTCAATTTGAAATTCTGTGCTAGGAACTAATGTAATAGGAATTTTATTGAGTAATTTATTAAATATTGAATTAAAATATTTTATTTTCTCACCTGATTCAGCTTTTAGATTTGATAAATCTTTGATGAGCATAGCAGTGGTCTTGTCATCCCCAAACTTAGCTAGAAATTGTTCTTCGAACATATTCTAGCTATTTATAGAGCAGGAAGGCACTGAAAAATACCAGGATCCTACAAATCTTGTGAGAGTGTATGGAAATAATCTTACAACACAATCCTCTTCAACTACTTTTATATTGATCGCTAACATATAATTATGAATGTGTTCTTCTGACGGAATACCATCATCAGGATTAAACTTAGGTAACCATCATTCAGGTGATTTTGGTCGAGCATGAAGAGGAGCATGCATATTTACAACCCCTGGATTGTTCCATGGGTGTAAATTTAGTGGAAGTACTTGGCCTACCATTGGACCTTGGGTGGATATGATGGATTGAGTTTGAGTTGAAAAAGAGTTAGGCTAAGTGTTAGAACTAGTTGAAGGGATAGTAGTCTGAGTGCTAGAACTAGTTGAAGTAACACTGATTGTTGGAGTGGAAGTGGTGGAAATGAGTGGAGGTAATGGAGGTGAATGAGATAAGATCTCGTTAGCGATTGACTCTGATTGAGTCCACTTTATTCTCTTCCGAGTACTATTGATGGGAAATTCAAAAGGAAGGATTCCTATCTTTTGACTTTTTGCTCAAGTTAATATTCTTCGAGGTTGTAAAGAAGACGAAATAATGATTTTAGATGTTTGAGAATTTTCAATATTTTTAGCAGAAATAGATACTCTCTCTAAATTTTCTATCAAATACTGAACTTTAGGGTAATTTTGATGAAAATCGGGAGATAGTATGGGTTGAGGGTCCCTAGGAGACTTAGGAGAATGATGAACAAATTCATATTTTTAAAGATGATTATTTAGATAATTTTATGGAAGTTGATGGGGATCTAAAGGGAGAGAGAGTTTTAGATTGACCTTTATATTGATCAAACCTTCTTTCCATTCACAAGGCCCTCCTCCTGGCACCAAAATGTTGAGGCCTGAGAATTCACTGCCACAAAATGGGGGAAAACCGCCGAGTCCAAACCTTAAAGCAAATCCTTTTCCGTTTGGTGTGGTGGCTTTGACTGGGGATAGTGGGACCAGTTTCCCAATAAGGATGATTTTGGGTGTGTTTTTATTATACAACATGCAATGGAAAATTATTCTAATATATCACATCCATCTATCTAAACTATCTATTCTATTATATACCTGAGGTGTTTCTTCCTTTATGCAATCTAAAGAGATATATTTCAATTATTAGTAATCTAGATTATTTAACAATTGAAAGAGATGAAAATTATGTAAGATGATAATTCTAATAAAATATTTTGATTAGAAGAATTATGAAAAGTACATCGCATTCATATGTGTGATTATATATCCGATAATAAATCACAGACAAATATTAGTACAACAGTGCATTTAACATTCATCTATAATGACGTTTCAAATATATAATGCAATAAAGAGATAACTGTCAATCTAGAAATAAAGACTTAATATAAGTGAATAGAAGTACTATATATGTATGAAGTTCTACTCATGTAAATTGACAGTAGTATTTTCTCCTCTTCACTTTAAAGCAATTTAAAGAGTACAATAGTGCAACATCAGTTAAACAATGTCAAATGTCAAAAGATAACAGGCTTTGTTCCATTAATTCATCAAAGCATTCAAAAACTTATAATAGTGCATTCTTTCCAAATGTTTTTGAAAATTTTCTGGACCCTTCTCTAATGAGAGGGGTTTAAATAATAAACTATGTTTTAAAAATAGATTATCACATAAAACTTGAGGAGGTTTCAAACAACCATCCCCGTAAGACTAACTTTGACTACAATCTAGGAAAATAATGTAACAATATGACTTATGAATTCTAATCTTTCTTTTGGATTTGATCGCGAAGTCAGAAAATATCTAGCATGGGCTTGAGTTGAGCTAGATCTGAAATCCTTGATCTGACCTATCCCTTGCATACCGCATTTGAGAGTGTTGGCTGCGATATTCTTGTTGAATCTATTAAAGATTATAGGGTCTGGTACTGATGATAAGGTTTGATCAGAAAATTCCAATAATTTTCTTGATCAAATTTATTTACCTTTTTAATTTTGTCATCCTCCATTTCTGCCTTTTATTTCCACTGTGTTTCCAGCTGTTTGACTTCTGAGAGAACTTCAGACGTGCACTCTTTGATAAGTTATGCTTTCAACAGTTGTTCACATACAGATTCAATAATTTCCTTTGTCATCTTTGATGATTTCGCTGCTTCTTTCTTTGCTTTCTTTATCTGTGCTTCCCAATCCTTAAATAAGAACTATTTGTGGGGTTTGCCTATATGGGGTAGATTATATTCCTTGCCTAAGTCTGATACTTGCCATTGAATGTGTTCATTGATTTTATTTTCGATCTTCTCACATTCAAGTTTTTGGATAGCTACTTTTTGGATCAATATTTCACTTGAGTCACAACAAGAACTAGCAATAGAAGCTTGTTGGAAAAATACTTCTTGTTGTTGCTTTAACTTAGCTTTCACATCCAATGCTTCCTTTATGAATCTCTCTAAATGTGGCTTGCTTTGTAAACTGTTCATTGCTACTTCCAGCTGTGTTTGCTTCTCAATGAGTTGTACTTCATGCTGTAAATTAAGAGATTCAAAATATTTCTGAAATTGGGACATTTTCAATTTCATTTTCTCGCTGGAGTTAGACTTTTCTTTATTTAGCAGTCTTTATAATTCTTGTGTTCTGTCTTCTCTCTGTTTCAGTAACATTTTAACCTCAGTAGTTTTATCAATAGTGGCAGTAGCATATGCCCCTAAAAAATATGATAGTTTGGTTAGATGTTCAGTAGGATCAACTAAAGGATCCTTCCACAAAACATCAAGAGATTCATTTGTAAGGTTTGTGACTGTATCATCAATTCTTCTCCTTTTTCTTCTCTTGACTACAACCTTATGACTGGGAGTATATAAGACATTGAGCAAAGGAATTTAATCAACTTTTAACACTATATTTTATGTGGGATAAGCCAAGATTATATCTCCCCATGTGTTTCTGGAACTTGTTGTAGTAGAGTAATAGTTTCCACTAACTTCTAGGAATGTTTAGGTGTCTAAAAACTGGCAACTTGATCAGTACTGGGATTTGTTTTAGGAGCATTTATTTCTTTAGAAAAATCATCCTATTCACTATTCAAATTATTTGGTTGGGAATTTTCTAACTGATCAAGTGTATCTTGACTGTGCTAAACTTCTTGAGAAGTGGACTCTATTCCATTACGTCCTCCTTTATCCTGCATCTCAATCTCTTGGATTACTTGATCAATTATCTTTTTTGGGTTTTCCTTTCCGTTTTCAGATTCATTTTCAGAATGATCTGAATTCTAATATTGACATTTTGATTGCCCTGACTCATCTTCATACATGCCTTTCAATTCATTATCCAAGCTAATACTTGGAGTAGGCCTATGGACATCTTCAATATTCAATAAATCCATAGGAATCCTTTCCAGTCTCTTATTTCTATATTCTTGGAAAGCTTCCAAGTCATCTTGATTAAGTTGAATGAATGAAAAATTAAGTATATCTGAAAAATTTTCAATACCTTGAAAGAAATCATCAAATATATCTATTTCTTTGACAAAAGGTTTTACTTTGAGCTCTGTGATGTAATTTTTAATCACATCATTAGGGTCATATGGATGCTTTGGCATTACTTCCAAATTCAATATATTAACGTTCGAAACTTCCTTGTAGGAATGACCAATATCAAAAATTGAAAAATTATCGCACTGTAAAGGAAAATTAGGTCAAACGACCTTCTTAGCATCTTTAAGCTATTTAAAAATACCATTTACCACAAGCTGGTAGGCAACTTATCTTGTAAGTAACTTATCAAGAACATAATATGGTAGGACATGAGGAGAATCATAACTACCAAAAACTCTAACATAAGTGAAACTTTCCTCTACGAACCATCTAGCAACAGAAAAAATATCTGTACTAGCCTATTTGGAAACTCTAGGGGCTTTCTCATTGAATATCATCTGGTGCATAGGAAACATGACTCTATGGAAAATTTTGAAAAATGCAAAGGGAATTATGAATCCCAAAGGGCTCTATGGTAAATGTGGATTGGGGTTGGGTTTTGGGCTATCCATGTCCATCCTGTGGTAGGAAAAGTAGAAAAGAAAATTGCGTCCATGACATAGGAACTCATGTAAAAGGAGGGTATTTCTCTAGATGAAACACTTATTTTACTCCTAAAATCCATAATGTTTCTGGTTAGATTATCAGATAGGATATTTTTCCAATTCAAAATTAAGGAATTGACGATTGCGTCAATCAATGGGACCCAATATATGGAAAATCTAGTTGTATCATGTTTTGCATATAATCTACACAAAATACCGGCAACATAAGAGTAGGGGGGAGGAATTTGTGTTGTTATATATGTACCAAGTTTATCTTGTTTAAGATTTCCTTGGTATTCCTTCCATTCCTTTATGAATTTCACCAGGTCCAGATGTTTTTCTCTAAATATTTAAAGAAACAATTTGTCATAATTATGTTGTGGAACGGGTAAGTGGTACATTGTCCTTAAATATTCTACCCTGAAGGAATTGATATTCTCTCCCTTTGAATCCTTGAATGTTCTATATTCTACGTCTAAGTGGTAAATTACCCACTTAACCATATCTATATAATGGAGAATATTTGGCCTCGTTGCTACCTTATGGATGAATGAACATCCAATGTTGAAATAGGTTGGGTCTGAAGGAACCGATGCACCTGTTGTAGCAACTCTGACTATTACCCTTGGCTTTTCATCTTTGAAAAATTGATACATTGCCTCCCACGAAGAACTTCCACATTCCTTGTTGCAGGTAGTGTCTAAGAATAGGGGTGACATATATGAGTCTTTGGTAAATGATACATGGGTAATCTCTTTGCCTTTCTTGTTCATCTATAATTTCCTTGCTCCTATAAGTGGTTTCATGATGTAATGTTCCCAAATTAGCATGCAGCTAGTTGGAAAATTAATTTTTGTTTTTATCACCTAGGAGTTGAATAATTGGGTAAGGAGGCCCATACATAATAAAAAAATGAATAAAATCCCTCATATTATGAAATGGGATCATCATTGGAGCTGGATTTCACACCCTCATGTGTGAAAGAGGACAATTGCATGAGGACAAGGTCAAGTTTGACCAAGTCAACAACGCTAGGATAGGAGGTGGAGAACACTTAGAGGAACAACACAGTATGAATGGGAGGAGGTTTCTTTGGTGAAGGAAACCCTAATGAGTGGGACCCATGGTGAGAGGGCTTTCACTTTTTTAAAATGAGGGCAAGGCAGCCATTGTTAGACATGTTGATGATTATTGATTTTATGGTCTGTTTAGACTTTATGCATTCTCCTGCTGTTTAGCAGAGTTGCAGTGCTGCTTAGCACAAGGAATTATTGTTTAGTAATTCCTTACCCTTGCAAGATAGGCCTATTGAAGGAGCTTTCTCTTCATTTCTCCACATTCAAGCCTGAGGCCAAGCTTCCTCCTTCAGCTACATCGCAATTTCTGTTTAGAGCTGGGTTGTGTTGCCGGATTTTGCAGTGGAGGTTACTGAACACCACTTCCTGTGCTTATTTTTTAGAGGGGGAATCCATATTTCATTTGGAGGATTAGTGAGGGAGAATTTGAGCTGATTCCCATCATCTTTGGCATCAGGCCAACCATTTCCATGATCTACAGTAAAGTCCCTCTCTTAGACTGTGTTATTTTCAGTATGTATATACGGTGAGGGTTTGTAGTATTGTTTGGAGGGTGAAATATTCAGTGATAGGATCAAAATTTCACTTGAAAGATCCAGTGGAGGAGGTTTATTCAGCTTGTGCATCATCTACAACCATCTCCATCTAGTTCTTGAGTTGCAGCTACTACTCAGCCCTGCTACTCCGACATTTTTTCCATTTTGTATATTTCAGCCAATCCTTCCAGGATTGACTTGATATTGTTTTCCAAGGGTTAGAGATTTTCTCCCCACTATATTTGAGCCATAAATTTCCATATCTATGTATTAAAATTATTTCTGTAGTAGTGCCTCCTATAAACTGTGCAGTCATAGCCTTGGGCTTTCTATATGTAGCAATGTTCTTCATTTTCTTGTACATGTTCTATTGAGGCTTGCATTGCCTAGCTTGAGTGATCATTACCTCAAGGATTTGTATACATTTTCTACTATAATATCAATTTTATGGCTATTTGGATCTTCTCATGATGTATGTATTGAAATAACGTTGCTACTCCAATATGTGTTTTTACATTGCTGCATCTCCAACTTTGGAACATGTTAAGGTGTTCTTATTATTGTAGATTTTTCCTATTTTGAGATATTACAATGGTATCAGAGCATCATATTGGCTTAGCCTGTGAGTTTCAGCCAAATAATATAGAATAAGAAGAAGATCAGAATGCTGGAGAGGATGATTTTTGTCTCATCATTCTTCAAATCTATGAAGAACCTCCCCAAGGAGGATAAGCAAAAATAAGAGGAAGGACCATGCACTTCCTATTCTCACCGGGAAGAAGACAATAAGCATGAGAGATAATTGGATCATTTGATTCTAAGTAAGTACCTTGTTGAGTAAAAATCTCAAACTAGAGCCTTCAAAGACACTCTATCTCTTCCATAGTTCATTCAGTTAAAGGAAGAGAGGAGATCCTGCAACAGAAGAGGAATCAAAGGTAATAGGTTTCTATTGCCTACATATGATGGATCATCTACATCAAGAACTTGGGCAATGAAGCTTGAGGAATTCTTCCTACTACATCCAGTGGTAGAGAGGGAGGCAGTAGAAGTTGCAGTGTTGCATTTGGAGGTTGAAGCCAATGTTTGGTGGTTCAGCCACTTGAGCCATGAAAGGGTGAATACTTTTGCAAAGTTCACTCAAAGGTTTATTATAACCTTTGATAGAAAAATATCAGAGGGGAAAAAATCCACACCACCATGGGAGGAGACTTGTACTAGCGTTGTCATAGCCTTGGAAGAGGAGCCTTCTACATCTGCAAATGGGGCAACCATTACATTGGGGGAAAGAAATCTTGTAGCCATACAAGGAGCACCCAAGTTCCATCAAGGTATGAACGAAGTTCCACTTTCTATTTCAGAAAATATTTTAGAGGATTGTGGAAATTCATCTTTATATGACCAAGAATCAACATACATTGCTAATATAGAACAACAATATTGCACTGCGCTATGAAAAATTGAAACATTCAAGGAAAAAATAAACCATCATCCTCATGAGCCAATTTTGGATTGCATATCACACTGGAGGTTGAGGTTTGAAGACTTGAAGGAAATGATGATAGATAGTATACATCTTGAAGTGAGAAACCCTTTCTCCTTTCTAGATGACCCTTTCTCAATGAGCATCTCTTAGCTCAAATAGAAACTTATACCTTTAGAAGATCAAAGACCTAACTGGTTTTGGAGGACTATTGATGAGAGGGAGATCTCATGGAGAGATTTCATTGGAGGTGCACTTCAACACATCATGAAGTGCAAAGTTGTTCAAAATTTCGAGGAGGTTCTTCCCTCCTCACACTTGGATATTTATGGATTCAAGGGGGAGCAGATAGATGATGGAGGACATCTTAGGATGGATAACATCTCTCATGTTTGTGTTGGACACTTCTTGAGCGCTACACATCATGATGGGAGGTTTTTTCCTACCAACTATTTGGGTCCTTATGGGATCAACTTGGTCATTAAGGAGATTGCATTTCAATATCCCTTGAAATGCAAAGACAAACATCTGATTTGGGAAGATGGTAGTATTCATGGGATGGGTACCAATATCAAGCATGATGGGAGGCACCCAAATTTGGATGAATGGGTGTGGATGAAGAGAAAGAGGTTGGTGAGCCACTTGAAAATATATGACACTGGGCAGCAGGAGGTTTTCCTGCGCTGGCTACTCTTGAAGGATTTTGGCCATCATTTGGCATATACTCTTTCTAAGGGTAGGTGGATGGAGAAGATGTGGCAAGATGCTTGCATCATTGAGTAGCAAAGAGTATGGATGAATGGTGTTGATGTGATCTTCATATCATTCATTATGTTTTCATCACATGATGTGTATGATGAAAGTATGAGGAGGCAACAAAATCTTTTGTTTCTTTGGTTGTTCTTGGGAGAGAAAGGGAAGATTTTATCTCACACTTTGCATGATGTTGCAGGAGTAGGAGATGGCACTATCATGGTGCAAAGGGGCTACTCCTTGGCCTTAGATGATCAAGACTTACTTCCACCTTGGGAGGAACTTCTTATGTGTAGCAGCATTATGGGAGATGTCTTTGACAAGGAGAATGTCAAAGAATGGAGCTATGAGTTGGAAGGAGATTATTTGCATGTGAAAAAAATGCTGTCACTTTGGAGCTTGGGGTTATTGATGGATTTTCCCCGGGATCACTTCACAATTGATGCACTTGGTGAGAAAGGATGTAATATCCCAGATCTGGAATAGCACAGCAAGCCTGCTGGAATAATGCACTCTTGGGAGATTTATGTACAAAAATGAGTTTAAAACCATTGGATCCCTTCGATCAGTAGATATGGAGTCTATATCCACAAGGGGAGAAAAAAAAAATCAAACTAGGTGTGGTAAACAGATCTCCCACAACCTAGTCTAGCTGGAAAACACCCTACAAGAGGGGCTGCAACTATGCACAACAAACTGCTTCAGAAATAACGCAGTCTTGGAAATTATGAGTAGGAGGGCATAAAATATGATTAAATTATGAACTTACAACATAAAATCAGAATTATAATTAAGCTCTTTCAATATACAGTAGAATACATGAAGCAATAGAGCAATAAATCCTCAGAAAAGAAGGCTGCAACACATATATAAATGCAGAAATGGCTCAACAAAATTATTTTAAGGAGCTTCAGTAGCTAAAAATTACAACTCAGATCTAGAACAGATCTGTGGAAAAAAACATCAGATCTATTTCAAATTTGGAAACTAGATAGTTTTCTTTACAAGACCCCCTTGGGGTTTTGACCAAATCATGCATAAACAAGAGTAGATTTGAGTTTCAAATTGTAGATCTGTAAAATGCTGCAGTAATTTATGAATATAAAATTACATTACAATAGATCAGATCTAAATAGAACATGGATAAGCAAGCTAATCCATGGATCACCAATGTGGAAGGCAAAGCCTAGCACCAGAGATCTCTCATCAAAACTATGATGAAAACACCTTGAAGAATATCATATGAAAATAACGTAGTTCCTCAATGGAAACAACGCTATAGATGGAATAACATACATGGCCAATTGCCAAGATACATATATGAAGTACAAATAGGAGAGGCACTCTTCCAGGAGGTTAAAATACACACTCCATGAGAAGAGACTCCCAAACAAGCTAGATCTCTGCAGATCTAGAATCCCACTTGCTGCATCTTGCAAGAGCAGACAAACCCTCACTGGATATGTGCTGAAATTGGAAGTAGAGCTTGGCCTCAAGCCTGATAGTGGATCAAATCAGCAAATGCTCCTCCAAGAATCCTCAAAGGAAGAGGTGAAATTCCTGCATAGGAAATCCAAGTGCTAAGCAGCACAATTCTCTACTAAACAACAGAGAATAGTATTTGTCTAAGCAGACAAGATACTTAGAAATATAATCAATCAACAACCCTCTCTTTTTGCCTTCCCCTTCCTTTTTATAAGATGAAAGCCTTTGTAAACCACCTTCATGAGTTAGCTCCTTTCACAAGAGGGGCCTCCTTCTAGAACTGTGTTGTCCCTTTAGGAGATACATTGACCCTAGACAACATTGTAGATTTGGTCAAGGTTGACCGAGTCTCACAGCTCAAACCCCTTTCACACCTACAAGTGATTTATTTACATGGCCCTAATTTATCTTTGTTCACATGGGCATTGATTTATTCAATATTTTTAGGAGTTTTACATGTCCTCCTTTATTCATTTATTCATGCAATAGAAAGTAAAAAAAAAAAAATATTCCTCTTAGCTTAGGCTAAGTAGGAATATTACAGTCCTCCCCTCCAAAATGTTGCTTGTCCTCAAGCAAATGATAGGGCAAGAGCTGTATTACTTCTCCAATATCTCCTCCATTGATGGAATCATCAATGATCAAGTCCTCATCATAAGCCAAGTGCTCACCAAGCCAATACTTCAGGAATTGTTCCTCCAAGGTCAACATAATATGTGCATAATCCATCCCACCAGGAGTGAAAAACTAAATAGAAATAAACATGGTTGGAGCAATGCTACATCTAAAACATGTATCATGAGGTACAGGTAGGAGTTCTAAACCATGTGGTACATCCACACTACCCAATATCTGTCCATACAATCCCATAAAAAATACAATTATATCATCTAAGTATGGCAGCAAGACTACATATATGCAAATTGAAATATGAACTTGAGGAGGTGGGTGAAAATCCCACATGTGCTGCTAGCGTAGTGCATAACTTGCCCGCATGAGATCATGGTGTGGTAAGTGGTATTCCCACCACAGAACTGCTGCATGAGTCACCTTAACATGGCTGAAGATGATAGGTAAGTTTGGTGCCTTTGGAAAACACCCATCATGATAAGGAACCTCCCCTTGCACAATAAGGGAGTGACCAAGTTCAAAATTTCTATTGGCCCCCAACAAGCTATGAGATCCACATGATCTCTCACCTCCTTTAGGAGTCATATCCTGAAAAAACATGGCAAAGGAATGTAATAGATCAGAAAATACAAATTTCTTGGCATGATCAAATCCTTTACCAGCATAGTCCTTCATACACATGGAGTTGAGCATGAGCATTCTCCTCCTTTCAAATAAAGGAAGAGCTGGTTGAGATGACTCTATTAGGGTCCCGTGATTTGGTTGATTGGCAAACCAAATGACAGTGTAACATCAAACTAGTCTTTGGAGCCCAAGGACCTAGCCTTCCTGGACTCATAGAGGGCTCTCTCTATTTGTGTAAGGGATATCTGTGTGTTTTATTATTGTGTTCTGATTTTAGGCTAGTTATGAAGTAGGTTTTCTTTTGGTTTTAGTTTTTAGGTTGTGAGGGATGAAATTGATCAAATATATAAGATAGGTAAAAAGATGTCAGATCAACTGGGCTATGGGGTCGAAAAGGTCAAGAAAGATTTCAGATGGCGATAGAAGGTTGTTGAAGGGCCGATTTGATTCGAGGTAGAAATGATCTTTGGGAAAAATGGAGTAAGATGGACATCAAGTTTGTGAACAACAAAGGATTTCAAGCATAACTAGTTTAATAGCAGACATAAACATGGTAGGGAAAACCATTAATCATGGGAAATGTAACTATAAGCTAATCAATACATAGAAATAAACATTCAAGCCATGCATAGAGATATATAACTCTCTAACTTTGGGAAATGGCTATCAGAATTTGGGGAAATACATTTAAGACAGACAAACAACTCAAATCACTATGCAGGAACGCCTAAACACAGTACTTAAAGTTATTGGGCACTTTGAAAAAACAAGATTGCATAGTCTTAGGTAAAGGGAAAGATCAGAACAAGACCTCCTTGATTCAACAAATGACAATCTAATCAGTCAAAGAGAAATTACATGGATTGAGCTATGTCTAGCCATGAGTAAGCAAGGCATACCCGAAATCATACTTAGCATGCATAAAACCATGAATGAAACAAACAAACAATATTCTTAAGTTATTAAAGAGCAATCAAGAATTCTTTAATGTGACTAAGAATGAAGAAAACATGGAAGCTATGAAGAAACAGGAAATTTGAGGTGCCTCCAAGGGCATGTCTCAAATTTTTTCTCTACTGTCCTATAGCAAGCTAGAACATGGATTTATGAATGAAAAATAAGAAATAAAATAGAGATAGAGACACTATACCATTCTACCAAGTCATGGAATCCAACAACAATCCTCTTTCATCATCCAAGAACATCCAAGAAACTATCCAAAAACATGAGACAAGTATTTCTTCCAAAGCTTATATGACCATATATTGCTTCTATTCATCAAGTTCAGCCTTGTTTACAATGAAAGCCTTTGGAATATATAGGCCAAAGTGAGGAAAACCTCTTAGTTCAACTTTCAATCTCATTGGCCTATCCAAAATATCTTATTTTGTCCTTGAGGCTTTGCAAAGCCCAAGGCACAAAATATCTCATAAAATATCTAAAAAATGCTAAAAGAGGGAAATAAATTGACTTTTCATAACTTCTCATGTGCAAAAATAGCTAAACGCACATGAGGAAAAAGCAGTTTTGAAAGGTTTAATTTTTACAAAAATACTCAAAAAATACATCAGCAAAAGGTCTCCTGACTTTCCGGCAACTTTTTGCAGCCTTCCCGATGTCGAAATAAGGCTCATGATAGCTCGTTGGAAAGCTCTGAGTGTCTAATTTTTGGAAAAACTCAAATTTTCCCAATATTATGCCTGGAAGTCCTCCAAAAACAGGCCTGTGTGTAAAAAACCAAAAAATAAGCCTTACTGATAGACTGGGCAGAGTGTAGAAAAAACAGGTGTTTTTCACCATTTTGGGGGAGAAAATAATCTTAAATTGTTCTGAAAATTGCTAAGTATGTGCCCCTAAATTTAATGCATCCAATGGTACTACTCTCAAGAGTTGAGGATGCTCCAAACCAAAATGGCGGTGCCCATGATTTTATGCAATTAGGCCCAAAAATGTCGAAAAACAAGAACATGTCAAAATTTGCTCAATTTTGGTGAGCAAGTCCCTCAAGGATTTTTAGAAACATGTCTAGAAGGTCGGGCCAAAATTCCAAGCCTAAAGGTGTCTTTCTCCTTTTTTCTCACCGGGCGCCCTCTTTGGGCAGTTTTGAGCTTTTCTTGGTTTTCTTCTTTGTTGTTTGGCATTCTAGCTTTGGTGAAGAAGTCATGGCCCCTTTCCTAGGAGAGGCAGCTAGCACATGCTTTGGAGAATGCCCTTCATGATCCATGTTTTGTATTTTCTTGCCCTCATCATTTCTTGCTTGAGGGCTACCTTGTTTGTCTTTGTCACTGCCTTCTTTATGATTGTCATGCTCTTTCCCTTTACTTTTTTGTGCTTCATCACCCTTATGCTTATTGCTGTGCTGGCTGCCATAATGTTCCCTTTCATCACTGCCTTACTGTCCATCACTTTGCTCTTCATTATCACTGCTATGTTTAGACTCTTTGCCTTGTTCCTCATCATCCCTAAAGTCATCTCTTCAGTATTATGTTTGAGCCAAGAGGCCTTTCACAAGACATGTTCGTGGTTTCTTGAAAAGAAGTCTCCTTTTATTTGGTATAAAAACCCCTTCCCTTCAAACACTATTTTTATGAAGGCACTGTTATTTAAAATACTGAGCAAAACCCCTTTTAAACCGTTAAAAACATTTTTCCCAATCAATATCTTCCTTTGTGAGATCACTGCTTCTTTGTGGTTTTGATGGACATGGTGCTCTTTGAAATCATTGTTTTCAAAGACTCCTTCAGATCTGGTAAATACCCTGTACACACATTCTGTTCTGTTTTCTTAGAGACTGTGTGAATCTTCAATTCTTCAAAGAAAGAAAACTCTCTTTTAAAATAACACACTAACATTCCTTTTTAATAAATATGATAAGTCTTTGAAAAAAACAAGTTGTGCTTTCCCTTTAACTGCCTCCTAACACTTTATAAACTTTCAACAAGCCATTACCCTTCTATCACTGCTTCTCTTTTTGATATCACTGTTTGATCTTTGATTCAGCCAAGCAATCTACCCTTTGCAAACAGATGTTCAATAAACTATGATGACTTTACTTTTCAATCCCTATTTTTTCCTTTAGAGGCTGTGTAGATTTTAACTATTTACCACAAAGACCTCTTTCAAACTGATAGCAAACCCTTAACTTTAAAAATTGTTCCCTTGTGATGATCCTAGCAATCAAGTTCTATTGGAAGAAGGTTAGTTAGCTTGTCCACAGTAATATCATATTTTATTAGTGATTAAAACAACTCTATTTTATTTATGGGAAACTATGTTATCTCTAGCTGTCAAACAGGTCTTTTTGAGGGAAATGAGGCTACTAAAAATCCCTTTAAAAACTGTCAAGGAACCCTTTTCACTCATCACTATTTTGAGTTTCTTCATGGCACTGCTCTTCATCACTGTGTTGCATATCATCAATGTGTTCTTCTTCACCTTGTTGCCCTGCCTCAAATAGCCTGTGGAAAGTTCTTCTCAAGCACACAACTTTTTCCTCTTTGTTAGTCACTATTTGACCAATGGAAATGCATCAAATGCTGTGTGAAATGGTTCTTTAATTATCAGGTCTCTACTCCTTCCAAATCACTGCCTTTTCCCCTTTGTATGCCACTCAACAAATAATTTTAATAACAAGCACACAGTCAACTAAAATGTATACACACTCAAGTGATTTTCTGTGTTTGGATAAGGTCACAGAGCTCTTGGTGTTTTGATAAAAACAAGACAGCCTTGCATTTAGACAAAGGCAAAAAACTCCTCCCCAATCAAAAACACCTTCTCTGTCTTCACTATTTCTCACGCACAGGTAAATAAAATACACCTCCAAATTGATTTAATAGCTTCACTCACTAAATTCTATTTTCATGGAACAAAGGAGGAAAGGCTAGTTTTTTCTTTTTACCCCCAGAGAGGAGACTTTTGAAATGAAAAAAAACTTATACAATGATCACTGTTGTTTAAAATTAGGCCCACTGTTTCACTTTTCAAACCCTATTTTTCAACCCTTTAAACACTGCCTCCACCTTTCAACTTGTTTTGAGGGTAGTTTGTTAGGTATTTTGACAAAAATAAAAATCCACTACTTTCACTATGTCAGTGCCAGGAAAATATAGCCACTGCAAGCCCGGATTTTTTAAACAAAAATATCAACCCTCCTTACCATTGTTTCTTCGATTGCAAACAGCTGACAGAGTTTATGGTTTGTGCTAAAGTGGTTAGGATAACCTTAATGCTTGACAACACCATTAAAACAGTTTTTTATTGTATCTTGAAGGGAGTGTCATGTTTCAACACTGTTTTTAAAGCAGTCTAGGCTCTTTTGAAATGAGAATGAACCCTCCACGAGTCTCTTACTCAAAAAAATTTCTTCAACAATATTCAACACATCACTTTGATTTACACCATGAGTTTCATTTTTTGCCACCACTTAACATTTTGAATTTAGAAAGGGGGTAACAAAATACCTTGAGGATGGATGGCAGCCCTTGTTTGACAAGTTTGAGCAGAATTCAAGGCTTTTTGGAAGGCGTTTGAACCATTAACATATGTGCGGCACGTTGATAAGGGAGGGCACCACACAATAGCAACGGTGTCGGGTCGGCCTTCGGGCAATTGCGAATGCACCTACAAGCAGCCTCCATGTAAAACTGCACCTGAATGCGCCACGCAACTCTACAGGCGCGTCGCGTAGTCTTCAAGCCCGAAAACCCTGTGAAATTTTGCTCAAAAAATCTTTCTTTGATCCAGTGAACAACAAAGGGGAGTTTTTTATGTTTTGAAATGAAAAATAGGTATGGCAATGGTCTCTAACCCCTTTGAAAATTAATAAGTCCAAGTTCCCTTCACGTTTTCTTGGTGAAGGTTTTGAAAACCTTTGAAAGGCTTTTAAAGACTCTTTGCACCAATCTTTAGACAAAAAGTGGAGTTTGACTTTTGAAAAGGTAACATAGTGATGAAAGTTGGTTTAAGTGAAGAGGCTTTGTTCAGGAATTGCAAATATCCTCTACTACATTTTCACTGTGCTTTATTAAACAAGAAACTCTGCCACTACTGACCTTTTAATGACATTTTCAACATGGAAAATCCGCTCAAAAACATACCAGTGATTGGTGAAGCATCTTTTGCCATTTTTCAAGGAGATGATTCATCTCTTTAAACTTGATTGACAATTTCTGCTTCTGCTGCTTTAAAGGTGATAATTCCCACTGTGAAGTTGATCGATCTGTTAGGTGCTTTTTAAGCTCCTCTTCTAACTGTGGGTGCAAAAAAATCAGTTGCATTCACCCATGCTTTACCATCCTCTGTTTATGGAAAGGGAACTTCTTTCAAACATTTCCTTTTACTCAAAATGCAACAGTAAGGTACCTTTGACCTTTTTTCGTAAGGAAAATGCCTTCATTTGTAATAGTGGCATGCATTATTGGCTTTGAAAGTTTTTTCAAAAACTGAAACACATGCCATAATCCTTCTTGCATATTTATGGACATATGTGCTCAGTTGCAATGTCCTTTTGGAAAACTAAACTCAAATTGCCTTCTGTCTACTATGATGAGTAATTTTGAAAGAAAATTCTTCATGAACAGGAAGAACAGTACCTTTTGAAAAACAATTATCACTCTTTGGCTTGTGTCTAACCCAGCTGACTTCAACTACTCTTCAACTCTATTTTGTTTAAAGGAACAGAGATTAAATGTCAAGCCTGTTTATCAAGGAAATGGGTCTTTATAACTTTTTAAGGAGATTACACCCCTCAACAAGGTTCGTATAGTTTTTTGGCTCCAGACTATCTTTGAAAGAGATCTATGATAGGAGATAAGTCATCTTCTTTGATAGTTATAGTACTCATGCTTTCCCTTTGTTTTTGACATCATTGCTCTGCTTAGAAGCCTTCAACTGTCCCCTACTATTCTTACAATTTGTCTCTCAGTTAGTGAAAACCCTAAAGTAAATTACTACTCTGGCCCTCTGCTTATAGATGAAGGAGGCCTACTTTGAAAAATGATTGGTTTCTTTTCAACCTTTGTCTCAACCAAATAAAGAATGTTTGGTGAACATGCTTATATTGGTTTCCTTTATTCATGATGGCAGAAGCTAGTTAGAGACTAAGACTGTTGGACTCCTTTGGCCATCTTCTCAATAATATTTCTCCATTGATTATCAACTCATTAGCTTCATATTGTAACTCAATAACAATGGATCTTATCAAAACAACCTTTGAAAAGCACCACTGCTTTGCCTCTACCTTAAACATCATTTTTATTCAGAAACCCTTAGTTGTTGTCTCTCTGTATCCCAAAAATTTTCCTTACAGTCATTTTTATTCTAAAAATCAAACTTTACCCTTGACCCTCTACTTATAGAATGAAGGAGGTTCTTCAGTCTTAAATCCCTCTGTTTATAGATGAAGGAGGTTTTTTCAGTCATGCCATTTTATTAGCCTTTAACAGTGTTATTTTTCCTTTCACTATATTTCCATGCTTTGACTGTGATTGTGGGAGCTTAATGAAACAACTCTCTGCCCTGTAGCTGCATTCCAGGCTCAAAATCACATGAGAATCAGTTGTCTTCTAATGTATAGCCAAATATTGTCTTCTGGGATGCTGGTATACTTCTGTTCTTGAAAGATCCATTAAAACACTGTAAAAACACCTAAAATCAGTTTGACCTATGGTACATGTATTTCTGAGACTTGAGGTTTTATTAGTGGAGTGACCTAGGGTTGTAACCAACTTTATTTGCAGAATGGGAAGGTTTTTTATGACTGGTCTATAGCAGGTAGAGGTTCTTTGGCTTTAGAGTGGTTTTCCAAGGGAGGAATGCCTAAAGTGCCACTACCTAACTTAGGGGAAACTTCTTTGGACATATTTGGATTGTTTCTTCGGAGCTGATGGGAAAACTAGTATGGCTAAGGCTAGATAGGGCTTGATAATGAGGTTCATCTCGTCATGGGTGGATTGAAAAGGTAAGAGGGAAAACAAATTTTTATGGGTGTTTTCCAGCTAGAAAATTTGACAAATTTTTAGATCAACTGCTAGAAAACTTTGACTGTTATAACTAGTCATCAACAACAAATGAAAAATACTGATGACTAATAGTGGCTCCATGTGGGGAGGGCAGCTCCTTTTCAGGAGGTGTCCAGAATTTCAGATCTTTGGCTTATGAAGACTAGTGCCTTACCCATTGGCACAATTTTCATTCTTCCTTGATGCTACTTCTGAAAAATGACAACATGATTAGCATCAATGATATTTCTACCTACCCCACTATCTTTCCTAACATTTTTTCTTCCTTTGGGTGCATTTGGACTAGTAACCCTTTTGACAATATATATATATATATATATATATATATATATATATATATATATATTTGAAAAATGAACCTATCTAGTTCTATACTTACATCTATCGGGAGTTTAGATTAAGCTGATAAACTCCTTCATTACTTTACCTATGCTAGATCAAATGTCAAGGTTAAGATGTTTGACAGGATTTTGTTCTCTAATCTAAAACATGAAATTTAAAATGATCAAATTAGGGCTAGACAGTCTGATTTTTCATGTACTTGTGGCATGAAGGACAAGCTTCACACAAATATTATTTTGCAAAAAATGATATCTAGAAAAATGGGGCCAGAATGCATAATTTGTTTTTCATCCCTGCTTCCCTCTTTGGTTCTGTTATGAGCATGTGGAACCAGTACCTAATCTAATCTCTTTGATAAGTCAAGCTTACACAATGATGACCATCTTTTTCACTCACTAACTTATCAACAAATAAATTTAAAACATGTTCAGCTATTATTAGGCTAGATAACTGAACAAGACATTTGAGCACTAGTAGCGGCATTTATATTTGCGCGCTTTCTGAATGACTATTTTTTAACATGGGACCTCCTTTCTATTTTTCAAACTGCCCTCTTTTTCTATTTTTATATTGTTTTTTGAATTTTCTATTTTATCTATTTTTCAAACAGTGGTATATACAATGATTGAAAATGTTTTAAACTCAGAAATATTGGAAATGGCGAAACTTAAGCATCTTATCCTTATAAGGATATCCTACCATTCTTGGCTCATCTAGTTCTTGAAAAGAAAAATTGGGAAAGTTTTCTCTTGTAAACATGACATAAGGATTCATGCATGAATCTCTGAACAAACCTGTATCTTCCCGCTGTACCTCTTGATACCTCTGATTTCCACTCCTTCCCTTACTGTACATATTTTTCAAGTAATGTATATATTCTTTGTCATTCTTGAAATATATAATGACATCATCAAGGTATGTCAATATGCAGAAATTCAAGACTGGGAACATGGCTTTTAGGAACATATTTTTTGTATCCGGTGATTTTGCAATTCTGAGTCTGAAATCTAGAACTACTTCCAGCATACTGGAAAAAATATTTGAGTTTTCTACTTTACAAGGGAATCATTTGGATATAACCTGAAACATCATCTTGCAAAGACATATGATTAAAAGCACTTATCATCGGTATTTCATGGTCTTGGGCAGGAAGGATAAAATTTCTGTTACAAGGATGTGTATTAGAGTTTCTAAAATCAAAACAGATCCTATGACCAACTAGTTTATCTTTGATTATTACTGATTGGTTCAGATTGTTATATTTCCTTTTGTCAAAGTTGTTTCTTAAAGTTATGTTAGTGGCATAGTGTTTCTCACTGTTTTCTCTGTATGGAGTAGTATTCTGCATGAGATTTCCAATCTTAGCAGTTCTAAATCTTTGGTGGAATGACAGAATATTAGCCAGTTCAAGTAACTCAGGTATACTTGGACTACAGTTATCATCTTTGCTCATAAGAAGCTTATCAGGTGTTTTTTCTAGATTTTGAGCTTTTATGGCCACAGTCAAGGTTTCATTTGTAGCGGAAGAGTTATGTGATGGTAAATCCTTGAGGTATGGTAAAAAAATTAAGCTTCCCTGCTCCTGAGTTCCCAAGAGGTTTGTGATATGTAAGTCTTCTAATGCCTCTATTCTGAAAAATTTTCCTGATGTTACTACTAATGTTTGTCCAAGGTTTAAGTGATTTGCTTGATAGTACATAATGGTTTGTGCTTCTTGCTCTACCTCTATTTCAAAAGGAACATTATTACTTTCCTCA